>VSDK01026509.1:281084-311007 GCA_009767595.1 Symbiodinium kawagutii
CTGCTGGTTACTTATGATTAATGATGTTAATCCAAATTTGTGTTGGTGGGTACTGTTGGTCCTTGTCGGATTCCCTCATTGTTTGGCCCACTACTGGAGCAACGCCCCTCATCTCGACCAGAAGCAACCGTTGTGAATCGATAGCTATCATGTTGTAACCATCTTCCAGGTTGTTGGCATGCCATGAATAAGCATGATAAATGGATACCGATCATCATAATTGACCGCAATTCGACAACGTGACGACAATGTTTAGATTCAATCGTGCCAGGTGCCTTTCAGTGTGCTTCTGAAGTGGAAATACAATGCCCAACAAAGAAAGCACATCCGATTGCCGACCCAAAAACCACCGGCGGAAGCGGCCTGGCTCTCTGCTGGTGGAGGCAGTTGCAGCATTGGCTAACCTGCTCCGGGGCGCTGGCGCAGGCCGTGATACCAAGAATCCCAACTGTTTGACCGCCTTTAATCGCCTTGGCTGCATCCCCGGTTCATCAAGAACTTGAAGGGTCTACGACCATGTATTACGGCTGCCTCACCTCTGGAGATTCTGGCACAGAGCCAAGTGGGAGAAAGGCCACCCTCCCTGAAAGTTCGAGTTTCCAGAAATGGACCGAGAACCTACGAATATTGCATGGCAGGTAAGCTAAAGAACGAGTCAAACAGTCGGCTGCCTGGTGGGTAAAGAAAACAGTGCCTTCGAAAGAATGACAGAGGGATGAGTCTTTATTGAGTTGATTCAAATGGACGTCTCTCAAAATGGGGGTAGCCAGTTTATTAATCCTCTATAGTAATAAACCAACCATTTTTGCGGTACCCCCACTTCAAGAAACCACCAAAATGGCGACGTTTTATCGAGCCGTTCCAGGTTGGCTGAAGCTGCACTCTTCAGAAATGTCGCCTCTCTGCAGAGTCGTCGTTGGACAGCCTGAGGTGAAGCAACTGTAGATTTGAAAGGGAAGATACTGTGGGCTTAGATCAACATGACCGACTGGTGGTTGATCTAAGCCATAGATCGGTGGCGATCAACATGACTAGATGGGTGAACAACATCTCCTATGGGTTGATCAACATGACCGATTGGTGGCTTCCCAAGCCATCGGAAACCCCAGACGTGTGGATAGTCTAACATTAAAAATCATTGCGATTGGATGATTGGTGGGGGTCCCCTATTTTGAGAAACACCCAACTAGTTCTACCGGCTCATATGGGTGCTTCTCAAGTCATAGGGGACCCCTCCACGGTTATGATCCAGTTTATTCACCATTTACAATCATAAACCATCCATAACTTAGAGTCCCCTATGGCTTGAGAAACCACCATATACAACAAACCAGATAGAACCCAAATGACAGTCTTGATTGCCAGGTGAAGCTCCAGAGGTGTGGGAGAGGCACCACCTTCAAAATTCACCACCTACTGCGGTGCCCGTGGTGCCAATGACAACAACAAAAATCACAGCAATCAACGATGGCTATAGCGGCTAGTGCCCTTAACCTGCAGTAATCATTCTCCATTGGATATGCCATCTTTCATCAACAATGACAGTAGCGAAACTATTAACTTAATAATATCCGGACCGAAATGCCAACAACGGTCATTGCCATCAACACCCCAACAATTACCAGAATACCCAAACACCAACAAAATGATGTTAACAAGGGTTGCGCTTACTCTTTTTTATCCTGCTCAACTTACCCAAGGCTAAGGACTTACCACCCTTGACTTCCCACGCTCGCCGCCTCAGCAGCGAAAGCGCCACCAGCACCGCCGCGGTGGCGAAGAGGACGAGGCGTCGACCCATCGATGGCCATGGCGCGACTGTGATGATGCTGGTTGGCACTAGCCATCATCGATGGTTAATGATGTGGGTAATGAATTATGGTGAATTGATGGTTGATTAACGTTTATCAATGGTCAATGATGTGGGAAATTGATGATGAATTGATGGTTGATGAATGCTTCATAATGAGTAATGGTGCGTGGGCAATGCTAAACTGCTGAAAGGTCACACAGCAAAGCAAAGGACTGCGAGACAATGAAATCGGAGCACCAAAAGTATCATTTCGCTTTACGGGGTAGGCTTAGGGTTTCTAACCCATTTGCTTCTTATTAACCAAGGCTCAACCAAGGCCATTGGCTCAACCAAGGCTTCACCAAGGCACTCCAAAAGCGCCACAGCTGCCAAGGGACTCACACGAGGATCGAAGACTTTGGCCAACTCTGTGAAGTCTGAAAGGTTGTCACCTGAGCAGTGCGGTCACCTGAGCCCCAGGTGACTTCCAAGCGGTAGAAATCCATGAGTTTCCAAGGCCCCCAAGGCCCGGTAACCACCAAGGTGGCCGGGTTTCCAATGGCCCATGTATAGCTCACCAGGTCACTCCAAATTCGAAGGTAGTGCTAGTCTACTAGCTACCAAGTGGTGGGCAGCCAGCCTGAACAGTGGAGACCGATTTGCTTGCACTGATGCTGAGAAAGTTATCCGAAACTGAAACTCCCCTGGACTTCCCCACATCAACAGGAAGATAAACTCGTATGGTTTCTGGATCCATGAGCTGCTCGTAGTGGCTTGGTGGCTCGGTCTCACGCTTTCACCACTCTTCTACCACCAGTGTCACTCATCCCACTACAGCTATCCCATCTTCCCAAGTATCTCATCCCACTACAGCTGTACATTCATTGTTTCCCTGCGTTTCAAGCTCCTGGGCTTGGAAAACTGCAAACGCCATGGGGGTGATCACCTCGGTTCAGCCATCCAACAATTCTCCGATGCCGCACCAGGTGACTGTTCACCGATGCCACGTTGAACACGATGAAGACATGCACCGCTGCAAAAAACAGCACAGGCCACAGGGGCTCCATAATCTTCCTACACCAAGTGCTTGGACAGTTCAACCAAAGCAAGGATCAAGAGTGGGTAGTGGCGTGCAATAACCAATGGGTCATGTCTAGTGACCAACTCGGTATCTTTTGTAACCAACTCATAATATTTTGCAACTCATAAACGATTAATGAGTGAGAGTAGTAGATCCAGCTGTTCATGAACACTCCACATTTGATGGTGAATCACCCACTATTTATGCTTCAACTCAGGGTGCTTTATCAAGAGCTGGATCTATCAATAGTGAGAAACAACATATAAACACTATTTCAGTCCAACATCTACACTAAAAACCGGAGGTTCGTCACTACACAGGTTTTTTTCTTCGAACGTTTGGTATCTTTCCTAGCTGCATTCAACAAGTGGTGCCACGGTGAAGCCGCGTCCCGCTGTAACGGAGTCAACGCAGGCTGCGGGGAGGTGTGCTACTGCTGACCCTGATGATCTTTCTGAGTGTCCACAAATTGGGCACCCTGAACTACCCCCAAAACTGATGGGTCAGTGGAAAAATGGCTTGCCAATCCAAGAAATGATTTCTAAACTCATTAGCAACTATGTTTCGCCAAGGGTTGTTGCCAGCCAAAAAGAATGACATGTTGAAAAGCACCAAGTCTGGAGTCTAGTATGGATATACCCATCCGCTGCTACCTGCTCAATTGATATCATTGGAAAGCCAGTAGCAGTTGGAAACATCGCAAGATGGTGTTTAATCCATACCCAAACTAAATAGTCTCAAAGGAGCCATGTCATTCCCCTGCACCGATGAATCTTCGGAGCCGGCGGTTTAATCGACTGAATCTCCTTACCAAGCATGTGACTTGGGGTTTCATCACTATATATTTGTGGTGGATGTAAGAAGAGTTTGCTGGGTCACCAACGAGTTTCGCTGCGGTTGGGGAACCACCAACCGGACAAAATCTGCCACACCTCAGCAACAGCTGGTGCACTGGTTGAGCCCCCGCCTGGTTACAGACCAGTTTGGAAGGAAAACCATCAGCAGCCACAAATACCTCAGGGGCTGCCAATGTGCTCAGCAACCCGCCGTTCTTCTCGTTTTTTTAAACTCAGAAGTCGTTGGAAGGCTCATGGATCCATAAATCCTACGCTTTGCCCCCCCAAAAAAAATGACTTTACTACCAAGAATTACAGTTTTCGGGTGGTTTGAGATCCCATGATGTACGGTGAGTTCCATCCACCGGTCGAACTCTGATGGGTCGGGCGCAATAGATCATTGTGCATCTATGCTGGAGGATCGACAAATTCCCGGAAATTCTGCATTCCAAGTATATAAGAGGCTTAAAAACTGCTGGACCAGTTGGAACAGGCAAACATCGGACGGAGCATCGACTGCCCCATGACAAGGGGAGTACCGTACAGCAAACATTGGCTCAGCCATTGGTTTCGTGGATCTATCAGAGGACATGGCTCCTGCCATGCACAAGTGCAGGCAGGCACAAGCTGCGTGCCAAAAAAAGAAAGCATGTTCGGTGGATGAGTACTTTTTTTCTTGACCCTTCCCCAAGTGCATCAAACAAATTTCAAAGAATGCCAATACCCCTATGCATGTAATTTGTTTCCTCTGCAGGGGCCCAGTGATAACAACCTCATCAGAACACAGGTGATGGTTCATTAGGCATCCATTTTGCGAAACGTGACATGAAACAATTGACAATCACGCAATGAGAATTGGAAGCTATTTCTACAGTTCCGGCAAACTGCTAACTTGATGTACAACTCACCACATAATCAACCATCATCAACCATCATCATCGGAAAACTAGAGAGTGCTACCGCCCTGGTTTTAAGTTGCTTATACGCCACCCAAGTGTAGTTGCACCTGCTGCAACTGGTAGTGACCCTAGTCATGACCTAACTTAGTCATTGGTGCTGCGTTTTCGGACGTCCTCCGCGCCAAGCCGCTGGGGCAAAAAGGTAATCACGTTGAAGGCACAGCTCACCACCTGGCCGAGCGTTCGGAACGAGCTGCTGGAAGGCTTGGGGGGGGGGATGAGTGGTTCGCAAATGGTTGGGCAGAACGGTTCATTACTGGTCAAGAGGACGTTGATAATGGTTGATAATGGTTGACAATGGCTGATCAGTTGGATAACAGTTGGATGACAGTTGCAGAACAGTTGAAAATGGTTGGGCGTAATGGTTAAGTACGTACTGGTTCAAATAGATCGGTTGACAATGGTTGATGTCGACCTAACAACTCATGGTCGTCAATGGAGTAGCTGATTCAATTGCGTTCACCCAAGGCACCACCCCAACAGAGCAACTCCTTCAGATTCGCCACATTGAATACTGTGTAGCATTAACTTTATCGGCCATTATCAAAAACTTAAAATGAACCGTCAACCATCATGGGCTAGTATAATCCACCATCACCCCTAGGCCCTTAATCATCATCAAATCCCCACTATGAACCACTATGAACCAACATTGACCATTCCACTAACGAACCATCATTAACCATTCAGAAACCATCATGCACTAACCACTACTGTAAACTCCCATCCTCAATCATCCACAAACCACAACCACCAGCAACCACAACCATCATCACCGTCCATTCCATCAACTAATCATCATCAACTAACCATTACCAACCATCAGTATCCATTTAATTAACCATCAACCCTCATTCACTCCAGCATTTTCAAGTGGTGAACCACTTGTTTCACAAACCATCACTAACCAACCAACATCAACCACCACTAACCATCACTAGGCATCCTTAGCCCTCACCGTTCACCCTGGGCACCGCCCTGGGCACCCTCCCGTTGCCGCCACCGCACCGTGGGTGTCGCTTGCAGATCCGCCAGCAGCATCTGCGTCTCCGGCAGCGCCCGGCGCTGCGACACGCCGCGAAGGTTCGTCGCGCGCGCGACGCGCGGCGCAGCTCCGCGGGACGACACGAACCTGGCAGCGCCAGGGGGATGGGTTGAGGAGTGGCTTGGGATTTTTATGGATTTTTGGATGGTGGTTGATGAGGGTCAATGGTGGCTGATGGTGGTTGATGTTGGTTGATGATGGCTCACGATTGAGGATTTTATGGCGGTCAATGGTGGTTTCTTAATGGTTCATGAGGGTTTGTTTGGGGAAAATGAATGGTTCATGATGGTTCATAGTGGTCATTTGATGATTAGTGTCGGAATCATGATGGTTACAGTAGTTGATCATTGGATGGTTGAGGATGGTTGAGGATGGTGGTTCATCCACATTCATCCACGACAACCTCCTACCCCATCTTCATGTTTGAAAATGACAACGAAAGGTCGCCGCATCTTTGTTTCGCGCCCAGGATCCCCCTTCATAGTTCTGCTGAACATCCCTCGTCATAAATCTGTTGAGTCCCAGCTTCTTGGAACGTCCATCCAATTCATCCCAGCTGAGGGCCCCGAACCCACGATCTCGAAAGCCTGCCAGCGGCGAACCACCCCCAGTGAAATGTAGCCTTGGTGCCATGAAATTGTGGGGTCCCAAGGGAGTCTGGCTGGTCTATGATTACCACTGATAGCAGCTGATGGCGGTTGATTTTCAGAGCCTGCCAGCATTGAAATCCATGAGGACTGACCATGATCCAAGCTTTTTGGGCCCCACCAAATATTTGTTGCACCTTGACTTCACTAGTCCGGTTGTTTCCAATCAAACCATCACCGACCCAAGGACCATCATCTAAATCCCCGACCTCACCATTTGGAGATCGCCAACCTGGAAATTAGCGCGTGGTAAGTCATAAACCTTCGAAGCTTTGGTTCAAACACCCTTTGGGTCAAGGCTAGTCCTCTCGCTTTGGCAGGGATTCCCGGTTGGTCAAGGCTAGTCCGCTCACGTTGACAGGGATTCCAAGTGGGGTCACAATGAACATCCACCAGCGAGCCTTCATCCATTGAGATAACCAATCGACCAGGGCGACATTGACAGATTTGGATCAAGAGTTACCAAGCATCGCAGCCCCCCCGTCGCCTCCAAACACTAGCAAGCATGCAACCTCAGTCGGGAAGCCCCGCTTGTGACCAATCTGCTATTGAGGCAGGACAAAAAGATCCTGAATAAATTGGGTCCATCTAACCCCCAAACTGACCAGCGAACCCAGCAAACAAATGCAGGGGATCCAATCACCCAACCAACCAATCATCGACCCACCACCAAAACCCACCCGAACCCGAACCAAACCAACCCAACCCAACCAACAAAACCAATCCAACCGACAAAACCACCCACCCATATCCAATCCAACCCACCCAACCCTTTCCCCAACCAACACCCAACCAACCAGCACGCTTCCGCCGTGGCACCACAAGCGTGACGATCGCTCGCCATGGCCGAAGGCGCGCATGGCGCGCGGGGACCGTCTGCATCTGGGCCATGTCTAAAGGGAAACGATAAGCGGGTAAACAAAACGCCGGTTTTCTTTAGCACAGATATTATGTATATAAGTGTGTTTGTTACTGCATATAGTTGTATATGTGCATAGATTTATATATATATATTTATTTATATTTACATAAAAATAGATATAAATATGTATAAATATATATATATATATCAGTTTATTTTTTGTTTCTATTTATTCATTTATTTCTATATGGTATACACGTCTGTGTCTGAATGTCCAAACACGCGTCGGACATTGTAGATATTGCATGGATAATATGCATTTGTCACTCTATGCATCCCGTCAATCTATGTATTACTATGTCATGTGTAAGCATCCCTGTGTCCCTTATATGCATTCATCATAGAAATGTGTGTGTTCGTATTGCTACATGGACGTACATACATGATATACACATGGCATGTACAAAATGGCATGTACCCCCTACACATTTGCCTAGGAACTGAGCTGAAACCATGGGGAGCCAACAGCAGCGCTTGCGCATCGCCCCCGAGTGACGACAACCCGTTGGGTTGTACCCCTGGGGTCAGTTTGTAACTCATGTTTGAGGATGGTTAGTGAAAGGATAATTCATGATTAATGGTGATTAGTCTATGGAAAAATCATGGTGAACGATGCTTGATTTTGCTTAATTGTGGTGACTCTGAAAATAGGTGAAACGGGGAAGCCCACGCAAGCCCTAGTGGCCCGGTAGGGCTCGCAATTGTTGCGAGGGTTTGTGGTTGGTTAACCGACATATGATCCGTGGATATTGGTGTTTCTATATCATTGTGTAGTGATTAACGGTTATCAACGAATGCTACTGATGCCTAAGAACACCATTGTTAATAGTAAACCCTGTCATTTACGATTGATAATGATGCTAATGTAGTGATATCAATCACCAACCATTCTTAATGATAGCATTCATGCTTGGTGATCGCTCGGGATGCTCAAGCATCACCGGCATCATTCGGCACGTGGCTGACCTCCAACGAGGCCAAGCTGCTCACGGGCTCGGTCGCAGGAGACCCGGCTTTCTAATGGTTGGAGAGCGATGACAACTGCCCACCCCCAGCCGCGAGAAATTATAGACAGATGATTTTTTGGGGGTTCTGAGAAAAATTGGCTTGGTTTATTGCTACAAATGATTAATAGATGATTTGGGGGTCCCCTATTTTGAGAAACCACCATGTACTCCATTCAGTCAAAAATTCTCTGGACCATGCCATATCATCCAACATGAATACCATAGCAGTCCCTGATTACCACCTGAACCATTTGCAACCATCAGCCAATTTGTGACCCACGCTGATGCTGACATCGTTTGATATCTTTCTGCCAAGTGTGATGAATGCCTTCCTGGTCTTCTTTTTGACTCGCAATGGAAGTCCAGCCCTCAGCTGCGCTGTCTTGGTCTCTTCCTGATGCCACAGACCCTGCCATACCAGGGCTACTCGAACTAGACACCTACAGTAGAGGGTCCTCTGGTAGTTACAAGGACCTAAACCGCATACAAAAATCATGTAAGTATGTCACAGTTAAAAATAAATAAGTCAATAAATAGATAGAAAGATAAGTGGATAAATATGCGTATGTGTAGTGCATGTATGTGTATATACCATATCATAGAACTCTTCGTACGGATATGTCCTCAGAAGACACTTCAGACGGTTGTTTAAGCTTCAGGTCAACACCAGTCCAAGCACCCCCAAGAAATTCGCGGCAAACCTCCGAAGTCTGGTCTTTTTGGCCTGACATGTGGGCAAATTGGGAATTGCCATCTCAATCTGCTTACAGTTTTGCTTGGGTCGAGGGGCGTTTGTGTCCTTGACAAAACGCAGCGATGATCAATCAGATTGTGGAAATATTCATGATGATCACCCACTGCTCTTTGAAAGTATTTCCCGTTCTTTTGGATACCAGCGAAGCAAGAGACCTTCTACAATGCTGGGGAGTCACTCCATGACAACAAGAGCACGGACATCAACAACCATGCTGTTCATGGGGCTGAAATGTGCTTCATCCCATGATTTTTCAGCCTTCAGCAGTTGTACTTCGCAGGATTTTGCTAGGTCAACGGAAGCGGAACTAGTGGCTGTTGGTCAGTTCATCCAGGGCCCCTTATGCTCTTCGCATGGCCACAGAACAGGGGCTGCTGGGATGTTCAGTGGGGGGGAAGCCCTGTTCGGGCCACAGAAAGTACAGCGACCAGCTTCAATACCTTGGCATCATGGCTATGGCGGAGGTCCCGCGAAACCATCAACGTGAACTGTTGCGGAATAGTCATTCTTAGTACCTACACCAATCAGTGGATGACCATGGCTTTTTGTGGTTGATCATCGGTTGATTTCTGCTTGTAGAACTGATAGTTGATAAACGGAGACATAAATGGCTATTAATAACGGTTGACAAATGGTTTTGATTCGATGAATTGCTATGTATTCACAATGGTTGATAAATGGCTGTTCATAATGGTTGATGATTGGGTAGCAGCTGGCTGTTCCACTCTCGGTCGTATTTCGCTGGCTGCAATCAGTATCAGGCCGCGGGCTGCAAATTCTGCAGTACTTAACAAATTTCACCGCGACAAAAAGGCGCAGTTTCGTTCGGGTCGTCCATAAATGATGCGCCCCAAAGTCTGGTGCTTTCCCAAAAAAGGGTTGAAGTTGTGAGGGGTCCGCATTTATGGATCCCAAATCAAAGAAGGACAGGCGCCAAGCCCTGAGCAACAACACAACCTGAGCAGTTGAAACTTTACCCCTGTATTTTTTAACGTGGTGCTTCTACCAGCATTCTTGGAGACCGGAAACTGCTCAAGTTGGATGTTGGTCACATGTCAAATCAATGAATTCCTGGAACTTCACACTGTGCAAGTCTGTTGCAGGACCTCTCCTGCACGACCTGCTGCACAAAAGCGTCGTTGGTCCAACCCGTGATCCAACGACCGACCAGTTCAGAACTGAAGGCTCCGGCTCCTGCTTTCAATCCGCGGAATCTAATGCACTCTGTACATAAACAACGACATTTCGATGGCTTTTTACCTGCTCGAAACTGCAAGCTCTGGATCCTTCGTCCTCCTTCGTCCTGGTTAGTAAACAAATGGGGCAACAACGGTGTAGCCCGAAAATCGACACTTGGAGCTACGCCCATGGTTGCGGGCAACCCCGGTTAGTAAACAGCTCGTAACTTGCTGTGCGCAGTGCCGCACAGCTTCTACACCGGGCACTGCCGTGAGCCCATCCGGCATCAACTGGCCGCGGCGGAAGCCATGAGTTTCGTGCGCGATGCGGGGCAAGCCCCACCCGTGGATGGTTGATGTTGGTTGGTTATGAGCGAAAATTTCCCCTTGTTATACCTTGTTATTGTTGGCTATGAGATGTTTCCTGTCGCGAAATCTGCTCACTCTCACACCAACCAATCCTCGGGTATTGGAAACTACTAAAGTGGGTCGACTTCAATCCGGACCCCAAAAATAGAACACTGCACGATCAGTAATTGGGAAGCCCAGTCGTAACTTTACACGGACGATGAAGTGCTTCCATCTTTCGTTGCAGATGCTGCGGCCTGTCCGTTCGAAAGCCAGTTCCATCCCTGGAACTGTCCCCCACCGCGTCGCCCGAAAGCCAAAGCCAGAAAGGTTTGCTGCACTAACCATCTATACTTGATCAGGAGTTGGTTAACCAGCCGTTCAAGGTACTGACAGCAATCTCATTTGTTCAACGCATTGATAGATTCGGACCTTTATCAGGTTAATCAATGCAAATCCATAAATGTACAAAAGTGTCTACATAAATAGAAATATATATTTTTGTCACATCTATATACACGTATCTATACGTAATTCCATCATACATATACATAGATGCGCAAACAAAAACTCAAACATTTCGTCTCCACCGCTCCTGTGTTGCAGCCTCTCGACGTTTCAAGAATGATGCCAGCATGTATCCTGTCATGGTGGCTCGGCAGGGGGTATGCGGTATGCAGCGTCAAACCAGGTTGGGTCAGCCAACATCCCAACAATGCCTGCGGTAGCTATTTTTCTGGATTATTCCACGAGTAGCAACCGTCAGGAGTCATCAGTATAGAACGATGGGGAACCACCGTTCATCACGGATCCTTAAGCGTTCATGATGACCAACCGTGCGCGTAAACATGATCCAATCGCTGCGCAGCTTGAGGCCGGTGGCCCATCGAATACTGGCTGCGGCCACACGAGTCCCTATGAATTCTGGGGCCGTCGCAACATGGTTTCAGCGACGTTGGATCATGCTGCAATTGGATCACCGTGAACACATCTGAAAATCAGCTCACAAAACCACTGAGTCTTTCATCCGAGTTTGCGGGGGACCTTTTCTTCCCACTCTGTGATGCTGACAGGCAAGTGTGCATGTGTGTGTGTGTCCATATTCTCTCAACTTCCATAAATGCTGATTCGCGCATGAACCTACACAGACTCCGTGGTAAAAGTTGTTGGATCATGGTAGGTGGTGAGTTCTATCCACGGCGCCAAGGTTGTGCCAATGGCTCGGAAGTGCAGCTCGAGCACTCGAACCAGGGGCTGTCCATGGGAAGCACCGAAAGTAGTTGGGGTATGTATGGTCAACCACGATCAACCACCTGCAAATAACTAGAGTTGTATGACATTGACTATGACTGACTTTGCTTGTTATATCTACAGTCTGATTGACTATATTGATCAACTGTAATCAATGTGTGATTCCAAAGAACTGTACCCGTGGGTTGATGAACCCTCAAGAGATGATGGGCCTCTGCGGGGCTTGGGGCGCCCCACCTGGCACGGTCAGCGTGGCGAAAGTGATGAGCAGGATCAACTCCTCAGTGTCCTTCGTGGCGTGCCATGTGGATTCTGTACGAGGTAGGCTGGCCTGCGGTCATAAGTTGGATCCATTCCACCCCTAGAACTGATAGCATTCAAGCCCTACAACTGGTAGTTCACCTCAGCTGAGCTGGTTACAAGCTGATAGCGAAGGGCGCCCATATTGTAGCGCACACATAGCCTCATGATTCTAAGTTCGAGGGCCAACCTCGTGTGGGTTCAAGTTACACTGATCCCAGGGCTGCAAGTTCACCACAACAGACTTGCCGCTGATTTCCGGTCCATAACACACCATTTTTCCATGTGAAATCGAGCAGCATGGCACTAAAAGAGAGACAACAAGGGGCACCACATCATGATCCCCATGGCGGATGCCCAGCACTGCCCAAGCTCTGCCCAAGCCCTGCCCAAGCCCTGCCCAAGCCCTGCCCAAGCCCTGCCCAAGCCCTGCCCAAGCCCTGCCTTCTTGGTCGCTCCAAAGGCAAAAGCTACGGTGGAGGCGCTGGTGCCGAACACGAAGACATTGGCAAAGGCACCTCGACATAGAGCGACGGGGCACCCAGAAGTTGCAAAGGCAAGGAAAGTCTATGATTGTGAGATATTCTTTTATATATATATATGTATATATATATATATATATGTATATGTATATTTTTATAAAATATATATATATATGTATATATGTCTACATAAATATTAATATATATGTAAATATGAAAATAAATAAATACATATATGTATATGTAAAGATATATATAAATATTTTTACATATATACATATATGTAAATATTAATATATATCTAAATATGTATAGTCAAAAATACATATACATATATGTATATATGAATATATATATATATATATGTATATATACATATATATATATATTTATGTAAGTATGTGATAACAAATATACACATATGTAAATATGAATTTGAAAATAGATATATATATATATGTATATATATGCAAAAATGTATGTATATATATATGTAAATATTAATATGTATATATATCTATGAAAATATGTATATATATATATGTAAATATGTATATATATATATAAAAACATTTGTATATATAAATAAAAAACATATATGTATATATGTATATATGTATATATATATATAAATATATTTACATATATACATAAATGTATATATATATTTGTAAATATGTATTTTTATGTATATATATGTATATATATATACAAATATGTATATGTATATATATATATACATGTATATATATATATACTTACATACATATATGTATATATATTTATATATACATATACATATATGTATAAATGAATACATATATATGTATATATGTATATATGTATATAAATATATTTATGTCTATATATATATATATGTTTTTATTTAAATATATATATATATATACATATATATATATATTTATATATATATATATATATATTTACATATATACATATATGTATATATGTATATAAATATATTTATGTCTATATATATATGTATATATATATATATGTACTGTAGAATCTGGATGTACCGTGGATGTACCTTTGTGGTACACGGCTACCAACAAGTGCAACCCTAGGAGGGAGCGGTCAATGATGTGGAGGGCCCCCCAAGTCCACACCCAAGCAAAAGCCTTGTATCCATGTGCCGACGAAGGCTCCAAGACGCAAGGAGAATGCCCAGCAGAGTACCCCCGAACTAGGTAACATCAGGTAACCAATGAGAGGTCCGTTTGCTCCTGAACCTCTCCGCCGCATTGGTTCTCCCCCATCGCACAAGGGTGGCCCATCAGCAAATGATCTCCAATGAACCAGCTTTGGAGTAGAAAGTCGCCCTTCCACAATTGTCGATTTCTGACGGCACACCAAGAAATTACAGATTCTGACACAGCTCACCTGGCGTTGCCCTTCAACGGTCGGGTCACTACATTCCTGTTGTTCCCACTCGTCAACCAGGGTGAATGACTTTTGAACCACTTCCATTTACCAGGGTTCCTGAAAAAAATCAAAAATCCCGTGTTTCAGTTTCAAGCCTCAACAAAAACATATCGCACAACTCAGCAAACCAAAGAAGGACCTTAAGTAGTCACCACCCCCCCAACCCCTAGGTCCCTCCCCACCTGCACTCTTCTCCCCCGGGAAGAAGTCCGCGAAGATGGCCTTGTTGGTGCTCTCGTAAACGGCCCTTCCGATGCCCATCAGCAGATAGAAGACCAAGACGCCCCAGCCCCAGGTGGCCGGCTGCCCTGCGAAACGGCTCAGCAGCGCCAAGGAAAGAAATGCCGAGGCGCCCAGGGCCACCACCGGGCCCTTGCCCAGCTTCTTGGCGGCGATGCCTCAGGGTCAACGGCTGGTGATGGCATGAAATCATCATAGATGGTGGGTGCTTGTCATGGGATACCATAGGCAGGTGATGTGAGGAACGACCTGCACTGGTTTGTCGGAAAGAGCAGTTGGAAATTGCTGGCCATGGTTGTCAAAAGCATCACTCTCACCAAATTGATGAGTTACATCTGCACTTCCTGGACGCTATGAATTTGTGTCCAAATCGAAATCATCTTGTGAATTGGTTGAGTCTTCGCTGCTCGAGGACTATGGATTCCTAGTGTCCGCCCAAAATTCCTCTAATGCTGCCGTCAAGCAGCCAAAAACGCTCGCTTAATACAATCGTCTTCTTTTCACGGAACATCCAGGGAATTTGCAACGAAGCTCAGAACTCACTATGTAATAGTAATATATGATCAATGATATCCTACCATATAAAGCCATCTTAGTGCCCATACATCCTGATTTTGGCTGTGGGTGAAATTCTCTGGTGTTTTGGGAGGTCGCCATTTGGGGCTGCAGATCCTTCAGAGGATCGCAGTGGTGAAGAGCTCGGCAGTTACCTGGTTGGTGGTTGAACCACCCCTATGAAAAATATCAGTCAACCAACATCAACCAACCAGTTTTCAATATCTACAAGTCAGTGAAAATATTTTTCAAAAAACTACCAACCAGTTACACAAGTCGTTGTTTGTTTTGTGCTTTTTCCAAGCTACTGAGGTACTCCTCTCTTGGAGACACCCCATCGCTTGCCGCGCTCGCGTGATGATTCTGGTGGGGTCCCATCGGGTTAACATGCCCACCTGGCTTCACAAATTGCTACAACAACCAACCCATTGCAGGATGCCAACGGGACATAGGGTCCATCTAGGTTCGTTTACACATCCAAAATCACTGTTTTTAGTAGTGGGGATGCTATGTTCGTCTTGTTGGTAGCACTGTTGATGGCACATCAGAAAATGGGTCGCTTCCGCGGAAATCCATGGTTTTTTAATGGTGGCCTTTGAGGGTGCCATTGCCCAGCGACTTGACTGCTAGCGAGTTGCCAAGGACCTTGGACAAAACACTGGCCAATGCTGACAGCATGGCTCCTCATTCGCGCGCTCGCGGTGGGTGGTTGCCATTTCCATACTGAGGACCCAGGATGACCACAGGATAAGAAATGGTAAGAATGTCGAATTGCGATGAATAGCAACCAACATCAAGTACTGACGTGCAGAGTTGGTTCGTCTTCCCAACTAACGCCAGCACATCATTACAAAATGCACAAAGACAATGGGAATCATGATAACGAAGACAACTGCAACATACTGTAGCGATGAGAGTGCCCAGAAAACAAAACCCAAGATCTTCCAAGGGCATGGTTCAAAAAGATCGAAGATCTCAAAGGGTTAATATCGATGTGATTCATTTGTTGGGCCCCTCTGATTGGCACTCTGCTCAAAGCGCACGGGTGTGTCTCCGAACTGCGACCACCAGATATGATCATTTCAATGGGGAGACTGTAGTGTTTGTAAAGGATGCATTGGCATGGATGATGATCATTCCCCAATGAGCCTGATAGCGTAGAACCCATATCAACCCATGCCGTGGATGAAGCCCCCCACATTTCTCTGCCGCTGAGCATCATGCCCATCTCATGTTGGGTCACCCTACAGTTTGAAGCCGAACAGATTTCCTGAGCTCAGGATAGTCATAGGACTATCCCTAGCGGAGATTTTGCACTTGACAGCCCATACCATGATGCCTGGTATATCATGGGGACGGCCCATGGCCAAACATCACCCGGCCCCCCGCTCCTGCAAAGCCGATGAATTCGCTGCTCAATGCTTCGGTCAAGATGTTGCGGTTGACGTAACCTCCCAACCATGCTGCAGCCAGACCAAAGGTCAGGTTCGTGCACTGCAGCAGCCTGGGCTGTGCGACGTCGGAACTCACCAAAGGCGCCAGGTGCGAATGGTTCATCAACAACGAAGCTTGCCCATGGGTCAGGAGCTATCCATGGCTATCCCAGCTTCCCTATGAAGCTTGCCTGTGAGTCAGGGACTACCCATGGCTATCCCAGCTTCAAAAGGTCGAACGGTAGGGAAACCACCCACTTGGGACATGCAGGACACCACTGGCTCCCTGCTAAACCTGCAGGTTCATGGCACCAAGGCGATACCTCAAAATCATGGTACCCATTGCGGTGGATTTCGAGCTGTTCCTCACTAGCAATCGCAAGAAACATCGTTGGTTCCCCAAGCGAAAGTGTGTGAACTTCGCGGACAGCTTAGCTGAGATCTTCCTGTTTTCTCGGTTCAGCTTGCAGTTTGGACGGCTTCCACCTGCAAAAACCCTTCGGAAACCCTCCCATCCCAGCTAGCCTAATTCCAGATACCATGAAGACTCAAGCACTGAGAGGTCCAGATCAATCATCCCCAAAGGTAAACCTATACATTGCTGGCGATTTCCCTCCAAGAATTGGTCGTGGTGAAGAGCTGGATCTCCAAGTTCCAAAACCCCTGTCAGCTACATGCCAAAACATCATGCCAAAAACACAGATTGAAAACCAAGTTCAACCAAGGTGACCAAGTGAAACCCTCCAATTTTGGGCATCTCTTGCATCGCCATCTCCCATCGCCACCATCCAAGGAGCCATGTCTTTGGATCCTTCCACTGCTGCACCGCGCCGCATGCCTTCGAGCAGGCACTGGCAGCCGGTGGGCTGGCGCTGCTGGAGGTGTCGCTGCTGGCGAGGACTTGGAACGCCAACGTGGAGATCAACGCCACACCTCCGAAGATGTGGAAGACCACGGGGTAGTTCAAGCCCCTGAGGCGCGACGGCGGAGGCATGGCGACCCTGGGACCCTGGATTTCGGCCGGGGTTCTTCATATTGGGAAACCCCCAAAGCTATGGGAACCCCAAAGCTATGGAGTTTATGACTATCAATGACGAATCAATGGGATGATTTGGGGGCACGGCCATTTTACAAGACAATTTCATATGGCAAGAGGAAGCTGGAAATGCTCTGTGCAAAACAAGCGTCCCAACAAATGCCACCAATGGACCATGCCCGAGCCACCCGGATCCCTTTCCAACTTGGACAACCTTTGTCCCCCAACTTTCAGAGAAACACTCGGATGTTCAACCCGCGGACTTGTCAACCAATCTTACCCAGGGTTGGTCGCCACCATGGCTGCGTGCCAGTGACCCCGTACCCATGATGTTGACATTGCAAGCACAAAATCAGAATCTGGCCTTTCTTGGTGCTGGCAAATGTCAATGTTTTGGGAATATCTAGTTTCTACTGTCACAGTACAACCTCAACAATGCATCAACCAAAGGGCATCTGCTGCGATCATGTTTTGGTGGGAGACACCTCCTGAATAAAAGGTGGATTCCCCTGATGCCTCCCAAATATCAGCATGGTTATTAAGCCATTTACCATCGTTGCTTGTTAATACCCATAGTTGCCATTATCCCTTTACAGCAACTACGTTTTTGACCCCGTTTATCACTTATACCCATAGTTGCTTGTTTCTTAAACCAACTCAGTGGGTCATTGAACGAGCAACTTCCATCTAACTGCCCCCCACCGGCATCACGACGCGTCACGCGTTTTTGGTCAGAACGGTGGCGGAGGCCCGAACGACCGCCTCAGCAGCCAAGAAGATCAGCGCAAAGGTTCCTGTTTTGCGCTGCCAAGGGCGGTGTCATCGTAAATACCAGTAGGAGGCCGGTATCTAGTGGTTGAAGTCGTGCTTAATGGCCTAGTTGAGGGTCAATTATTTGCTAGTGATTGATCATGGACATGAATAGAATGCTAATGGGGACTGTAATGCGCGGTTTATTGATGATTAACAGCGTTTAACGACAGGGAGATAATGGTTAATGATCCGTCATTACAATCATTAACCATCATTAGCCATCATTCTCACCATCACTCACCATCATTCTCACCATCATTCCCATTCGTTAGCCATCATTCTCACCCTCATTAGCCATCATTGTCACCATCACTCACCATCATCATTCACCATCATTCACCATCATTCACCATCATTCTCACCCTCATTAGCCATCATTCTCACCATCACTCACCATCATTCTCACCATCATTCTCACCATCATTCTCACCATCATTCTCACCATCATTCTCACCATCATTCTCACCATCATTCTCACCATCATTCTCACCATCATTCTCACCATCATTCTCACCATCATTCTCACCATCATTCTCACCATCATTCTCACCATCATTCTCACCATCATTCTCACCATCATTCTCACCATCATTCTCACCATCATTCTCACCATCATTCTCACCATCATTCTCACCATCATTCTCACCATCATTCTCACCATCATTCTCACCATCATTCTCACCATCATTCTCACCATCATTCTCACCATCATTCTCACCATCATTCTCACCATCATTCTCACCATCATTCTCACCATCATTCTCACCATCATTCTCACCATCATTCTCACCATCATTCTCACCATCATTCTCACCATCATTCTCACCATCATTCTCACCATCATTCTCACCATCATTCTCACCATCATTCTCACCATCATTCTCACCATCATTCTCACCATCATTCTCACCATCATTCTCACCATCATTCTCACCATCATTCTCACCATCATTCTCACCATCATTCTCACCATCATTCTCACCATCATTCTCACCATCATTCTCACCATCATTCTCACCATCATTCTCACCATCATTCTCACCATCATTCTCACCATCATTCTCACCATCATTCTCACCATCATTCTCACCATCATTCTCACCATCATTCTCACCATCATTCTCACCATCATTCTCACCATCATTCTCACCATCATTCTCACCATCATTCTCACCATCATTCTCACCATCATTCTCACCATCATTCTCACCATCATTCTCACCATCATTCTCACCATCATTCTCACCATCATTCTCACCATCATTCTCACCATCATTCTCACCATCATTCTCACCATCATTCTCACCATCATTCTCACCATCATTCTCACCATCATTCTCACCATCATTCTCACCATCATTCTCACCATCATTCTCACCATCATTCTCACCATCATTCTCACCATCATTCTCACCATCATTCTCACCATCATTCTCACCATCATTCTCACCATCATTCTCACCATCATTCTCACCATCATTCTCACCATCATTCTCACCATCATTCTCACCATCATTCTCACCATCATTCTCACCATCATTCTCACCATCATTCTCACCATCATTCTCACCATCATTCTCACCATCATTCTCACCATCATTCTCACCATCATTCTCACCATCATTCTCACCATCATTCTCACCATCATTCTCACCATCATTCTCACCATCATTCTCACCATCATTCTCACCATCATTCTCACCATCATTCTCACCATCATTCTCACCATCATTCTCACCATCATTCTCACCATCATTCTCACCATCATTCTCACCATCATTCTCACCATCATTCTCACCATCATTCTCACCATCATTCTCACCATCATTCTCACCATCATTCTCACCATCATTCTCACCATCATTCTCACCATCATTCTCACCATCATTCTCACCATCATTCTCACCATCATTCTCACCATCATTCTCACCATCATTCTCACCATCATTCTCACCATCATTCTCACCATCATTCTCACCATCATTCTCACCATCATTCTCACCATCATTCTCACCATCATTCTCACCATCATTCTCACCATCATTCTCACCATCATTCTCACCATCATTCTCACCATCATTCTCACCATCATTCTCACCATCATTCTCACCATCATTCTCACCATCATTCTCACCATCATTCTCACCATCATTCTCACCATCATTCTCACCATCATTCTCACCATCATTCTCACCATCATTCTCACCATCATTCTCACCATCATTCTCACCATCATTCTCACCATCATTCTCACCATCATTCTCACCATCATTCTCACCATCATTCTCACCATCATTCTCACCATCATTCTCACCATCATTCTCACCATCATTCTCACCATCATTCTCACCATCATTCTCACCATCATTCTCACCATCATTCTCACCATCATTCTCACCATCATTCTCACCATCATTCTCACCATCATTCTCACCATCATTCTCACCATCATTCTCACCATCATTCTCACCATCATTCTCACCATCATTCTCACCATCATTCTCACCATCATTCTCACCATCATTCTCACCATCATTCTCACCATCATTCTCACCATCATTCTCACCATCATTCTCACCATCATTCTCACCATCATTCTCACCATCATTCTCACCATCATTCTCACCATCATTCTCACCATCATTCTCACCATCATTCTCACCATCATTCTCACTCTCACCATCATTCACCATCATTTTCACTATCATTTTCACCATCATTCTCACCATCATTTTCACCATCATTCTCACCATCATTCTCACCATCATTTTCACTATCATTCTCACCATCATTCTCACCATCATTCTCACCCTCATTAGCCATTATCTCACCATCATTAGCCATCATTCTCACCATCATTAGCCATCATTTTCACCATCATTCTCACCATCATTAGCCATCATTCTCACCATCATTAAGCATCATTAACTAACTTATCAACCTTCTTAGTCAAGCATCACCAACCATCCACCTGTCCACCTGTCCACCTGTTCACCTGTCCACCGTCCTGCCAACTCCGCGGTGACTTGTGAAACGCAGCGGTTCTCCGCATTGGCCACGCGCTGGCAGCAGCTGGTGAAGAAGGCGCCCTGGCAGGTCCACAGAATGCCAGCACCGATGCCGCCCACCAGGGCACCTCGGGGTGGATGAGTTCGTCGGGCAGGTTGGGAATGCTTATGATGGTGAATGATAATGGTTGGTGATGGTTGACATTGGTTGACTAAGATGGTGAATGATGGTGAGAATGATGGTGAGAATGATGGTGAGAATGATGGTGGCTGATGGTGAATGATAATGGCTTATAATGATTAATGGGAATGGTTTTTGATGATCAATGATGGTGGCTGATGATGATTGATCATGGTGGCTGATGATAATAGTGGTTAAGAACGGCTAATAGTTCTTAATAATCGTTATTCGTGGTTGATCATGGTTTATGATGCTCAATAATGGTTAGTAATGATGGTTGATGAATTATAGATAGGGCTTGATTATGTTCGACAATGCTTAATAATGTTTATGTAATGATCTTAATAATTAACAATAGATAATAATGGTTGGTAGTGATCAGTAATGGCTCATAATGTTGGACAATCATGATCTGTGATGGTTCACAATCATGAGTTAACAGTTCTTACTGATGATTACGGTAGTGTGTTGTTGGTTAACAGTTCTTACTGATGATTGCTAATGAGTTTACGTAAAACCCTGATGTTGGTAAACCATGGGTGAACAAAAATGGTTTACGGTGGTCTGTAATGGTTGATAGTGAGACTGGACAGTGCTTATGGTCACCTCCCAGCGGGGATGAGAATCACCCTGTCCTTAGCAGCAAATCTGCGCTCACTTTTAGCGACTATAAACCGCTCTGGCCCACGCGCTGAAGGATGCCATTCGCATGTCCAGCACCCACCACTACCACTACCCGTTCAGCAGCAAAGCTCTGGATCTTGTGAACCATGCTTTGGTACATTGATTCGTCCCTCGATGCCGCCACTGCGTGGTAGATCTGTGGCAACATGTACCTGAGCTGATTGACACCCTTCAGCCATTCCAGTTGTACAATCAAATCTACAGAATCCCAATAAGCGAACTCTAACATACAACCATCTCCCAAAATCAATCTTCAAATGAAAACAGTTGAATATGTGAGTTCTTCACGACTTGGTCACATTTCAATGGCCAGGATGATGTTGGTCTGCACCTGAGTTCTATCCTCGTGCTTCACCACGTGTACAGCCTCCCCTCCTGTCGCTATGCCAGTGCTGAAGAGCTGAAGGACGCCATTGGTGATCAAACCTGAGACCCCAAGAAGGGCACCCTCGGCACAAGCACAACTTCCCAAACCAAGGAGATCACCAGGGAACCCATCCCCAGTCGCGCATCAGCTTATGTCAAGGGGCTGGCACACAGCCCTGCCAGGATGAAGGAGACCCAGATACGGCACGAGAAGCTGCTGAGATGTAAGAAAGCGCTACCCAAAGAGTCCACTCGACCAAAGGGTGGGAACAAGAACTGAAAGAAGATACCTTGGGAGTGACCATAGTGCTGGAGAAAGTCAATAGCGGTAGGAAGGTGTTCATAGTGGTTGAGAAGGTCAATAGTCCTTGGTAGTTCATAGTGCCTACTGTAAAAAGGTCAATAACTAGGGTGTTCCCACTGGGATCTCAGTGGCTGAGAAGGTCAATAGCGGTACTACTAAGCTGTTCCACTATAAATCTTCAGCAACATGAGTGGTATCACATGGTGGTCAATTATACCTTGTTCAATCGCAGAATCACAAATCGTATTTACAATGAGAGCACATGGTGGTGAATAGTGGTCTAATCAGGGTGTTTTCATTATCATGGTAAAATGGGACTATCACCAACAGCAATGGCTAGAGTATTTCAAATAGTTGGTATCAGGATGGTTGCTCTACAAATAACCGTCAATCGTAGCAGGAAATATAAAGCGTCAGGATGGTTGGGATCAACCACTATCATAACGCAAAGAAACACAGTGCCAGTGAAAGGTGCGTCTCCAAATGTGCCTTTGTGTGTGTGTACGCAGGATAGAGGAAGATTGTTGAGTCTTGGTGTGTGCTACTGTTTGCACAACCAACCAACTTGCCAGCCAAACAGCTAGCGAGGCAAGCAACTAGAGCTGGAAAACAATCAGCCACAGATTCTCTCTCACTACGACATGCTAATATGCAATTTGTGGTGAGCATTTGGCCCCCAAAATGCAAAGGCTTGATCCCATGATCAGAAAGCAACACGCTTCAAGTTGTTGAAAGAAAGCCCAAAATATTACAGAATTAAAATGCATTGGCCAATCACTGTGGGGTTCATAGATGGCTCACTGCAAAAAAAATGTGAAGCAAACACCTCCCCACGGTTTGTAATTAAATCTGTGAGACTGGTCTGCATGCGGACCGTTACAACAGAAACACCAAGCGGGATATTTTAGAAGTCTGCTCGCAGTGGCTTCAATCATTGTTGCGATCCAACTTCCCACTGAACCGCCCCAATCTAGATGGCAAACCGCAGTATTCCTCGGTCAACCATGATTCACCGCAATCAACCAACTTATTCACCAATCATTTTCCAACATGAATTGCTGGCTTCGCGTTACGTGGGAAGGCGATCCATGAGAGCAAGGAGTTCAGCAAATTGCAGGGTGTAGGCAGCACCGCCCAGCCCAGCTTGCTCCAGAAATGGTCCAAGTCTACGTCAATGCACACCTCAGGGCATCCCCGACGGATGGTGATGGTGGTGGTGATCAACAACGATGGTTAATCAATGGTCAGTGAGGGATAATAACCAATATTGGTAGGTACTGCAATGGTTACCGGTGATGATGACGAGGATGAGGATGAGGATGAGGATGATGATGATGATGATGATGATGATGATGATGATGATGATCATGATGATGATGATGATGATGATTGATGATTGATGATGATGATGATGATGATGATGATGATGATGATGATGATGATGATGATGATGATGATGATGATGATGATGATGATGATGGGCTGGCGGGGAGAGTCGTTGGTTCCGGACAGAAGCCAGGACTGTGTCTATTTATGTTATCGTTTATATTCATACTAATATTTATAATGAATATTTATATGTAAATATATATATATATATTTAAATATATATATATCCATTTATTGATATATATATATATACATATATGTATATTCATTTATTTATTTGTTTTATCTATTACTGATTCATTTGTTTCTTCAAACTCGTGTACATACACAAATATATACATAGTTTCTTGCATTTGATGTGATCCCCAGTCTTTCCACAATATACCCGGGCCAAGAGTGTTTCCTGCTCTATTGGCCACCAAGCCAGCCAACCAACCAACCAACCAACCCAACCCCCACCAAACCCAACCCAACCCACCCAAACCAACCAAACCAATCCAACAACTAAACCAAACAAAGCCAAACAAAACCAAAAACCAAACAGAACAAAACCAACCAACCAACGCCGCCAAGACACACATGGGATCTTGAAGTCTCTTGCAGCCACATATGCTGCCAGAAACTCTGCTCCAACCTTCACCGAGAAGCACTGGATGATGCCATACAAGACCTACACCGTGGAGCCATGGAATACTGAGCACTGAGGCGATAAACATGGGGTGTCGACACGGCACATACAGTTTGGAATTGTGTTGCTGCTACTCGTGCTACACTTTAAATTTGAACACTATGACTGAAAACAATGCTAGTGCCTGTTGCAGCTTGGTATTACAAATGCCAATTTTGGTATTGGTGGTAATATTTGTGATAATAGCAGCAGCAGTAGTAGCAGCAGTAGTATTAGTAGTAGTAGTAGTAGTAGTAGTAGTAGTAGTAGTACTAGTAGTACTAGTAGTAGTAGTAGTAGTAGTAATAGTAGTAGTAGTAGTAGTATTAATAGTAGTAGTAGTAGTAGTAGGAGTAGTAATAGTAGTAGTAGTAGTAGTAGTAATAATAGTAGTAGTAGTAGTAATAGTAGTAGTAATGGTAGTAATAGTAATAGTAGTAATAATAGTAGTAATAGTAGTAGTAGTAGCAATGGTAATAATAATAGTAGTAGTAATAGTAGTAGTAGTAGTAATAGTAATAATAGTGGTAGTAATATTAGTAGTAATAGTAATAATAATAATAATAGTAGTAGTAGTAGTAATAGTAGTAGTAGTAATAATAATAGTAGTAGTAATAATAGTAATACAAATTAATAATCTTACTAATAGTAGTAATAATAATACTAATAATAATAATAGAAGCAATACTAGAAGCAATAGCAATAGCAGTAACAATAGCAATAGCAATAGCAATACCAGTAGCAATACTAGTAATAATAATAATAATAATAGTATTAATATTAGCAAAAATAAAAATAGTAATCAAAATAATGATAATAGTAGTAATAATAATAATAACAAAAATAGTAATAATAATAATAGTAATATTAATAGTACTAGTAATATCAATAATAATAGTAATAGTAGTAGTAGTAGTAATAATAATAATAGTACTAGTAGTATTAGTAATAATAATAGTACTAGTAATAGTAAAAGTAATACTAATAAAAAATAGTAGTAGTAGTAGTAATCAAAATAATAATAATAGTAGTGCTAATAGTAGTAGTAGTAGTAATAATAATAATAATAGTAGTAATGATAATACTAATAATAATAGTAGTAAAAATATTAAAAATAATAATAATAGTAGTAGTAATAATAATATTAATAATAGTAGTAATATTAGTAGTAGTAGTAGTAATAGTAGTAATAATAGTAGTAGTAGTAATAGTAATAGTAAGAATAATAGCAGTAGTAATAATAATAAAAACAATGGTAATAATAGTACTACTAATAATAATTGTTGTAGTAATAATAATAATAATAATAGCAGGAATAATAATATAGTAATAATAATAATGAAAATAATAAAAACAATAATAGAAGCAGTAGCAGTAGCAGTAGCAATAGCAGTAGCAATAGCAAAAGCAATAACAATAGCAGTATTAGCAGCAGCAGCAGCAACAGCAGCAGGAGTAGTAGTAGTAGTAGGAATAATAATAAGAGTAGTAGTAATAAAAACAATAATAATAATAATAGTAATAATAATAATCATAATAGTAATAATAATAGTAGTAGTAGTAATAGTAGTCGTGGTAATAGTAGTAATATTAATAGTAGTAGTAGTAGTAGTAGTAGTAGTAGTAATAGTAGTAGTAGTAATAGTAATAGTAGTAGTAGTAATAATAGTAGTAATAATACTAGTAGTAGTAGTAGTAGTAGTAATAATAGTAGTAGTAATAATAGTAGTAGTAATAATAGTGATAATAACAATAGTACTAGTAATAGTAGCAGTAGTAATAATAATAGTAGTAGTAATAGTAGTAATAATACTAGTAGTAGTAGTAATAGTAATAATAGTAGTAGTAATAGTAGTAGTAGTAATAATAGTGATAATAACAATAATACTGGTAATAGTAGTAGTAGTAGTAGTAGTAGTAGTAGTAGTAATAGTAGTAGTAGTAGTAGTAGTAGTAATAGTAGTAATAGTAATAATAGTAGTAGTAGTAATAGTAAGAATAATAGCAGTAGTAATAATAATAAAAACAATGGTAATAATAGTACTACTAATAATAATTGTTGTAGTAATAATAATAATAATAATAGCAGGAATAATAATATAGTAATAATAATAATGAAAATAATAAAAACAATAATAGAAGCAGTAGCAGTAGCAGTAGCAATAGCAGTAGCAATAGCAAAAGCAATAACAATAGCAGTATTAGCAGCAGCAGCAGCAACAGCAGCAGGAGTAGTAGTAGTAGTAGGAATAATAATAAGAGTAGTAGTAATAAAAACAATAATAATAATAATAGTAATAATAATAATCATAATAGTAATAATAATAGTAGTAGTAGTAATAGTAGTCGTGGTAATAGTAGTAATATTAATAGTAGTAGTAGTAGTAGTAGTAGTAGTAGTAATAGTAGTAATAGTAATAATAGTAGTAGTAATAAAAATAATAGTAGTAGTAGTGGTAGTAGTAGTAGTAGTGGTAGTGGTAGCGGTAGGGGTAATGGTAGTGGTAGTTGTGGCAGTGGTAGTGGTAGTGGTAGTGGTAGTGGTAATGGTAGTGGTAGTGGTAATGGTAGTGGTAGTGTTAGCGGTGGTGGTAGTGGTAGTGGTAGCTGTAGTGGTAATGGTAGTGGTAGTGGTAGCGGTAGTGGTAGTGGTAGTGGTAGCGGTAGGGGTAGTGGTAGTGGTAGCGGTAGGGGTAGGGGTAGTGGTAGTGGCATTGGTAGTGGTGGTAATAGTAGTAGTAGTAGTAGTAGTAGTAGTAGCAGCAGTAGTAGCAGCAAACAATAGCAATTATACTCCACTTTCAAAAAGAAACGACACTAATTCTAGTGTAGCAACAGTGCTCATGACAGAGGCAACAGGAGAAGGAATCGTAACAATCAGTACTGACTATTCCTATTGCATGGTATACAACCATTGTTGCTATTGGTACTCCTACTACTGTTGACTCTTGAGAGTGGCCATCTGGGAGTTTCTCAAGTCATTGGGGTACCGGAGTTTCTCAAGTCATAGGGGTACCCCCAAATCATCCAATAGTAATCATCTATAGTAGTAAACCAACCATAGTTTTGGGGGTCCCGCATGACTGGAGAAACTATAGATTTGGCATATCCCCTACTACTGCTTTTGATTTCCTATCCTTAACCATCATTGCTAACCATTGTCATTAACCATTATTAGTGGTTATAAACCCAGGAAACTACCATCTGGAACGATGATCTCAACAGAAAGCGCGTCGGAACTGTGCAACTGTTGATCCACCAGGGCGAACCAGACCACGAGATCATCCCAATCGTCATAGCGTGAACATGACGAACATGTGATGTTTGATATTCATGTGATTTGTGATAGATATGACATTCATGTTATGTTTGACATGTTTCGTAGATATTTGATATGAACCTATCAAAATCTATTCATTGTTTTTTGATAGATATTTGATCTTGATTGATGTTTGATTACTGACTGCATATTTGATGCTGATGCTTGTTGATGACGTTGATGTTTCAACATCTTGGTGATCTTCGTCTCAGCGTTGCAAAAATGTCGAGAACGAGATGGGATCAACTGAGATGGGTGGGCTCAGTGTCACATGCTGAGCCCTTTGGGGCGCTCAACAAACCACTTCCACTCAGATACAAAGAAGATCCTCTGAAGTTTCAGTGGTGGTTTCTCAAGATGGGGGTCTCCAATATGGATGGTTTATTACTGTAGATTATTTATATTGGATGATTTGGGAGCCACCCTATTTTGAGAAACAACCATATTCGAGAGTTTTGCTGGTGGAGTGTCACAATAAAACACGATTCTCCAATGATCGACGGAGGAAGTGAAGCGAGGCACTCCGATTCCGGAGAAGATGAGGGCACACTCCTGGCACAGCTTCTTTGGCAGTGACCGAGCTCGCACTTCATCATCCTTCACCGTGAAGTCCATGGTTACCCGTCTCCCACTCTGACACAGCTGGATAACGCGCTCTCCATCGCTATGTCGCAGCATCAGCAAAGGCACCTGCCAGAAGAATTCTTTGGCAAAGCCGATCGGAAAGTTGGTCCAGAATGACCCAGCAACATGATTGAAGACTGATTCCCTCAAATTTAGGCCTATGAAGCACCAGTGTGTGAATATGAGCGCCAAAGAAATGCAGCTTTGACATCCTTAAGACGTATCCCGAAAATTTTGGATGAGAGATACAAGCTTGGCTTGCCAACCTGTGCCAACATGGCCCAGAATGTCAACCCCCCTGACAAGTTGATCAAGTCATGCCATCTGCACTGAAAAAATCTCGTGCTCCAGGGAACGCTGGGATAGTGGCAATTCCCCGTAATGCAGTAGTGCTTCATCTCGTCATAGACGCTGTTCATACCGATTCGACTCGGAGGCAACTCATCCTGCGAGGTAATGCACGTTAAAGCCCTTGGTCCCTCAGGCTCGACTGATCAAGTCCCACTATTTCTTTCCAATGGAATCCTTCCCTGAACCCGAAAATCACACAAATCCATACTCGAAAAACTACAAAAATCTACTGCCCAAATCACTAGACTCATTGTCTCGTGGTTGTTGAGCACCTGTCAATCGCTATTTCCCAAAAAGGAATGGCTTGCAAAACTGATGACGGAAAGATAGCCTTAGCATGGTGCCATGGACAGCTGTATTTGTATATGGATCACTCCGTATCTATAGTAAATACAACTTGAAACGGAAGAACCAGGATAGGCTACCCAGTGAATCAGAAGTAGAAGGGTAGGATGGGGGCGGTCCAGAAAGGGGCCCCTGGTTTTTCCGCCCCTCTACATCCAATCAGCCTTACAATGTGATGTCCCCGATTTGGCAGAAGTACAGCTGTAAGAACTGAAGCTTTGTCACATATTACTACAAACCAATGGTTTATTGGAGCTGGGTGCATCACTGAGCAGAATTATGGCTGAGTATGTACACCAAGACCAAGACCAAGACTAAGCCCATGGGAAAACACTCTGAAAGCATCTGAAATGTTGTGCACACAAACCTGAACAAAGCTGTTGGTGGGGCCTGGTGGGGTACCTGGCTGAATCAAATGTGGGCAGTCACAGCCAGCCCATGGCGCTGCCGAAGACCCCCGCTGGATCGGATCATCTTTCTCTGACCAAAGATTTGCCAATTTGGTAACGGATGATGATGATGATGATGATGATGATGATGATGATGATGATGATGATGAT
>VSDK01026509.1:313007-349536 GCA_009767595.1 Symbiodinium kawagutii
AAGGAATTAAATCTTGATTTAATTCCTTTGTGAACGGCTTTCAGAAGCCCCTCAGGCAGCGCATGGCCCAAAGAATTAAATCTGGATTTAATTCTTTTGACAAGGACTGGCATTGAAAAGAATTAAATCGTGATTCCAGACTACCAAGGGACATGTTTCAATGTATAGAAGATAAAGAATTAAATCCAGATTTAATCTTATTTAACTCTTGTATTTACTCCTTTTCTGGTGCTGGTGCTGGTGCTGGTGCTGCTGGTGCTGGTGCTAGTGCTGGTGGTGGTGGTGCTGGTGCTGGTGGTGGTGGTGCTGGTGGTGGTGGTGCTGGTGGTGGTGGTGGTGGTGCTGGTGGTGGTGGGCTAATGACAAAAAATACATAATGGACAAAGCTCAGATAGCATTGTATTGTATGGACATAGCTCATATAGCATCATATAATCACCAATAGTGGATGGCGACCTACTTTTTGAAAATGGACCCCGCGGCGAAGTCCAACCTCCGTGCTTCGCCTTGGGCAACGGTCATCAGCACCATAGTGAGTCACCAAGGCGGTTGACTACAGAACCAATGAACCAATCTACCTACCTACCTTGATCAACCTACCTACCTGCCAACCTCCCTGCCTACGTCCCTGCCTACCTACCTTGTACCTACCTACCGACCAACCTCCCTGCCTACGTCCCTGCCTACCTACCTTGTACCTACCTACCGACCAACCTCCCTGCCTACGTCCCTGCCTACCTACCTTGTACCTACCTACCGACCAACCTCCCTGCCTACGTCCCTGTCTACCTACCTTGTACCTACCTACCAACCAACCAACCAACCAAGGTTATTTACCGGCCAACTTACTGTCAGCCCCATCCTCGCAGTTCACCACGAGCAGAGCGGAGGCGCCGGAATTCGCAGCCTGTTACCACTTGGTGGCAAGATGATCAGTCCATTATGAGCTGATGGTCATTGGTGGTTCTGAATGATGGTTCGTTGATGATGCTGCATAATGATAATTAATCGATGATGGTCAATGAGGACGGTTCGTTGATGATGGGTCATTGATGATGGTTCATTAATGATAATTTATGGTTGGTAGTGATGGCAAGTGGATGTTTAGTTCTGGTGTCCAATGATGGTGAGTAAGCTGATTACTTAACCATCATTCACAATCATCATCGTGTATTCAGATTGGGACGCTGCGGCCCACAATGTCACGGTGAGGATGACAATGGTGAGGATGATAATGGTGATGATGGATGGATTTAATCACTGTAATTTGCTGCTTCCATAGCCACAAACTCAAAGAATTGCGCAAAAGTCTCTCGAGATTAGTGGAATGAAATGGAAGAAGTCATAACATGCGATATGTGGTGCAACCAATGTTGGACAAACCCGTGTTCTGACAGAAGGACGTGCATTGCACTCACAATCCCTTCCTCCTAGCACTATAAACCACTATTGGGAGATCCCCAATCGACAGCACCTTACCATTCAACCAAAGGCTCTACTGGACGTATACAGTAATCCTTTGTCCCTAGTTTTGAATCTATATTCTAGGGCAAGCCAGGAAGGTAAGGGAGAGAATACGCAATCAATCCTTCATTGTTTGAGGACTCATTTTTTGGGAGAGTTTGCTCAGTGTTTGCTTCCTTCCCCAAGTTTGCTCAGTGTTTGCTTCCTTCCCCAAGGGTAAGGAAGCAATTTCTCATTACAAGAGACAGTTTCGGCCCTCGACCCTGACCTTATAAGCTTTGTTGGTGAAGGGAGCAAACATGCCCTCGAGCATCTCGGGAGGGGGCCGTCGAATCATGACCATGAAGCTGTCGGCCACGGTGTCGTAGGGATCTCCCAGATTGAAGCCGAAGTGGTCGAAGATCACATCACCACCTGGATCCGTTGCAGAAAGATGTGGTTTCTTAATTGCTGAGGGGACCAACAAAGCTATGGTTGAGTTTATTGCCAATGAATGATTAATAATGGACGATGCCTGAGGGTATTCCTATTTTGAGAAACCACCGTATAGTTCATCCAAGTTGTCAAAAGCATATACCCATCATAATCTGCGATGTTTCGACACTTGCCTACCTCTAAAAGTGCATCTGTTCAGATGGTCCTTTTATGACCTACTCCTGCCAATGCTTAGAGCAGTCCAAGACGACAGGAAATCCATTGATATCCCAGGATTTCAAGGTGTGGAAGACACTTGAGTTTGTTTTGGCACGATGCATGGCACGGCAACAAGTGAATAGAAAGCCCAAACGCTCATGGCAGATCCCGTATTGAACAAGCCTGGGGCACTTTGCATGTTTAAAAAGATAGGAAAACTTGCAAAACTACAATGCTGCACCCCGCGCTTAATAGAGTTTGCAGAACCTCTGCTCTGAGCAATACGCAAGACCCACTAGGAAATATGCAACTGTCCCGATCTGGCCCCAAGGGAGACCCTCTGCATAGGAGAACGGGCAAATAAAAGTGACGAAGAAAAACTTATTAATGTGATGTCACGTCATCTGATAGTAGTGGGGTTCTGACATAGTGCTATCCCATACCAAACAAAGACATGGATATTGGTTCCAGTAGTACCAAATCCGAATGTCCAAACATGATTTCGGACAGGGCGAGCGGGAGCTGACTGGATTGGTGTCAACCCTGGCCCCCTGGCTGAAGCAGCAAACTCAGCTACCGCTAGCTTTCGTGTTCAAAATGTGTCAAGTTTTCAGGTCTACGGCTATCTGCTATCTGAGGTAAACCAGAAAAGTCTGGCAAAGACTTTACATTTGCATACCTGATGACACGAGGTGCAAATGATCTCTTTGGGGGTGCAAATAGTTTTCAAAAGATTGCAAAATCCTGGCAACTGAGTGTTGTTATCGGAGACTTTGTCAGATATTTTGCTGGATCTGTCTTCACGTTATGTTTGGGCCACAGTGTTTGGGTCAAGTTCTCGCAGCTGCGGTCTCCAATTAGTGATCGCCACAACGTGCTCCAAGACACTGACGTGCTCTCCAGCTGCTTGGGAGTTCCAAATGCCACGGCACGCGAGGGCCGATATCTCAACCTCCCGGAAGGCTCCTGCCGCAGGAGCTCGAAAGATCACCGGCTGAAACATCGCCTGGAAATCAACAGCCAGGCGGTTGTGCGGAGAGCTCTGAATCCGGCAGGTACCAAGATGATGGATCATGATGATTTGAAGTCATTACCAGCATTCACAAATCATATAACGACCAAAGGAGCGATCCTGTTGGCATATGACCATCATACTAGATTGAAGATTTGGATTGCCGTCGCCAAGGCTTTGCGCTGCATTCACTCTCATCATGCCCCCAACTGCCTCCCACAAAGAAGCAAACCGCTACACATCTGGAGGGGCACAAGATTTATGGACAAACAACGGATTGCTGGACTATGTTCTGTGACTCACATAGCTACTGTAATCATCTCCTTCAGTTGCGGGCTGTATGTTGTGAAACGTGGAACCTCTATCTTTGCCAGCTGCTTGTCAACACCCGCATTCTCTTGTTTGGTTGCATCCCAACAAATGTTGATGGACATTGGTTGGCCCTTACTTCTCCGTATGTTGAAAGCAACTGCATTCTTGGTCAATCCAAAGTGCGAATAGACCATTGGACATGATCGACACCTGTCATATAACCCATTCTCCTTGGATTGTTTGCTGCTTATCATCCACTGTACATTAGTGAAACCTCTACACAAAATCGATCCTTTGGAGGATATTTGGGTGATTGGTTGGCAGCCAGCTTTCCACACAGCTCCATGTCCAACGCTGTGCCCGTTTAGCCTGTTCTGTTGCGGTGCTGTCAGCAACCTGCTGGGAGTTTCCCGCACGCGGTGTCGATCTCATCCGATTCAAACGCTCCTCATCCAGTTCGATCATGGCCACATTGGGCTTGGTGGTTCGGATGACCTTCCACACGTCCTGGACATGGAAGCTATGTCAACGAATCGTCAGTCTAAAAAACAACAGCCATGACAAAGCAGGCATCAACACAATCAGAAATGGAAAATGATTGTGGATTGTGATCCATAAAATGTCACCAACAAGAAAAGGAAAAAACATATAACAAGTGCAACAACTATTAGAGCATCCAGTTGAAAAGCATCACTGATTCTTGGTTGTTGCAGATTAAGCTCCTCCGATTCTTCAACCGCTTGGTCCTCTCTTGCCGTGCTTTCCGGCAATGTCTCAAGAAGCTCGGTGATCAGACGATCAGCCCATTTAGGGAGTGCTTGGTAGCCATGGATAGTAAGTCCCATATTTGCGGGTACCATTGATACATGGGTGAACCAACCATGGTATGTCCATAAATCGTTTCACCCCCAATCAAAAATTGAAGCAAATCGCGCCAACCATAAAAAAATGGCAGTTCCGAACCACAGCAAAGATGGTTTTATGTCACAAAAAATACGATGACTGCGCATGGCATCAATGGTACAACTGATCAGGAAATCCCTCGGACTGCCGATGTAACAAATGTATAACCAGTGAAACAGTCAACATACAAATGGGTTACCAAGGTATGCCAAGGTAAAACGCCCACTTGTCCCAGCGAAGTCACCAAGCTTGGGAAGACGGCATCAGAACCCCCTCCCTGAGATCACTCCTTGGGCGCGCGCGGGGAGATGTGCACCGTGGCCACCAGAAACAGGTCCCGGCCATCTGCGTGGACGTGAGCGCAGGTGTAGGGGATCTTGGAACCTCGTCGGGAGTGGCAGGCGGGTGAACTAAGCCCTGCCAAGATGGATATCAGTTGATTGCTCAATGCGCATGATAATGGCAATGCAAATAGAAATGATTGATGGCAAACAATAATTTCTGATCGGCCTGATTGCTCTAACAGTGAGCACAACTGGACCCACAGTAGCCTATCCTTAACAATATTCTTCAAATGGGAACAGCTGGTGGCGAATAACCATCGATAAGGAAATGGTAGGGAATAGGTAAGAATAAACGAATCAAAATGAATAGCGATTGAGACCCAAAAATGATAAAATGGTGGCAACGCGGAATCAACCATGTTTCACAGCCAAAAACACTGCATTGGTGGTTGATAACCGCATCAGTGACCGAATTATGAACAATCCCCAGCAATTACAGAGGGTTATAACCACAATAAGCCATCAATTTGGTGTAAGACCATCAACATTGCAATTTTGAGGACATGGCAGGCTGTTGACTGCAGATGGCTGCGTTTATTAACAACCCTACATGACACCATCTCTTCGACATCATCACAGGGATATGATGACCAACCACCAGAACTCAACCAACAATTTGGAGATACTGACCACCTAGCAGCGTGTCAGATCAATCAACAAGTGACTGGTAAATCTTAGGAAGCGATTTGGTAGTTCGAAGTGAATTGCTTCCAATGTTTTGAACATTGTAAAGCCCTGCCATGTCCCAGAAAGGGACCCAAAATCATCGATCAAAGCCCTGACGCGCAAACAAAAAAAGCAGGCAATCCTCCTTTTTCTGTCTCACATGCAGCACACATGATTGTTCATATTGGATCACACAGACATCATGCTGTCGCGCATGTGCTCATCACCCTGGCCCTGCCTAGGTCAGTCTTCTCTTCACAGTAGGCCCTGTAGACTCTCCTTACTGACGCAGCGCTGCACATGCGACGCACATGAACGTATCCCACGCATGGGCATTGAAGCAGCCCGGACCACTGTGGAATCGATGGACGAGAAATGAATCGATACCCTAGGGTCACCAAATTGCCGCATGGTTCCCCCTTTCCCCCACCTACAGAAGAGATTCTTGACCACCCTCTCACTTTGTTTACTTAGAAGAACTTGGCATATCTGATCGTCGTTTAAACCATCCCATTTGGTTGAAAAACCAGACCATTGGCCGCTCTTGGGTTCAGAATCGATATTCCTGGGAGCATGCCCGAAGCTCCCCCAAACCTTCGCCCCGATGTCTGTTTGTTTTGGCCGCATGACTGTGTTACATAAAGATTGACTGAAACACAGACTCCAGAGGAAAGATTTGAAAAAGCTCCAGTCACCTAGTAACAACAAATATCCCGGTATCGAAAAGAAGTGAAGATAGACTTCTAGAAACACTGAAACTACCTCTGAGATTCCAAAGAATCATCAGCACCAGCAGCGTGCCCAAAGATCCGTAAAGGACTGGATCCGTAGGCACCCAGTAGAACATCACCCACCAGAAGGGCACCGAGAAGGCCAAATCCATCAGGAAGTAGAGCAGCCACCAGAGCCAGTCGCCACATCTGAGCCAAGTCGGCACATTTCTGGATTCAGAGTAGAAGTCTTGACGAAGCAAGCACCCACTCAGCTCAGCAAATACTAAGTGACTTTTGCCAGTTGTCTTTAGCTTTCTCAGCTGGTATGACTTTTTCTCAATCCCCAGAATTTCATTGAAAAGTACAGATACCTATGTAGATATACACCTGCCTGTACAATTATATATATATATAGTTACATTGATTTGTTTATTTACTTATTTGTTTATTTATCACTTGATTGATTTGTTGATTTATTGATTTGTTTATGTATTTATTTATGTATTTATCTAATTATCTAATTATTTGTGTATTGACTTGTCTCTCTATCTATTTCTTACTTAATTATCTATGTATTTATGTATTCATCTATTTGCGTATTCATTTGTTTACTTATCTAATGATTATTTATATGTTTGGTTATATATCAATTTGTTTATTGATTGATTTATTCATTATCTATCTATCTACCTACCTAACTATCTATCGAGCTATCTATTTATCTATTCATTCATTTATCTATCTATCTATTTACTAATCTATTTATTCATTTATTCCTTTATTTGTTTATGTATTCTTTTATTTATCTATTTATTTATTCATTGCTTGATTTATTTACTTATCTATTTATGTATTTATTTATTCATTCCTTTATCTATTTATTTATTCCTCTATTTATCTATTTATTCATTCATTTATTTATTGATTGATTTATTTTATTTATTTGTTTATCTATTCATTTATCTATATATTTACTTACTTATTCATGTACTTATCTATTAATTCATGTATTTATCTATTCATTGCTTATTTACATATGCAATATGTAAACATATACACATATACATATATTGTTATGTATATATTTTATTCAGATTTATGATTTATGCACAAATCGATCTGATCCCCATCACCTGGCCTTTCCTCATCGCTGTCAGACTCGGTGCTTGCCGAAGCCTTCTCCAACAGCTCGGAACTTTCATCTTCCGACATGACCTGTGGGCCACACTGGCACCGGTGGGTTGTCCCTGAAGTTTTCATGGCACAACCGTGATCCATGTCATCCATGGCACGGATATCAGCATCGTCCGAGAAAAGCCCATTGCTTTTGGATCAGTTTTACCAGGTCCAGCGTCCAGCATTGCCACAACAAGCAAGAACAATCGACAAAGCTTATAATCTCTGAAAAGATATGTCAAAAATCAGGATGGCCAACTCCTTTTTGGCGTTGGTCGACCCAGTGGCAAAACAAATTGAGTGGAGTTTCGTACTCACTTTTCGTCGACAGAGCCGCATCATGGGCTCATGGGCTGGTTTCACCCCGAAGACGCACAGAATTCTGCTGCAACAAAAATGTAAGATGATTCGGCACTTGACGTGGAACAATATTGCATTTGTCCGAGCAATCGATTCATGGCAACATCCAGTCTTGGTCAATCAGAACCAGGACATTACGCAATGCAAGGCCAAAACCCTGAAATTAGACACAACCTTGAAATACATGCTTCATTGCCAAAAACCTGAGAAAAATCGAAGTCCCTGGGTTTCCACCGCGCAGCCTGCCTGCGCTCGCCCCCTTTCAGCGCGCAGATTAGACTTGAGCCACAACAGCAGTCGCGGGCCCCACACTCCAGATCCAAAATACAACTTCTCGGGCTGTCCAGAGATCATAGGAAGCCTAGTACCAACCAAAAAAGAAAGCTGGAGAATCAATAGCGCTTTTTGATCATGAGACAACGCACCATTGTCAACCATTGGCTAACCATGAACTACCGTCATCAGCGGCCACTAAACCAGTATCAAGCATTATTAACCAGTATTCTTGGATACAACTTAGAAAGCACTAGTTTGGCAGATACCATCACTTCTGGACCCCTACCGACACTAGATGCAGTGGCTGCATTACAAATCTTCCGTCTGCTCTCAAATGCCACATCACACATGCATCAGGGATGCTGCACATCCAAGCACAAACAAAGCCCATGCACTCAATAGACTCTACCAAAGTCTCTAGTACCTTATCTAAGCCCGACATGCAGATGTGCTCCATAGTCATCTATCAAGATAGTATGACTATCCATAGTTCTATACTATCTTGTAGTATCCATAGACTATCTTAAGATAGTTCTGCTATGATTCGCTCTATAGGGCCATCCCACCTGAGTGTTAAGCTAATTGACTACAGCCTAGGTTTCGGGAGTCCAAGTCTATACTGCTCCCAAAAGTCGTGGAATGGCTTATAATCCACAACCAGCTCAAGGAGTAGTGGATCAAGCCACTTGAGCTTGCACTAGCTGGTTCAAGCAGTGGAACATCATCAGCTCAAGTGTTCAAGCCACTGGGGATTTTCAGGTCCGTGAGAGCCCAGAGCACTTCCCAGCCCAGTGATCTCCCCTGGGCTTTCCGAGGATTCTTCTCATCCCTTGGCACCACTGATAACCACCAACCCAAGCACATCTATGCCCACTGGACAGCTTCTACTACCACATTCCCTGACAGGTCCGGGGTCTCTGTCACGGCACCGGCCAAGTTCACTGGCAGTTGGTAGGCGCTGCCCTCCATACAGGAGCCATTGGTCTCGTGGAAGTGGTCGCACATGCCGGCAGCCACAGCGAAGAGAAGGACGTAGACGCTGTAGAGTCCCATGGACAAAGTGAGGCCTGAAGCAGCGCACCGAAGCAACGGATGGTTTTCACTTCTGCAGTTTCTTCGAAGTATACTTGATTGTTCTAAGCAGTATATTGTTCCAAGCAGAATGTATGAGATGTGATCGACACAGAATGAAGCGAAAAAATATATGTCACAGATCTTAGACAATTTGATGTGATCTTCTATTTGTTTACATCTTGGAAGGTGCCTTCTCTAAGCATCCCAGTAAGGGGATCAATGCGACCAGCACCACTATAGCTATCGCATCTTGTCGTCCTCACTGGCCTCTCTTGGAGCCCACTGCGCCGAAGATGAGTGTGGAGAAGAAGAGACTGCAGATCAGGGTGGATCCATAGAGCATGGCATTTCCTGCTTGTCCATTGGCATTGGTCAACACGGAGGAGGCATAGAGAATCGGCGTGGTCACGGTTGCATGGTTGATAGCTACCTCGAAACGCTGGAAACAACCACCCAACCACCCATACGACATGTGTTTTCGTACGGAAATTCTATAGGCAACTCAGGATCCTAGACTGCTGAGGGTAAGGAAGTTTCAATGACAGTCATTGAAGCCTGGGAGATTGAAACATGAGTCGTGAGACTTCACAGTCATTGACAATTCTCTGAAGTGAAGCCGATGGAGAACCAGTCTACTGTTTCAGCCAGGTTCAGTCTACCAGCATCAGCTCTTCTCTACACGCATCAACCCACATCCCGGTGGTGGTTTGGAGGCGTACATGTATCAACTTGTACGTGAATATGTAGATGTGGAAATATATATCAATACGTATTACAAACAGTATCGCCGTTTTCATTCTTCGTATCATCATTGTTGAAATCATATCATAATCATACATGCAGTACTCATTTCTGTGCATGTGCTATTGTAGTCATGATCATTTCTCTATCCAGCTGACCACCAGCATCATCGCCAGCAGCACCGAGGTGCAGTGTAGCTCATGATGTTGAACTCTTGCCGACAGAATTTCGCCTCAAGTGACTTGCTCTCAGCGCCCTTGGCACCCTCGCAGCTTTGTTCCAGCGCTTCAACATCACTTCCACTACCTCGCCAGGAGGACCACAATGTCAAGGATTGACAGCTAACGGTTTGTTGAGTACTTTATTGTACTTCTACTTGTGGAAGAAAACAGTTCTCAAGGGATCAAACTAGTACTTCTTCATCCTTAATCCTAGTCGCTTCTCAAGAGAATAATGCTCAGAAGGCTGATGTCTGCACAGGACTATCAGAACTTGAAATTTTACAGCCAACACTTTGAGAAACTGTTTCTATCATTTCCTTCTGTTTATGACTCCTGAGTTGGCACTTTGGCCACATCCAAGTTGCGAATGATGATGCTGGCCGTCATGGCGAGGCTAGGGGACGATTGAAACTTCCAACTGGAGCCCAAGTGGCTAAGGCTGGCTGCGACTGTCGGGTCGGTTGCCACGGTTTGCCAAGTTTGCACCGGTGCTGTCGTTGGGGTGTTGTTGCTGTTGCTGGTATGCTAGTATGCTGGTATGCTGGTATGCTGGTATGCTGGTATTGTTGTTGTTCCTGCTGCTATGTTTTGGCATAAGTCGTTATATTATCCTCGCACGGTCAAACGTCTTGATCTGGAATGTCGCCACAAGTCTGCAATAGAACTAGTGGTTGCAGCGATTCTGCTGGTGTCCATACGGTCAGGCAAAGGATGCTGGCTAATACTGCTGATCACTACTGTTTGAACATACTGTTGGTTCACTATGGGTCAATGACGTCGTTTGATACTGTTGATTGACACTGTTGTTTACTACCGCTCGATCTTAACACAGCCTTGTGACATATCCGGTCAATACAGTTCTTTTTGACAAATTCCATTTGCAGTCCTGTTGTTTACTATTCTTAGTTAATACTGATGACAAACACTGCCACATGACATTATTGTTCAATCCTGCTGCTTAACACTTTTGGCTACCCCTTTTTAACACTATGGCTCAATACTGCGGGTTGAGACTGATAGTTAAATCTGTTGAGTAAAATTATTGTCAAACATGTGTCAGATCAAAATGGAACAGGGATCACATCTGATCACAGTGCACTGATGTTCAATCCCGGTGGTCAGCCGGCAGTGTGATCAGGGCCACCAAGTTGTTAGATAAAAAATGACAATAATTGAAAGGGACTTATGATGTTAGTATTCAAAGAATACCATGTGACCATGTGTGACATACCCAATGCTACACCATGATGCGTGTTTTGCCAACCCAGTCAATGACAACGGCAATAAAACGCCCATCATCTGGGAAATTCCAACCATTCTTGGTTGTCATTGATTGGTTAGAAATGGGTATCAAGCTACTCCACCCACAGGATGAGTTTCATGTCATGGAGATCTTATTCAGACAATCAGTCACCAGCCTCCATGCCGCTGCTGGCAGTCCGTCGATCACCCTTTTGGTGCCACCATCCGAAGATGGAATACCTGAGCCAAAGATGTTGTGGTTCTTGTCTGTGAATTCCTTATCATCGGTTAATCCTTCCTTGGTCACTGGCTAATGATCAGTCAAAAGTTGATCTGACCTGGTATATCTTAAAATTAGACAAAGATGAAATACAGTATCATCGGCTCATGGAAAAAATGATTAATCATTGTTAATACTGAGTTCTTGGCCAACAATCATCATCATGGTGTCCCAAAGTCATTTATTTCTGCTGAAAAAGTGCTCATGGGTGGCGTGGGGATGCCACCGTTGGGCTCTAAGTATTAAACTACATCAAAATTAACTCCGTCTGTTGCAGCTATGGTAGATCGTCACGGTCTTTCTGCACTTTGACTTTTTGAACAGATGCTGGTACAGTGCCCTGCTACAAGATTAATTACTCCCGATATTGCTGTGGGTGAATACCCTGTACCTTGAACATCCCGATCCAGGATTATCTAGGTATTCTGCACAGCTATTGTTGAGGTCATGCGTTTCTTCCGTTTTCCTTGAATGCAAAAACAGAACCCAATGAGCAGTTTTAAAAAAGATGTGTTTATGAGGTGTCTTCGGAAGAGGTTGAAATCACCGCCAGTGAAAGCAGCTGATCCACCAGCATTGTTGGCCATTCTTGGTTGTTATCCCCTGTCCTGAACCATTATTCATCACTAACATTCATTAATCCATATCAATCACCCATCTTGTTAACTATCAGTCACCATTTCTGAAACGCCAGGATCGTCAACCAATGAATTGGCCACGACCATCGACTAGCTGATTCCCACCTCCAACGTTCAGAGCTGACAGCGCTCACGGCATGCCAATGTGGCACCTGGCATCGCACTGGGCAACCAGGGGAGGCAAGTGGGCACCAGCAAACATCCAAACATTGATCTTTGACGTCCAAGGGACCGTTTCTTGTGATGCTTGTGACACATACGTGTCTGGAGGTACAAATAACCATCCCACAAGGATCATTTTCGAGGGAAATGACCGGGCTTGATGTACCCGTAGGCTATTGCTTTGGCTCTGCAATTTGGGAGGTATCCAGCTTTTGCAGCTTTGGAGAGCGCTGCCTAAGCGAAGAGAAAATCACAAAATTCTGCGAAGTGAAGAGCTGTTTTGCAAGAGGATCTGATTGGATCTGATTTCTGCCAGGTCCTGCGCTCATGAAAAATCTCTTTGGTTTGCCGGCTCAGTTGTTTGGTGGCCACTGGAAGCGCCTCAAAAACCACCAGAGAGTTGTAGATGGGCACGAGCTGCTTCTCCTTCACCTGGCGGCTCCACGTTGAGGTCTGGTTCTACCTGGTGATCATCACCATCCTTATGACCTTATGATGAGACATGTGAAGTTAAGCAGGAACCACGAACCTGGATAAGTGGCCAGCGGCCCATTGTGAAGGTATCTACCAATGCCTAGCCGCGGGTGTCGGAAACCTGGTACAGCCTGAAGTAGGTGACTTCTGAGGACATCATTTGGATGCGCGCTTGTGGACCAACTCCAAACTTGGAGGGGTCAGCGCCACTGCGTAGATGTTCAAAGCACCCAAACAGAAAGTATACTGGTTCTACAGCCAAACCGAATGTATATTTTCAGTAACTTCAGAACCAACGTAATATCGATGCGGCGGAGCAGCCTGGTAAACTTTAAAATGATATTTGCTTCCACAGTTCGAGGCATGTTCTCCCCACCTCGAAAGACACCCACAAAGACAGGGCAAATTATCAACCAACCAACCCAACCAACCAACCCAATCAGCTGCCTTAGGCAACTGAGCCCCCACCAACCCGGCGGTTGCACCCGCTGTGAATCCCCAACTGTGCTCTCCGTTGGGTTGGCAGCGCACCTCATCACCCAAATCCATGAGGCATCCGCCCTCCGCCTCCGACCAATCCTGGCGTGTGAAAATCCTTGGCATCGCCAGTACATGGTTATTCAAAGGAAGAATTTGGATGAAAGATGGGGTACTGGCACAGAAAATTGTTCAGATTTTAAAGGATGGGGGTAATGGTAAATTGTTCAACTCGGGCCATCGCTGGTGGAGCCCCATTTAACAACCAACGAAAACCACGACCTCCAACACGGTGAAGAGGGCGACGACTTGACAAGTTATTTTTGACCATTTTTTCCACTTTCCAGGCTCAAAAGGGTATTTCCCTTGCTGCCAAATTATTGTTGATCCAATTTATGAATAACAATGGTAAATAGCCATCAAGATGATGCGTCGAAAACACTGCTAGTCACCAAAAAACGACACAAGCTGAAGCATGGAACTTCACAATATTCTGATTGAGACACGTATAGTCGCCCCCGCTGTGACCACTAACACACAAACCCATCCTTTCTGTTCCGCATCCCGTTTCTCCTTGGTCAGGTACCAAATGGCTGCCACAGTTCGCGAATACACCGTGGTGTCATCTTGGTCAGATTGGAGGCATGCGAGGACGGCCAAAACAATACACTGTTCGACTCTGGGACAAAGTTGTTTCTGTGAAGGGAATATCTACACCGAAAACGCGGAGTGATGTTACAACTCTACCAATTAAATATGAGTATGCAGTATATCAACCAAAGGGCGTGATGTTGGTAGAGTTGATGTTGGAAACCAACGACTAAATATGGTATCATCTCTACCAACTACAGCACACGTATGGAGAAAGAGGCTCACTGAAAAATCAGTTGTTGCTATCCACAAGCCACTGAGGATGTCATCCTGCGCAGCCTTTGTTTGGACCCTGCTCCGACCCGCCATCAGCCCTCACCAGGAGATTTGTGACCAACCTCCCCTTGGACTCATCGCAATGGGATATCAAGCCACTTATAACTTGGTTCTGCACCAAGTTGCAGCTGCTCCACTTGCTGACAGTTCCAAACATTTGCAACCCCAAATGTAACCCGCTTGACGATTTGTGGCCTTAAAGCTGCTGTTTCTCATGGATCTTTCGTGTGCCCTGCAACCCAAGAGCCATCTCCATGGGGATGAGTGGTGCATCTGTGTTGTGCATTCGGTGTCACGGTCAAGAATATTGGAAAGATCATCCAAGATTCCTTGTATCCGTTGTGAAGATCTATGGATGACCATTTCTTTGCCAATCCCTTCATCCACCCACTTCTCTGCCAAGGTGCCGAAGAAAGGCACCAGCGCCTGATCATCGTGGCGCCCAATAAAGTCTGAGGCTCCGTATCTGACGGGCGACCGGGCCCTGGATGTCCAACTAGCTCAGGACACCGTAGCTGGGTGGTCAGCAATTGTAGTTGTGAGAAATGCTTGCAACTGTAAGGAGCAGCTATTGCATCGCTGGGAGAAAGTTCCGCCTTCCTAATGAAGTAGCAACAATGAGGCTTCCAACCGAGGAAGTTTCGACCAAGCGAAGGCTTAAGATAAGATCGTGACAGACAAAGAGACACCTCTTAGTTGGATGCCCCTCTATCTCAGCGTTGCATGTGTTTTGGAGCCTATGATCTCAATGTTACAACAATGTCTTTCCCCAAATGCCAACCTCCTTTTGGGACTCTTCAATACTAGGCGAAGGGTTCACGAGTCTGTGCCGGCAAAAATCACCCACTGAATCCTTCCATCGCCAGAAGCCATAACTTTACTCAGTTTCCTCCCAACCAACGTCCAGCCTCCCGCACGAGAAAATCGGCAGGGTGGGTTCCCCACGCAACTTGGGCAACATCTTCCAGAAGACGCTCCTGCGCTGAACCCCAACCGGCACCCTGACTTCTTGCTTGACAGAGATTCTCAGCAGAGCGGACCCGGATCTTGGATGCAGTCCCACTCTCAAGGATGGGGCCCCTTCAATACAAGGTGGAGCCCCCAGCAGTTTTATATAAGTTGGCCAACAAGCCACTGAAATGGGAATATATCTACCACAACCGGTAAAGAGGCTAGGGCTTTTGGTTCCAGTCCTCCGAAGCAACCGCTTCAATCACTGCAGATCCAAGGAGTCCCCAAGCACGGGATCTCAAACAAATCTGCCGCTGAAAGCACCATCAGAACCATCATCTCCTGATTCTTCTGTTCGTCGAAGGCTTCATTTCGAAAACCATGACTGAAAAATCAGGTTGACTACCAAAAAAGTAACAATGTGAAACAACATGCTATATATATGTTTTACATTGTTTCTATATACACAGGTATGTCTATAGGTAGATATAAACAATACATAGTTACATATGGAACAACTAAGTCAACCTGCTGATTTCTAGAAACCCAACCCTTGGACCCACGCCACATGCCACCACCCTGGTCACCTCAAAGCTGACAGTTCGGGAATGTCCATGACGTCCGCGGACCTGCTGCGAGCGATTCATCATGAGTAGAGCCAACCATCAGGAAATCATGGATATCAGGAATTTGAAATCAGGAAATCCGTGGACAACCCATGGAAATCCAATGGAAACCCACGGCAAAAACCAATGGAAACAAATTAAAACCCATGGAAACCAATAGAACCCCGTGGAAAAACGAATGGAAACCAATGGAAACCATCGTCTTTTTTCATCTTCACCACTTGTTAGCATCCCAAACAGGTTGTTGCTACCCTGCGGAAAAGAAACGTGATCATAGCTTTGGCTGTCTGTTTGGGTGCCATTGGACTAATTGCCTGCAGTGCGGCGGTAAATAAAGTTTGGTCGCCCCTGAAAGCACAGTTGACCCGCAAAACATCGCCGGCTAGGGTTGATTTCAATGAAGACTGATGTTTTGGGATAGCCCCAGTTTCACATTGAGGGAGAACCGGAGCAAGACTGGTCTGGAACCCCTCCAAGAGTTCAATCCTCATCTCAAACAGTGCTTGCTGGTGCCTACAATCCTCAGGAGCCCGCAAGATCGATACCAAAAATTCGTTCCCAAAAATCCTCCGCTTCCAGGAAACCTTGTGATCGATTCGGTCCCCTGGAAGTTTTCCCGAAAGGTTCAATGGGAAGAAACCTGGCTGCTCCGAGCCACCAAAAACGATGGCTCGCAGCTCCCTTGTCATTCTGATGGTGGCTCAGTTGCCAGGCCTCCTCAGAGCAAACCAGGAAGAATGAATACATGTTTGTACATATCGTTATCCAGAAAAATGTGTAGAAAAGTGCTCTGTGCACATTGAAATATAAAATAAGTATACATATGTCAATCTGTGCATGTGTATGTACATATATATATATATATATGTATATATATATATATATACTACATATTTACTTGCTTATTTACTCTAAATTTTGAAGAAAATACTCGAAACACGAACTTGGACCCTAGACACCAACACTCACACCAAAGTTGAACGAGTCCTCTTTCTACAAAGTGGAACAGTAACCCGCACTCAGATGACAATAAAAGCAAGGGTCAAGTACCAGGTTTGCCAGCTCATCATTGTACATATTCTGAACAAGCTGCAATGATACTAGCTACAGCAATCTTCACCGTGGCAAATACTTGCCACCAGCGCATCGGCGTCGCGGGCTCCTCGGGAAGGCTTTCCAGGATGGTCAGCACATTGTCTGCCATCTCCAGGGGAAGGTAGTCGCGCAAACGAAGGATCTGCCCTTTGGCCTGGGAAGATCCCCCGGTGGAGAAGCGTCTTTTGAAACCCAGCACTGCTTCCTTTACCGGACCTGGCTCTGATAAGACTTTCCCCTGGCTCTTCCGTTGAGGCGGTACTTACTGAGACTTTCAGACATGGAAGGCAGAAGGTTGCTGAATAACGCTTTTAGCACTCCAAAAGGTGGTAGATTGCCAAGTACAATTCTGTTGGTTGATGGCTTTTGGGAGGCTACTGCAGCTTATGACTCGATCCATATAGCAGAGCCAGAACCTGTTGGGTTCGTCTCATAGTCGGGAATGTGCCAAACCTATCTGAGAAAAAGGACGAGAGCACACCTGTGGCCAAGAAAGCTTACAAAAGGTGCACTGGCCCAGGGTCCATTAGCATCTGAAACCTGCCATTTTGAGACTCGCTGCCTCCCGATTATATAATAGAATTGTCAGACCAAAGCACTGGAGCCAACAATGTTCCATCGCGCAGTGATCTGAACGGACAAAACATAAGGGAGTCAAGGATACAACTTAAGGCAATAACAACACAAATCTCAAAGCTCAGAAGTAATCATTGCAATTGCTTTAGCTGCTACGCAGTCAGAAATGCACTTGCTAAAGAAACGGATTCGTTTAGATCCTCGACGAAATCGGCGAAATCATGGTGCTGCCTCCAACAGCGGCGCTTCCTTGGCCGCGTGCAACCACACCACTACCATCACCACCACCAGCAACAACAACCACCCCCACCACCACAACAACAACAACAACAACAAACAAGCAAAGGAAGCAAAGAGCAGCCAATAAAAAAAGAACAGGAACAGGGATCCTCATCTGAAGTGTTTGAATGTTTGCACGTTTTTGATCTATTTCTCCGCCAATTCCTGGCTGGCGACCAACAACAAAATGAACGCAGCCATCGGATGTCTGTCTGTCTGTCTGTCTGTCTGTCTGTCCATCTGTCTGTCTGTCTCTCCTGTCGCTCTGTCTGTCCGTCTGTCACTCCGTCTGTCGGTCTGCCCATTCAGCTCCTTCCAAACCCACAACTCCTTCCTTCCATCCCTGAGATCCCTGGCCAGGCCACTTCCGCGCGAGGTCAACCACCTCTCCAGGCGTCCAGCATCATCTGCCCAGCCGCTCAAGCGCTTGGCGGCTTCGCATGGTGCGACCTCTCAGCACAGCTTTCCAATCGGAGAGATATGGCGAGCTGGGTCAATATGAATGAACCAACTTTCATGGGGGATAACCACCACCCATAACAGGGAAAACAATGTTAATGATGGGGAACCAGGGATACAGGATTTTGACCCACAGCCATATGTTGATTGATCTATTCATTTAGTTCATAAACCCTATTGTAGTTGATGAAATTGCCTATTCATTGTCTTATTCATGCGTTTATTCATTTGATGGTTTTGTTTATATTTAGATAAATATCTAAGCAACATATCATTTGGATAAAAGTATCGATATACTATTGAAATAAATATATATATATATACATGCATATGGGTTTGTCCATGAATGGTGTACCCCTGAAACTAGTGGTTTCCTGATTAATAACTATTTTTAATTGGACGGTTAGTAGGTACAACGATTTATGGGCAGACCCGTATACATGCGCATAGGTATATATACAAACACATATCTACGTACCGGATCTAGTTGCATAAATGTATGTACTGTATATGTACGCACAATCTGTATATGAGTATAATGTATCTGTTGTTTGCCCTATATAGACTATTAGATTATTAGATATATATATATACATACATACATACATACATACATACATACATACATACATACATGTATGTTTCTATGTCGAGGTATGCATGGGTAATGCAGGTATACACCATCACATGTATACACCATCACATGCAATTTAATGGATAAGTATCTTTTTTGCACATGCAAGAATGTGATGGCACATCATAATTGTATCCAGAGATAGATAATCGTGCACTTCATACATTTACTTATGAAAGCACATGTGTAACACGACGGGAATGGGCATTGTCGCGTACATGTTGGAGGTTAACTCATATTGTCCATGTGAATTCACCCACGTTGCACTGTTCACATCACGAATCTCCAAGTTGGTTTCCATTTTAGCCGGCCTTTGACGTTGGTCCATGATGCAGGCCCCATCCAGAGTTCAAGAAATGAGACTCTACAATGATAAGGGCGCAGCCGCTATGGTACCAGCGCCGTGCGCAACAACGGTATGTATAAAAATGGAAACTGGAGGGGCAAAGCAGCTGTCCATGTTTGTTCAAAACAGCATGCCCAGCAGTCACTTGCATCTTGTTCTTATCTGGCCCATACGTATGTTCGCATCTGAAGAGGTGTGGTTAATTTCTTCACGCGTGTGATCAGGGCCTTCCAGCATTTCCCCAACAAGTATTCTTAAGGGGGGATGTGCTCCTTTCGCAACGGTGCATTACTTGAGTTACTTGTGAGCATTCTGATGCTTTCTGTGTCCAAAGGATGCTGATCCCTTTGCGACACTCCCCCATGCGTACAGTACTTGTTTGGTATGATTTGTGTAACTTCATTCCATGTCACTATTACTTTTGTGTGCGGTGGGAAAGCATCTGGATTAGTTCACAACTGTCTTACTTCATATTCCAAGCTTAGAAACACACCAGCTCTCTATGCAACGTCCCAAGCCCACACCAATGTTCATTTTGCAATATCACGACGCGGCAACTCCACCACGTCTTCTCAATTTGTGCAGCAATTCCACCCGCTCTCTGGAAAACCGCAACCTACACCTGTCTTTTAAAAATTCAAATTTTCAAAAAAGCCTTACTGTAACCCTCTCTAGCTTTCGAAAATTCACAAAATCCAGCTGCGCAATTTTAGAACGGAAACTGTGCACCCGACGGCAGCTTCAGTCGAAGCTTCCTGGAGCACAAGGTCGATATCCAAGGCTGGCTTCGTTGGATGTGTAGAGGACCATTTCAGGGATTGAATAAATTGAAGAGCTTTATTTCCTTTGTTTTCAGGGATGGATCATGTTCATTCCATGCTTCTGAGCTGTTCAAACAGATCCTTAGATCCCAAGCAGTTGAGAACTCAGAAGGCGGGACTGCGGAGGAATGACTCAGGCCCGTGTGCGGCAAAGGAAGCGAAAACTTGGAGATGGAAACGCGCTGTACCATGTCATAAGTAGCAGGTGAAGGGTCGGAATCCAAAAAAAACTGGCTATCAGAAAGGCACGTTTACGAGTTGGTCTGTCGTTGCATTCCGGGGCCATTGTCATCGTTGTAATCTGCAAAGAGATAGTTATAGTAGCTCCTGTAATGACAAACCAGCCGACCAACCAATCAAGGAACCAACTATCCGACGAACCAAATGTAGTAGCTCAAACTGATGATGCTTTGTGGCAACCGGATTTCCAAAGAAGCAGGACATCTTCTGATTCAAGTTGCCAGCATCATTATATGATATTATACAATTATATGCCTGTAGCGGCTGACCTGGACATTCCCTACTGAGATTTCGAACAACTTGCTTGTTTTGGCACCTATCAAACAGTCCAAGTCCTCCCCACTCTTTTGGCTCAACAACCAATGGTACTCTCACCAGCTCACAAGAAGAAAGCACTTGAAAACCTAGAAAAAACATTCACTCACCTGGCTGGCAGCGGCCGTGGTACGAAGATCATCGCTAGAACGGATTTCAAGATTTTGCTGATCGGTCATGTACACACCATCCAGAAATGTGTTTGAGATGTGGACTGCAAAACTCATTTGAAGGCAATCTGTTCTTGCCCAACCAAACCCCTTTGCCCGGCCGCCAAAATTGGGGTCCAAAAGGTCTGAAAAGGGACTACTCCACCGATCCAGCAATAGGGTGCCTTGGCTTTCGCTGCCTTTGACCTGGCATTGCCAAAATGGGTTGTTCTAACCTTCCTAGCTCTCATCAGCCATAATCTAAATCCATAGATCACTTCAAGGAACGTTGGCCCAAGCCTGCTGCACAATCTGTTGAAGAAAGAGAACACTCAGAACACTGATATTATGTTTCAGGGAAGGTTGGAAGCTACCGATGTGACTGATGTTTTTATGGATCTTGTCGTCGTTTGCCTTCCATTGCGTTTTCCTGTTCTTCCCATTGTTCTTCTTCTTAGTCTTTCTTCTGCTTGCTGCTAAAGATGATACTGTTCTGATGCTGAAAACCAGGGTCTCGCAAGCAGGGAGCAAGTCACAAAGGCCACACAGCCCAAGGAACATGAAAAAAGCACAGCAAGATGGACAGGCCACAAATTCGACACAGGGCCAAACAGCTATGTAAGGCCTCCAAGAATGAAAAGAAGTATTTCTGGTTGTGACACTTGGTGGTACACAGTGCAAGAAAAAACTATAGAAAGAGCCCTCCATGCTCGCTCAAGATTCCGCAAAAGGTTGAGACAAGCTGTGACTTACCTCAAACGACAAAAGTGCACAACACCTATTTCATACATCTACCGATCATCTACCCCTGACCATGGTAGAATCTATCCATCTGTCCTCTGATCTGTCGATTTGACTCAGCCGTCCCGTCTCGGGCCCCCCGGTCTCGCCCCGGGATGTTCGCCTGGAGACTCTGCGTTTTGGGCTCCGGACCTGACCAGCGATGCCCCTCTATGATGGCTAGAACGGGTTCGTAATGGCCCACCGTGGTGAAGGAATGTTTATTATTCATGGTTAATAATGGTAACAAATGTCATGTTAAATAGTACACAAATGTCATGTTAAATGGCAACAAATGTCATTAACCATGGTTACCATTAATGGATGTTCATGTTAAATGGCAACAAATGTCGAACAGTGGTTATCAGTTGATAATGGCCCACAATGAATTGGGGCATATAACCGTGGTGAACTGATGGTTGAATGCTGGTGACCATAATGCTTAATGGTAATTAATGGTGGCTAACTGTAGTAGTAGATGGGAAACATTGGTTGGCAATATTCAACACCAGGAGTCACGGTTCATAGTGGCTAGAAATAGTCATAAATGACACATAGCAGTTTAGAAATACTGTCGACACTCTATAATCATTAATACTAGGGCAGGGGAAAATCATGGTAAATGATGGCCACTTGTGGTTACTGGTTTCTTATACTAGCTAGTACTGGTTTATACCAAGGAATAATCAAATAATTATGAATAATCCATCTATGCTTTCAATTTAAATGTCTACAGTAGTAATTGACAATAATGGCAAATACTAGGATAATCAATGGTTTGCCCAGTCAGGCTATACAAAATTCAGTGCTGGGTGACAATCATGGTTAAGAATAGCTAAAAGAGGTTGATGATTCCTAAGATTGGTTGGAAAGACAAGATAATAGGGACAAAACATGTGTATATAGATATGTTTCAAGTGCAATTGGCAGTCACCAGAAGCAGCTGCAGATGCCTTGTTTTACTCGCATCCGGCCCAAGTAGCTCGAGTCGTTGTCACAGCGAAGGTCGGCAGCACACGGCAGCTCCAAAGCTGGCCAAATCGAAGGACCAGCGCCACAGATGATGCCAAAGTCGACCAAGCAGCCAAAAGTGACAGCGTAGCAACTACCAAGTGTGGGCACCAGGGAGGAGGGATGGGCCACAAAGCTGTTCCACAATGACCCATGAAACATCCTCCGGCATGTTTCAAGTGCAATTGGCAGTCACCAGAAGCAGCTGCAGATGCCTTGTTTTACTCGCATCCGGCCCAAGTAGCTCGAGTCGTTGTCACAGCGAAGGTCGGCAGCACACGGCAGCTCCAAAGCTGGCCAAATCGAAGGACCAGCGCCACAGATGATGCCAAAGTCGACCAAGCAGCCAAAAAGGAAAGCGTAGCAACTACCGCTTCTAAAAGGGGCCAGTCCCAGGTCAAAGAAAGGACGCGCCTCACCCAATGGCGAAGCCCAGACACTGGCGTCTATACCCTGGTCAAGGCGCAGCAAGCGGCAGAATAGAAAACACTGACGCCGTCGAAGTAATGGATCTCCTCACATTCACCGGTAAACCGGCAAAACAGTTCAAGGCTGCTGTCTCCTGCAAATAGCTCTCCAACGTCACTTGAGAACGAAGTCTCATAGCCCACATGATATCCTGAATGGGTCTGCCATTCCGGTAGGCCCACACAGCAAAGCCGCCACGGAGACCACCTGGAGTAAGCCTAATGTTTTGAGGGATCTGAAGGCAATCCATCATCAAATTCCATCTCTTTCTGTACTGGTAGGCCGAAGATCCAAACATAGGCACATGGGGGTCAACACCACGCATCAGCACGTGGAGGATTTGGCAAGCGGTGATATCAGTGATGCGGAGATGTTGAACTTTTGCAGGCTGACGATTTCTCGTCTTGAAGTAGCGAAGCCTAAGGAAGACAGGAGCAGGGCCAGGTTCAATGAAGTCAACTGGAAGAAGTAGATCTTCACGGCAACATTGCAAGATCTCACCCAACCTGCCTCCACCATAGAAAGCCAAAATCGTAGCAGCAGCCCAAGCGAACCAGCCATGCAACCAAGCCATCACCACCAGGGCACGAACCAAAGTTTCTGGGATGGGATTGCGATGTTCCACAGGCTCTTGGTTTTCCCATCTGTTCACGAAGTCCCAAGCTTGGTGCATAAAGGGTCTGCTGAGAGGCTTCCATCTTTGAACTGCTAACAGAAGATGGCGAAAGTTGCTAAGCCCTCGCCGATTCTGAAACATCATGTCACCAAAGATTTTGAGGAGGTAGCCCAATGCTTCCGGGCATCTGTCAAAAACCACGTCACAAGTGGAAGTCCTGAAAGAGCTGCGACACCAATCAACGAAGCCCTGCAACAACCTGGCCTCAAGAGCCAAAGTTGCTGGTGAAATCAGCGGCACTTCCTGCAAGGAATGTCTAGCTCCAAGTTGTCGACGAGGACCAGGATTCTGAGCTTCTCCAATCCGCAATGAAGGAGCTCTGCAACAGCCAGCAACATCAAGGCGCTGCGAACTCAGCCATCCAGCTTTCACGCACAGCGCCATTGCAAGCAGCTTTGCAAAACCTCTGGGATAAGGTTCAGCTACCCTCGTCCAAGACATGCGATGCAAGACACTGTATCCTCGCAATACCTGGTGAGGTCGTCCAGCGCAAGTGCACATCATGCGGCGGGCGGCCAACGATGTGTTTGTTGCCACTCTCGTGTCTTTCCTCCATCTGGTTCCAAACCTGCAAAACGAAAGCCTGAAGACACTCTTCGAAGCAGGATGACGAAAATCCTGATAGCGTTTCTGGAGCCAAAGAAAACTCTTGTCGGGGTTCTCCAACCAGAATGCAAGGTTCAACCGCAGAGCTATCTCAATCAACGTGGCACAGAAAGAAGCATGCTTGTTGCCCGCAATCACCTTGACCAGCATAGGACCTCTCAATGAAGGAAATCCTCGTGGCCAACGTCTTGAACGCACCGCTGGTGTGATTGCCCTACTGAACGAAGCACATATCGGAGCCATCCCTATGGAACGAAAACATCCCTCTTGCACGAGTGAGATGAGCTCATCCTGCAATTGCTTATCTAGCAAATCCTGGTGTGGTCCATGCTTCCAATCAAAACATAGAACCCAAGGAGCCCCATGCTTGACCATGTGTGTTGCCACGCCACGGTTTCCGGAATACAAATCCAAGCCTCCCGGTTGAAACATGTCGACTGGCTTCTTTGAGAAAATAAATTGTTCCTTTGGAAATCTGTCGAAAAGCTTTTGAATCAAGGATTTTATCCTAGAACTATGAGCATCTTTGGAAGGGCACTCTTTGTGTTTGATCTCCGGAGGGCCAGCTTCAGGGTGTATGCCTTTCAGTTCGGAGCGAGACTCAGGATCAGCTACCTCGACAGACATTGAGTAACAGCGGTCAGACTGACACGTCACAGCATCCGCCAAGGAAGACTGTCCTTTCGAGTCATGCTCCATTGGAACTGATGAGGCGTCGTGCATCGTGCTGGTCACCTCTGGGTCACTACCAATTTTCTGCGTGCCCTTTCTCTTTGGCTTTGACTTCTTAGATTTGGGGGACAGGTCCAATCGAGGTCCTTCACCCAACTTGTCAAATGGAAGATCGGAATTCTGATCCACTCCATTGCGTGATAACCACTCATCCAAACCTTTCAAGCATTCAGGCTGCGGCGCATTAAACCAATGCGGGAGCACCATGTCCGGCGCCTTTGGCTTGGATTTTCGAGTTGGTCCATCAGCTCTGTTGAGTTCGGAGGGGAAGAAAATATAATGAGGGAACAAACCAGAACCGAGAGGAAAAGGCAAGTTTCTGAGCATAGCTGCATTGAGGCTAACACTGCTGCTACGGCCCTTCACAAAGGAGCCCAAGCACACCTGAGAATCCATAGCAAAAGGTTGCCGTAGCGGAGAAACTTTGCTGCTCAGGCGACGTTCCTCACGCAGCATGGCTTTTGCTTCTAGAACGTTGATATGCCTCTTCCGCTGCACAGGCTCACGCCAAAGCTCATCAAAGTGAAGGGCTCTGGCACATAGTTCCCACAAAATATGAGTTGAATAGGGCTCTTCGATCTCATCATCTCCATGCAGCAAATCATGCGATTTCTCCCAGCATTGTGAAGGAGTCAACAAACGAGTCCATCTTCCTTTTATCAAAGAAGTGCGGCATAACTCCTGGCTAATCGTGGAGGACAAAGGAGCATCAACCGCCGCCATGCATTCCAATGAGGCATCAGTGGCAATCAACCGATGAGCAAATGGAGCTCTGAGGTCGACCGCTGCCAAAGGTGAAAGCGTGGCCAGAAGTAAAAGCTCATCAACCAGATCCGTTGACAGTCTAACCACCGTCTGCTGACCTTCGATTGACAATGCCCCGAAAATGTTTTGCAGAATGCATAACATGCGACGCCTTACTCCATACAAAGAAATCCAGCTGCCAGCGAGTGCTTCGAGAAGCCCAACCGTAGCCAGTCCAAGCGAAGCTACTCTGAGCGTCACCAACATCACAGCCCAAGATCGAGTTGAGGAGCCACGAAGAATCCCCTTCAAACCATCAATCTCTACTCCCCAAAAGCGAGCAAGGTGTTGGTTGTGAAAACCTTTGGCCGGGTTAGTCTGCAGCTTCTCTTTGTTGTACCCGTCATTGGCTCGCTTCACTCGGTCATCTGCTTCAGTAGCCAGAGATCCATCGTTGATCTGCTCAAGATCAGAGCGCAGACACTGCTCAAGGATGACGAGATCATCAATGATGATTCCCACTTGCAACAAACCTCTTGGCAATGGATCTTTCAACGTGATCAGCTCTTGGACTTTTGAGACTCCATACTTCAGACATATAGCAACGTGGGATCCTTGGGCAACTTCACAAGCAAGAGCGTCACCCATGGCCAGGCTGCTCAATCCAACCCAGACAGGTGATTCTGGCCATTCGAAGTCGGGCCCAAACACCACACGAGCCTCATCGATCGAGATGGGGTCAGAAAGGATGTTTCTCTGAGTCCTCTGAGCACCAGCTGTAAATTGGTAAAAGAAGTCTTTCAGGTCCTCACCAGATGCCAACAACACCATGTCATCCGCAATCATGATGTTTGCCAACACAGTAGGAGATGCCATCGCTTTGCACCACATGTTCTGATGAGGTCCGGTGAAATTCGCCGGTCTGGCGTCTAACACCATTCTGTCCCGTTGAAGGTCTTTTGGGACCGCAAATAATCCAGAAACAAACGGGCCTCGCTTGTGCTTCAGCAAGACAGGTTCCAACCTGCCTGACTCAGCCATTTTGCGATAGAGCATCACCTTGTTGAAGTTGTCGGCAAACACCCTGACCGTGGGAACTTCGCCAAGGTCCACATCTTCTAAAGGAGTGGCAAGCTCAATAGGCCTCTCATACAAATCACGAAATCCAGCAAAGGCCCAGGATCAAAAGTTGGAGGTCCAGGGAACTTGATTCTGTCGGCCACCAAAGGACGAGAAACTTGTTCACCTCTACCGCTAAGTTGACCACACGGCTTGCCAGCTCGAGAAGCAAGAGAGGCATCACCAACCACTTCAGGACGTGATAAACCATGAGAATTGTAGTGGTTTTCCTCTGCCTTCAAAAATGCAATCGAACGATGTAAAGCCTCCAAGGTTTTCTCCACAGATTCAATCTTGGAAGCAGCTCTGCCCATAAGAGAGGCATCAACATGCAAAGGAGTATTGCCATCCGTGCAAAGGTGCTCAAGATACTTTACAACTGACCATTGTTTCGCCGACAACCTCGTGCCCAGACTCAAAATGCTCGGAGCAACACTGGGCCCACCAAGAGAAATCCAACTGAGAGCCATAACTTGCATTGAAACCAGCTTCTTCAGATAGAAACCATTGCAGGCTTTGGCAGCACCAGATGAGAAAACCTCAGGGTACGGTATCGGCATAGGCCAGATGGGCGGCTTTGCAGCAGATGAAGACGATCGGGTTGGTCGTCCACCGGAACTTAGGATGCTCTGCAAAAAACCTCCAAGTTTGCTACGGGATCTTCGCATCCATGAAGGCAATGAATTCATCAGCTTCTGAACATCAACAGTGCAAGCAGCTGAACCGGGCACCTTTAAGTTATCCCCATCCTTCTGCTTTTTGATGTCAGGCTTTGACTCAATCATGCAGACGCCTCGGCTGAGGCTTTTGCTTTGGGCTTTGCTTTGGGTTTGCGACGAGGGCTGTCGGTTTCTTCCTCGCCATCTTTCTTGGTGGACAGGTTCTTGCCCAGGGACCTCCTCTTTGAAAGAAAGTCTTCTTGTTCTCGGAGATGCGCAAGGCTGACTTCGGCCCATCTTGGATCCAGCAATCGGCTGTACGGCGATTCCCCTGACATCACGTTTGGGGATTTGTGCTGCTCCAGTGCCGCAAAGGGCGGCGGCGGCTCGAGAGCCAACTCCGACGCAAGGTACCAGCTGCCGGAATCGATGGCAGATTGATCGAACTGCAACATCAGGATCGCTAAACGGGCTCTTGCTGCTTGCGGCTGATTTGCAATCAAACAGTCCAGAGCCCCAGCCACTCCCCAAGCTCCATGCGCCAGAGTTTTGTAGTTGGAGATTCGACTGCGATGCGCCATCCAAGCACGGCAAGAAAACTGCGGCACACGCATTCCAGGCACCAACGTCTGAGAAGTCACATCTTCCCACATCAGCTTCTCTATCATTGACGAGATCTCCGTGGGCTGCTCGTGAAGCATAGCTCGAAGGGCTCGTCGAGCGGCTGCACTGCGCTTCCCTGACCCCAACGACTGATGATCCGTTGAGCTGCTTCCCACACTGTCCAGTGCTGATTCGAGGCGAGAGGCATTGGTTCGCTTTTTCTTGTCCTCTGTCAAGTTCTGCATTATGTCTGTGAGCTTGATCAAGGCACTTCCCCAAGTCTGCTTTATTACTAAATTTAGTTTTTTGATGAATTTAATTAAATCACTTTTTTTAGTTTAGTTTTACTACTAAATCCTCGTAAAACTAAATTTTCGTCAAAAAGACAAACAGCATAAAAAGAGCATAAAAAGTGCATAAAAAATACATGTACTTTTTTTTGCTTCACCACCAAAAATTATTGACAGCAAAAGTTTTTCTGATTTACATGGGAAAAAATTTCACATTATGGATCAAAAACAATACTTACAAGAGTCTGTTGATTTGCATGCATGAGAGCTCATAAGAAAATCAGCTTCATAAAAACTACATTGGTGTCATCCCATGTTCACATCTTCTTGGAATTTTTCATGAATGAAAATTGGAATTGAAATGATTATTTGTGGTTTACATATGAGTTAGGTCCTAAATGTCAATAGATCTCTTCAAAATCACATAGGTGAAAATCACATTGTTATAGTTTTTTTACTTTTACATGAGTGAGCAACCAGATTTGTATGAGTTTTTTGATTTACATGGGTGAGTTGGATCCTATCTTGAGATATGCCTCTTGAAAATTACATGGGTGAAAATCCACATTGTTATAAACTTTTCACTTACATGAGTGAGAGACCAGATTTGTATGAGTCTTTTGATTTACATGAGTGAGATCCTATCTTTAAATAAACCTTTTCAAAATTACATGGGTGAAAACCCCCCTTGAAATAGTTTTGTTTGAATTTACATGAGTGAGAACCCACATTGATATGAATTTCTTGGTTTACATGGCTTGGATCCTATGTTTAGATAAACCTCTTCAAGGTTACATGGGTGGGGAACCACATCTACAGAACCCTTGTGGTTTACATCAGTGAGGTCCCATCTCTAGATCAACTTTTTTCAATTACATGAGTGGAAATGCACATCTACACAATCATTGCTCACTGACCCAAGAAAATCTTTTCCAAAAGGATGCAGCCCTCATATCACCCTGTATAACTACATGAATGAAAACCTGTATCTACATAACCCATGTGGTTTACATCAGTGAGAACCAATATTTACATGAGTTTCATGATTGGCAGACTCCCATATGTACACAAACCCCTGGATTGCCAATCATAACAAAACACAATGCACACATTTATTGCTTATGTAAGTTGAAATATGTTTATACCAAATTATTGTTGGTAAGACCATTTGGATGTTGGATAATCTCATCCAAAATCTTCAGGCAAACAAGAAAACAAACCCAAGTAAGCATTTGAAACATCCCAAATGAAGCTTGAAAGAAACTTAACAACCAAAAGCATATGTTCAAAGGCATTGGTAAGTGGTTAGAACGTTATGAATCCTTTGTGGTTTGGTGCACCCATCCAAAACCCAAGGAAATTCTTACACACTCATGTAAAGCAGCATCCAAAGTAACCAGCACTCCTGATTCACATGTTTTTTTTCAGCCAAGCACTTTGCCTTGCAGCCACAGTAAATGCCGTTCTTTCAGGGCAGCTTTGTTTGCAACCTGGAAATGTTTGGATCCTTGCAAACAGGATTTCCAAAGAATTTGTATCCTGTGCATTGTAGATTCGCCTTTGTAACACCACACTAAAAATGGGTGAATAAACTGGCAAAATTGCAGAGCATGCAGGCAAAAGTGCGTTTTGGCTGTAAGGTTAAACACCTTGATTTCCAATGCTTGAAAATGCTCCAAAAGTTGTGAATGGAGCTGGGCCATCTGTAATCCTTTTGTAAACAATTCAGAGGCTTGAGTGGCAGGCACAGAAAAATACCCAAAGGTAGGTGACCAAGTTTCCAATCCTTCTGCAATCTGGTGGTTGAGCTGCAGCAAGAGTCGAATTTGTTTGTGGACGATTTCAGCATTGTTCATGTAGAATTCCCATAAAGCAAGCATAGCTGCATGTAGACCTGCTATGTCACTGGCCCTGCCTCTCAACTTTGGAAACCCTTTCTTTGGCTGGAACATTGTCAATTTGGAAAGAGACATCTTGTATGGATGCTTGCGCTGATTCCTCTTCTGGTGTTCTTTGATGAACTCAGCAATCCTTTTCAAGTTGATCAAGGGCTCATCGGGTAACATGTGAAAAGTCAGAAGGTGAAGCACACTGCCATACACATATTGCAACCATCCCAGGTGGCTGCAATGCATCCAATCCATAGCAATGCTCAAACTTGAAATCCCAGGTAATTTGAAAAGAGCTCCCTTTGGCACAAAATGTGACTTGTAGTTCTGAGGGTTCAAAGTCGAAGTTTGCCATCCTGAACCTATCCTGTTGTCCATCCAGGACCGATGTCCATGGAATGTTGCTTTGCAAATACCACAAGGCTTTGAATGAGCACTCCATTTGGGCAGTCCATACCATTTTGTGTAAAAATCTAGATCCCCAGCAAGTTGTAGAAGGCATCCTCGAAATCTACCAGCCAATGGTTTGCCAGCCATCTTGGACTCTTTGCTGTTGGAAGGCCAATGTTGATTCCTCCAATCTTTCAATGGCCAATGGCCATCATAAATAGATTGGAAAGACCATCGAACAATCTCCCAGAAGATCTCCATGGTGCCATGCTGGCCAGGTGAAGGCTCCAACACAAACTTCTCAAACAAACCCCAGAGATAGATCTGGGCATCCTGAAAACCAGCACCACCTGCTACACTCATCAATGAGAACCAGCTCATAAACAACACAGCCCTACACCAGATTTTCCCCACCCCAATCACAGGGACTTCATCCCCATGAAGCCCCAAAGGGATCACATGGGATTGATAATCAGGAATCTCAAGCACTGGATGTTGTTCCAAGCAAGGATGTCCAGAAAATCCTGCCCAAAAGGATGGAAGCAAAGATTCATCAGGGAGTACGCATTTCTGCCATGCATCGGGGTTTTGATAAAAACTGGCCCAAATTTCATGAGGGAGCATAATGCTCTTGGTTTGAACTCCTTCAGGGTGACCTTTGAATGGTATCTGCACTTCCATAGGCAAAGGCAAAGCTGATTCTTTGGACAAAATTCTGTAAATGCTACCTCCCAAGTTCTTGGCATGCTTCAGCTTGGTGACATTGTTCAGACCTTGTAGCTTGTAACCTTGTTCCACTTTGTCAATGTCACATTGGGCAGCTGTTGCAATACTGTGAACTTGTGCACCTGAAAGATGGCCTTGTGCATACATTTTCATAAGCAGGAAATTCAGCTCACTGGGAACGGTTCGATCTTCTTCAGCTTGCTGAAGCCTTTGCTGTAGTCCTTTCTTTCTTTTTTTCAAAGCTGGCTCCAACAGTTGTGAGCTACTACTGGCCATGGCTCAAAATGAACCAGTGAAACTAGTGATACAAAGCTGCCTTTATGGGAATGTTGGTAAGCCCTGAATATCCCAGAGAAGTTTACATAAGCATCCAAACAAAAAACTATGAGCTGAAATAATGCAAACCTATGATGATAATTTGATTGCATATGTTGGCAAACAGTTTACCCAGGCAAAGTTTTTCAATCCTGCTGGAAAAACCAGCTTGAACTGCAATCTCCAGGATTCAAAAAACACATCATGTCAAATGATGGCTTTCCTACTGAAGTCTTAGCATCAAAATTTGACTTACATTAAACCCCATTTACTTGAGTGGGATTCCAACTGCATTTCAAGTGATCAACATCTTTGTTTATAACCATCATATCCCTTGACATTGCAAGAACCCTGCCACCACTCAAGTTAACCACAGCTCATGTAATGCACTCCCTATGCACTCAAAAGCAACCACAACTCATGTAATGCAGCCCCCTCCCACTCAAGTAACCACAGCTCATGTAATGCAGTCCCCACCCACTCAAGTAACCACAGCCCATGTAATGCAGCACCCACCCACTCAAGTAACCACAGCTCATGTAATGCCCTCCCTATGCACTCAAGTAACCACAGCTCATGTAATGCAGCCCCCTCCCACTCAAAAGTAACCACAGCCCATGTAATGCAGCCCCCTCCATCTCAAATAGCTACAGCTCATGTAATGCATCCCCCTCCCACTCAAAAGTAACCACAGCTCATGTAATGCACTCCCTATGCACTCAAGTAACCACAGCTCATGTAATGCAATCCCCTCCCACTCAAGTAGCCACAGCCCATGTAATGCAGTCCCCACCCACTCAAGTAACCACAGCCCATGTAATGCAGCACCCACCCACTCAAGTAACCACAGCTCGTGTAATGCACCCACCCAGCCACTCAAGCCACCAACTGCTGCACACTCAAAGGAAGTTTTTTGCAGACCACAGATGATGAGAGATCCAACCTTCAAAAACCAGCTGGCAGCAGCTGAAACACCTAACAAAGGTGACACGGGTCCTCAGCTCGATTTGCTAGATCTGGCTCTAGCTGCCAAGATTCCCTTGACCCCAGCCAAAGTCTCATCCACAGACTCAGCAGTCTTACCGCTCTCCAGCATCACCTCATTGTAAGACTTCAAGCTCAAGTCAGATCCATTTGGCAATTCTTTCCAAGAATAGATGTGCTTCAATTTGTTCTTGTGCTCTCTGACGGTTTGCACAGCTTCTTTCCTGATGAATGCAAAATGAAGTGGAGTAAGGCTAGAGGAAATGCTTCATAGGCATCAGCTAAAGGGATTTCAGAAAATATATTTAGTGGAATTACTTGAGAGCAACAAATGTGGAGATAACACCAGAATATGATCAACATTACATGGGTGGGACTCAAGTCAATGGATGTAAAATCTTTTCAACAATGATAGTGTGGCTCAAATACATGTATCAAGCTGTTTTGGTTACATATCAAAAAGTCTTACTATTTTTGAAGCTAAGGCTCAAAGTGCAAAAGGTCGAATCACCTTTGTTGTCACAACCGACTTGCTGCAAGAACTTCAAGGCCCTTGACTCCATTCTCTCAAAAGCCTGCATAGCAGGATTCAATTGAGCCTGAGCTTGCTCCCATTGCTTCTGAGTCAATGGAGACTCCTGGTCCATGATTGCCAAAGCACCTCCTTTGCTATGGCCTTTGACTGCTGCACCGGTAGGACGAAACAGGCCAAGTTTCCAAGAGGTAGCTGCCATAAGAGTTGAACTTGTTCACATTGACCAGGGAACCTTCCTTCTCCTGACTGAACCCAATGGAAGACCTTTCCCCAACCTTTTGACTGTGAACCTTTGTGTTCCAGGCATAGCTAATGCCACCCTCCTCATCCTCAACCTCCTGAATGTCACCGCTCAAGACTGCTTGTTCGAACTGCTCATTCTTCAGGTTGAACTTTCCTTGGAGTAGAACCCTTGGTAGGCTTTTCTGCTTCTTGTTGCTGCTCTTCTCCTGAAAGGCCTGCTTCATTGATTGGAAAATGGGTTTGTTGAAGTCTATGATCAACTTGCCAGCCTCGGATCTGTCGAACACACTGTTCACAATGGACCTTTGCTTCTCGGTTCGACCAACCTTCAACATCTTGGATGCCTCCCACTCAGCCACCAACCAATCAGGCAATTGTCCATTGCCCAAGAGCTGCAAAAACTTCTGGTTCTTACTCTTATCTTTCTTCTCTGACACATCCAAAGTAAAACCGGAGCCATCCAATTCCTCATCATCCTCAAACCCATGGATTTCTTCCTCAGCATCCTCCATGGTGGGGTCGGGCTTCTCCTCTTCGATGCCAGCCTTCCAAGAACTTGCCTTGCCAGACTGAGCTGGCCTCTTCAAAGGACCTCCCTTGGGTTCCTTCTTCTCCTCCTTCTCAACCTTCTCCTTCTTCTCCTCTTTGCCCTTGCCTGATGGTTTCTTCATCACACCTGCTGGTTTTTTCATCTTTGTTGAATCCTTATCCTTCTTCATAGTCTTCTTCACTTCCTTCTTTGGTTCTGGCTTCTTGGAACTACTCTTGGCACTGGGGGAACCTTTGGGCGTCTTGGTCGGGGTGGCTGCCTTTGCCTTTGCTTTTGCTTTGGCCTTCTGCTTGGGGGTACCTTTCACTGGTGTCACAGGGGGAGCTGGTTCCTCCTCCTTCTTCTGATCCTCATCACTGGTATTCACCTCTTCAGCCATGGTGAACTAACAGATGACTGTTCTATTGACAGCCAATACTACCTTGAGTGCTCAAAGACACTGTCATTTGAATATGGAAGAGCTTGCTCAAGTAAAACCAGAAAGCAATCATGAACCAAGATGAATTCAAAGTAAGTCAAAGAATCATATCAACAGGGAAAATAAGTAAAAAAAATCCAATTAGTTGTCAATTTTCACAGAAAAATCATATGCACTTTCTATGCACTTTTTATGCACTTTTTATGCACTTCTTAAAAATGCATGTATTTTTGATAAAAGTGCATGTATTTTGCTTAAAAATACATGTACTTTTAAGAAGTGCATAAAAAGTGCATAAAAAGTGCATAGAAAGTGCATATGAATTACATGGGAAAGTTGTATGATTTGAACATATTTTTTGAATACCTTGCTTCCACCCAGGTAAGATCTCAAGTAAATTCTCAAGTAACCCATAGCCATTGACCCAAGTAAATTCTCAAGAAAACCAAAGCATCAATCACCCAAGTAAGTTCTCAAGTAATAACCTAAGTAAACCACAGCCACTGACCCAAGTAAGCTCTCAAGTAAACCACAGCCTCTCACCCAAGTAAACTCTCAAGTCAAAGGCACAGCATCTGACCCAAGTAAACTCTCAAGTAACCCACAGCCTTTGACCCAAGCCAGCTCCCAAGTAAGCTCCCAAGTAAGCCACAGCCACTGACCCAAGTAAGCTCTCAAGTAAGCCACAGCCTCTCACCCAAGTAAACTCTCAAGTCAAAGGCACAGCATCTGACCCAAGTAAACTCTCAAGTAACCCACAGCCTCTGACCCAAGTAAGCTCTCAAGTAAAACTGTCCTTTCCCACTCAAGCAGCAAGCATTTTTTTTGCACTCAAGTATGGTACACAAAGTCTGTCAGTGTCGTCTATGCCTGATGCCCCTCTTCTCGTCCATCTCCATGGCCTTTTGCAGCAGCCTGAAGTGTGTGTGGCTCAACTCACAACTTTAAAAAACCTGGCAACATAATACTTTAAAAAACTTGTTTGGAAACATTTGCTGATTGAACATCCAAGTAACTCTACATAGCTCACTCCTGATCCTGCTGCCAGTGGGCTGCTGCTGGAACTCCTTCTCCTTACCCTCCTCCTTTTCCTTCTACTTCTCCTATCCCTCTCTGGAGTACGTCTCGGTGTCACCACTGGCTCATCATAAAGTGGCTTCCTTTTCTTGCTGGCCTCATCCTCTGACTCCTCATCCTTTTTCATCTCCCTATCCTTCTCTCTTCTCTTATCCTGTTCCTCCTCTGCTTCATCCTCCACCTCCTGCTCCTTTTTTTTGTCCACCTCCTTATCCCTTTGGTCATCATCATTTTCCTGACCTGCATTCTCCTGCTCATCCTTTCCTTGGCCATCCTGCTTATCCTTTCCTTCATCCTCCTCCTTCTCTCCTTGGCCCTCCTGCCTATCCATTCTTTCATCCTCATGTTGTTCCTTTCCTGGATGAACCTTCTCATCTTTCACTTGGCCCTCATCATCTCTTTCGTTCTTTTCGTCCTCACCCTTCTTTCCTTGGCCCTCATCAAGATCCTTTCCTTGCTCCTCATCCTTCTTTCCTGGGCCCTCAACATTCTCCTTTCCTTGCTCCTCACTCTTCTGTCCTTGGCCCTCAACCTGTTCCTTTCCTCCCTCTTCATCCTTCTTTCCTTGGCCCTCCTCCTCCTTCTCCTTTCCTGCCTCCTGCTTTACCGGTGGATCCTCTTCTGGTGGCTCTTCCTGGGGCTCCTCCTTCACTGCCACAGCCTGGAACTGCTTGTAGTAGGCAGCCTCATCTCCAGGACCATCGCTACCACTGGCATCCTTAGTCAACATCTGTGGGATATGAAATACCCAAGAAAAAATGCAATACCCAAGTAAAAGGACCTCATGTAATCATACTCAAGTAATACCACATCATTTGTTTAAAAATAAATTGCGCGGGTAAAAAAATATATATAGCTGAGATTCTGTGGTGGGATTTCCAGCCTCTGCAGAACCATCATTCTCCTTCGCTTTTGCCGGTGAAGTCGCAGGAGAGCTCTTTACCTGAGTGGGTGCAGAAAATCACAGTGGCACTGGATAGCTATTTACCTGAGTGGGATCATGCCTGCATACATGATTTTTAAACTCATTTGTAGATATTACAAACTATTTACTTGGGTGAGCACTTAATCAAACTAACATTCAAACACAGTTTACTTAAGTGGGTTAAGTCTTTACTTGAGTAGATG
>VSDK01026514.1:0-16331 GCA_009767595.1 Symbiodinium kawagutii
TGATTTGAAATGTCATGGTGGGGATCACTCGAAGTAAAGTAATTTGGAAAGTGTGCATCATAAAGGCTATTGTAGGGGCAACAAAAGGCTTTAATAAACACTATGTTGAGATTGATATATGTAAAGATGCATTAGTCAATTACATTGCAACCTGTTATATACAACAAATGGTGTGAAAAAGTTCCTGAACAAAAGGTTTTGCTGTGTACGGGCATGTCGTGTAAAACTGTTTTCTGTTTAGAGACGTTGTTGTTTAAGCTTGAAATGATTTGTTGAGTAAGAGTTCGGTGGCATTCAAAGATCTGCTGTGTAAGCACAAGGCTTGGTAAAAAGGCTGTCAAAAACATGGTAAAATATTTTACTGCACGTACTAAAGCAACAGATACATCCTTTGCTAATTACTTCCTTAGTTGGCAAGAAGTAGTGAAATAAGCACACCATACACTATACAACAAACCACGCTAGACACCACAGGTAAGAGGGTCCACTAGAAGAATAGCAAAGCACAGTAGTGTGAGAAACTGGAAAAGCAGGTGGAAATTCCCATGTCGGAGGGCAGAAATACTGCTAACGCTTGCCCTAATACAAGCAACTGCGAACCATCACAAAAGATCCACCGCCAGCCATATGGGTTTTGCCAGCCACACCATTAGAAGATTTCTAGCAGCAAAACTACAGCAGACCTCTACTTTGCCTATCCTTGCCTTGGCTCTCTTTGAGCACCAGAGTTCCTGAGTTCCAGCTGATTCCCCGGCAGGAAGCAAACACTCGGTGGTCACAACGTCCTCTCCCGGCGGAACCTTAACGAACTTTCGAAGCAATACGAAAACTCGAAGGTCCGGGCATGGGCAGGGATGTGGGAGTCAAGCGGAGCAGTGCGTCCGCAGGGGTGACCATGGGTGATGTCTCAATACTGGTTTGAGCATGTCCCAACTTTTGGCATTGCTAGAGACTAACCAATCCCCACTGGTTGTTGAGATGCGAATGTCATGTTAGCTGATGAACTTCCAGCAGTGTTGGCGTCAGCCGCGTCAGACAAACCGGGGCTGCCGCCCGGATTGAGATCCGAGCCCTGCCGCCCCATTGAAATCAGGTACTCGCTACAGTCGTCTCGGCATGGCTCCGCCACACCCCTGAGTTCAATCCTGATAGGTTTCTGGATCAGACTGTGAATATTTGCAAATTATTTTCCGTGTTTGAAACCTGCTGACAAACCAACGGCAAGTCCAGGGGTATGAAACCAATAATTACTCGTTATTGTGCTGCTGATCAATGTTGTGGTTATTAACGATTGTCATCCAGCTGTTTCATTCATGGGCATTCTCAATACTATGCCTTCGACATCTTTGCCTTTGCGTGCAGGGGCTTCGTCTTGGGCAATTGGCCCGACAGCATCGACCAGAATGAAAAATTATTCAGCGGCTGGTTGATTCCACCAATCAGAGATATGCCACATCAATTGCATCAGCCAAACACTCTGCCTGTGCTCCAGGTATGAAAAGGAGACTGGGAATTCTGGGAATTTTCGATTCCGAAGTTGATCAAAGATACAACTGTGGTCGATTGGTCGGTCAGTGGGGTAGTTTCAGATCGGTTGGTGCCATATCCCATGCCTGATTCTGCACGGGCTAAGTGGATTATCAAACTATAATGCCTGTGACTTGTTGTTCTGCGTAAATGGTCTTTGTCTCGCTGTTGATACAATAGCCTCAAAGGTTCTGAAATTGAATGCTCGTGTTGTTTGAGAATGTGTTCAGTTTGGAACGAATTCAAGAACCACCTTGAGAGCTAGACTATGGGAAAGTACTATAGTGGCTATATTGGCAATGCTGTAATTTGCGAAAGTCAGTTCAAGTCAGCAACTTGCGCCATGTTTGTCGCTCAACTATCTCTACATAGATAGCTGATGATAGCTAATAAACGATATGTTTAAAAAAGAAGTCCATTCCAAAACTGCTGAAGGAGATACCCCAAAAATGATGTCATTCAGCCATTTTCGCCCCAGCAAGGTAGCTACCCCTGGAAAACCAAGCAGTTTGTTGGGATTTGTTGGGGACCACCAAGGTATGTGTTCTTTTCATTGCTGGCTATGTTGTTAACTGACCCTGGTTGATCAGTTCCCACTAGTGCCATTAGGTATTGGGTATGGTCACCCCATGATACCTCCCTTCTTGATGGTCCCAGGAGATGGGTGCCATTGAGAAAGATCGGCTTTGCCAACTTCTGAAGAAGGACATCAGAGGCTCCAGCGCAGCAACGCCAAGAACTATGAACCTTAACATCAAGTTGGTTCTATTTTCGTATCGCGCATATTTGTCACAACATGATATAGATCATTTCATTACATGAGCATCCACAATATATTGATCACACAACGGATATCCTAGAATAGTATCAGGATTCTCGCTTTAGAAAAACTTGCAAGGAACCAAGGATGCAACATGTAGTGGCGACGTTTGTTTCAATCAGCAAGTGGTATCCCAAATTGTTCAAGCATCCATCTGTTCAAAATGTGTAATTTAGAATAATCCATAGATTGATACCTACTCTGTGGTCTTAAACCTGGTCTCGCAACCAATGGTTCACAGAGGTGCGACAATGGTTGGCAGGTAACCCACCTACTCACCCGTTACCATTTCACAATATCATCCTAGGATGCATGTGTTTGCCATGGGCTTTTCATTTACATGCGAAAATCCTTGGACTTAGGCATGGAAGCAGTTCTTAATTGGCTTCTGCCAGAAGTTGAAGTCGTGTTCTATTTGCAGACGACTGACCTTCTTTCATTGCCTTGTGATGCCTGCCCTTTTTTTTGATCCTGAGTATCAAAACCTTGTTGCATGCTGTTTCTTGTTGTGGCGGTTGTGGTTGCTGTTGGTTGTTCTTAGAGTCTGTCTACTTATAGGGCGTTTTGATGATTTGGGGTCTTTAAAATCTATGCTTTGATGTGTAGACGAACAGGTGTCGGGCTTCCATAGCAAAGGCACGGGGGCTGTAGTGCTCGCAGCCTCAAGTTTTGTAGGTCACACCAGAAATTTGTTGATAATGGTCAATGTCTCCTCAATGGTCCGGTATGGTCATATATAGATCAATTATGGTCATACAGTTTGTGAATAAATGAATTATGAGTATACTGACCAATCATTATAATTTCTGCATGTGTTTACGTGTCTCAATTATGAAACTTGAACAAACCACTCACCTGCTACTGGTACCGCTGGCAGGAGAGAGAAAGGCATTAGAATGCAACAATAGTAGCAACAGAAACAACCAACAACAATAAGAACAACCAGCAACACGCAGCAAGCAACAAGCAACAAAACCACCAATTCAACCAACCAAACAAACCAAACAAAACCAAACAAAACCAAAGCAAACCAACCAAAGCAAACCAATCAAACCAATCAAACCAAGCAACAGTGGTAGCAAGACCCAGCAACGCAACCCCCGGGTTCTCCGTGTCTCCAATGGGTTCTCCCTAGGCAACGCCAAGCAGTTCTGGGAAGCCTTGAAGGCTGCTGCTCAACAACACTTCGAAAGCTCGGGGCCTCGGGGCGATTTTGGGAAGGCACGGGTGACTGCCATGGGCACTTGCCATGGTACCTTGCAAAGGTCACTCACATTAGAATGGGAAATTACTTTCATTTACTATTATTGAGCGAAAAGGATGATATCATGTTACATCCCAGCTGCCCATCCAAGGGTTTTGGTGAACAATGCACGGCTGGATAGATAGGTAGCTGGCCTCATGGCGATCAGATTGAGTGTAAGGGATCCTGAAACAGGCGTCTGACCTGAAAACCAGCAATGTCTTTTCGGCAACCGAACTGTTATTCCAGACTGACCATGATGCATATTATTTGAGCAGCGTTGCTGCATTTTCTTTAAAGTTGCGGCAGCCAGACAGTACAGCTTTGAGGGTGGAATAGCAAGATCCTCCCTTACATTGGTTGCAGTGAGTTGTGAAACTAGTAACTAGTTATTACCAGTTTTAATGACTAATTGAACTAGTTGCTCAGGACTAGTGGCTCACGTATAACTAGTTGGTAAAGTGATATCACTTGATTCCTTGTTGGCGAAGATTGCCTCAGGCACTGATGCGGCTTTCATGGCTTTCGCCAGTCCATCTGCTGCCCGGCTCATGGCATTTGGGATGAGGATGGATGACATATCGTGGTTTCTCAAAAATAGGGGGTCCCAGCAAAAAAATGGGCGGTTTAGAACGAGAAATTTGTAATAATGTTGTATATTGTGTGATTTGGGGGTCCCCTAATTTGAGAAAGATCCATATGAGCAGTGAACTATTCAATTGCATACTGCTCGTGTCATGAATTATTCCCGTCAAGGAAACCTTAATCATTGACCAGTTGCGAGGTGTACGCCAGCCAACCGTTTCCCCGATGGTAATTATCATGACAGGATTACTTACATCAAAGCAATGTTTTTGATTACTTAGCGACAGATCAACCACCAATCAACCACTAGTCAACCACTAACGATTACTAATTGGATTAGTGGTTGATTCGTAGTCGATTTTTGTTAACTACCACTACGCGTGAGATTTCCCAGCTGCATCGGACGCTGGTTCAACCTTTGTCTCCGGGGCTGTGCCGGATCCGGTTTGGCCTGTGAGAGTTGATCAGCACCGATGTCAGCCAGAACACCGCGGGCAACTGCATGGGGCTGCCAAGCCATGCCGAGGAACCAGCCTGGGCCCCACCAAAAAATGTGCATTTTACAAATGGAAACCATTGGTTGACTGGGGGTACCACTATGACTTGGCACACCCATGTATCGAAGATTACAGTTTGATATACCTGATGACAGCAGGCTACACGCACAGAAACTATTCTACCCATTTCTATGTAAAATGGAGATACTGCAACAATTCCGTACATGTGCTCAGAAACAATCACAGCAAGTGCAAATCAATTGTGATCCGGGTTCGAGAATTGAGCATGTACATGTGTGAAGCGATGCCTGGGTGCACGAACCTTTACGTGCTTTCTGCATCACATAGAAAGTAAAACATATCACCAATAACAAAAGTAATTAATATATCACCAACGTGGATGGGAGAACTCCAGGAACCTGTGACTTACCTTTGCTGTTGGCACATGGCTATCTCAATGCAGGCACTGACTGCCACACTTTGCGGGACTCTGGTCAGCTTGTGACAAGGAACGATAGCAAATGGAATCACAGCAATTCCTAGAGTTTAGGGTAGCAGGTAGAAAAGGTAGGCAATGATATTAAGTAATACCTGAATGTGGGTACTTAGAAGCTTGACCGAACCCACTTCCAATCAAATGGCTTAAAACATGGAATTGTTCACTGTGGTTGTTTTAATAAACAACTGCAGTGGACAGTTCCCTAGTTGAGATACACAACAGGGGTAGCTAGGTGGGTAGGTCATTGCCATTGTAGGACCATGTTTGTTAGTCAGTGGCACGTAGTTCTTTCGGTAATATATTTCCCATGCCAATTCGTAGAACTTTTGAATGGTCCCGCAATTGTCTGAAGACTGTGCAATTCCCTCTTGCTTGAGTTGGTCCTCAGATTGATCAAGATTATATATCGTGATTCATCCACCAAGAATGTAGACTTGTGGTTGATGGTTGGAGCAAAATTACTTTTGAAGAATATAGCTTTCTGGCTGGATAGCTGGTGCTTTGAAGAGCAAACCTAAACCAACAACATGTACTCAAATCTAAGACATATGTTTAACACAAATTGCCTCGGCAAAAGTGTAAAGCATGGAAAACCATATTCCTGGAGCTTTGTTTGGGTCTACCTCGCTTTTCTAGTGTGAGTGGGTACACACGAGCGTGCAAATGTACATTAGCTAGACTACATGTCAATGCAGATGTGTTTGTTTGCTCTCTCTGTCTATCTTTTCTCTACTTAGATATATACATATGCTCAATATTACACACGCATGAAATCGAAGACATTCATCACACGCATACCAATCCACAAATGATCATCCCATGGTTGCAACCGTTTATTTCACTTGAAAGGCGCATTGATTTGGGCTCCCGCGCAAGATCAACCAAATTGGAGCCATGGTTCAGTGGGGCTTGGTGCCTGCCCTACCAAGCCGCAGCACCACACCGAAGCCCTGAGGATTGCATGATGTCTTTGGAGCAGTTCCAGGACAGGGCGAGCGTGGTGGGGGCTGTGCTGGAAGTGCTGGGGCACCATGAGGTAAACATGCACATCAATGAACTGCTAATTTAATCTCATTTAGGTATTGTTTTGAAATTAGCCAATTTAATGATACACTGATATATGATCAATGTGATGATATATGTCTCTCTCTGTGCTGTCTTTCAATCAGTAGCGTCAGCTTCTCTTACTAGTTTGCTGGTCGTCGTTGACACGGACTTCTATTATATACTGAACTAGCCTGGATAGCAGACGGATGAATCCGCTATTTTCACATGATTTAGCCCTTGGGAATGGAAAGTTCCATTGCACATGGGCTTGCTGGATAGTATTCACTATTTTCTTGACCCCAGAAGCCAGTAAAAGCAGTTTGCGACAAAGTCAAGTCTAGCCCCTTTCATCACAACATCAATGTCATAATAGTTTGTGACCCATTTATCATGAAGTTTTTATTGTTTGAGAGGGTTACAGGGTGGCAATGTGTCAACATTCTCAGTTTTGGGTGCTCCATCCCAAATGCAGATGCTAGCGTGGTTTCAATGCTCCAGGTTGACATACTCCTCAAGGAAACAAAGGCCTCATTCCATGGGGGTTCCACCTTTCGCAACTTGAGATTGTTCAATCCATTATCTTGCTAAAGAAGCTGGTGTGGTGATGTTTGTGTTGATACCTGCCAAATCATTTTCAAATTTTATTTATTGTTTCATCGATGTACTAAGCATACAATTAATAAAGATTGATAATCAATCATACTTATTTCATTCAAAAAAGTAAATAAGCTAAGGTGGTATCCCCAACAGCAAGAGCCACTGCCCATCTCCAGCAACTGCATCAGAATTTCCCAAACCTGCCGGAACCTTTCGGAACCTCCCGGAACCTTGCCTGACATTCGCACCGGAAGCCTCCGGAACCTTCCGGAACCTTGCCTGCCAACTGCACCGGAACTCCCCGGAACGCTCCGGAACCTGGCCTGCCATTCGCACCGGAAACCTCCGGAACCTTCCGGAACCTTGCCTGCCAACTGCACCGGAACTCCCCGGAACGCTCCGGGACCCTGCGGAACCTTCCGGAACCTTGCCTGCCATCTGCACCGGAAACCGTCCGGAACCTTTTGGAACCTTGCCTGCCAACTGCACCGGAACTCCCCGGAAGCTTCCGGAACCTTGCCTGGCAACTGCACCGGAACTCCCCGGAACCCCGGGACCCTGCGGAACCTTCCGGAACCTTGCCTGGCAACTGCTCCGGAACTCCCCGGAACGCTCCGGGACCCTGCGGAACCTTCCGGAACCTTGCCTGCCAACTGCACCGGAACTCCCCGGAACGCTCCGGGACCCTGCGGAACCTTCCGGAACCTTGCCTGGCAACTGCACCGGAACTTCCCGGAACCTCTCGGAACCTCTGGAACCTGAGCCTGGAAGCTGCACCGGCTCACACCGGAGCTAAACTGGGCTGAAGACCCCATAAGCTTACGCTGTTAGGGAATAAATACCCAATACTTAACCCTAGGCTTCCACGACTATTTAATAAATAGTCTTTGGGAAACGACTATTTTAGGAGTACTAACGACTATTTTTCATCGAATTTCAGGGTCCCTGAGACACTTTGGCCACATGCTGTGCGAGTGGAGGAGCGACTGGTGAAATGATTCAAGGTTGATGTACTTCATAGCAATAAATTCTACCAGCGTATACTTTACTTATTTTTCAAAGAATGTGCAAAGTACGCCTGGAAGGGCATATAGCGACGTAGCGATGTTCTGGCCATAAGCAAACATAGCATACCGCCATGTGCCGCACTGAAGTGCCACGCAGAAAGTTTTGAAGAAACTTGTTGGGTTTGGAATTGCACAACGGATCTTGTCACGTGTTTTTAAGTGGTTGTGTGCATTCTAAAAATTACGTTTTGGGGTAACCAAACAAATACAGCGTGAATTCGCGTGAAATCGGCGTGAAATTAGCGTGAACGCCCATTTTAGAGCGCGAAAACCCATTTTAGAGCGTGAACGACGAACCCCTAAAGGTTGGCGTTTTTTCTGGTAAAAACTTAGGAAAATTTGGGTGCTCAGAGATTTTGGGGACCTGCCTGGTAATTCATTTTGCCAGGTTCATTTTACAGGTTGGGTGATGCCAGAGATGGGGCAGCTTGCGCGAGACGCGCTAGCGCGGGCTGCCGAACCTGCTAGCTCAAACATCCATGAACTCGGTTTTTGGTCCTGGGGTTGAGTTTTGCTGTGCGCCAGTGATTGGCACGAGGGCGCCGATGAGGAGGAAAAATATTCAGCGATTGGGTCACTTCAGGGTTCGCATGTTTAACCTCAGTTGTTGGCCACTTTGGAACTCATGATTTTCCCTGCCATCGCCTATTTTGGAAATAGGTTTTCGGTAAACGCCTATTGTTTTTATAGGTTCTTGAATCTTAGGAATTAAGATTGATAATCAATCATACTTGATCCATCCAAAGATTTCTTGGCTCCGCCACTAGGTCAGCTTCAAAGCTATGGCGAAACCTCAGGAGTTGGCTGAATATCTGGGCTTCGCCTTGACCTATCACTGCGCCAAGAACCTTTTCGAGCAGAAGCTGGTCGAACGGGACCGGGTTCCGCTGCGACATGGAGGTGAACTGGTGACATGTGGTGCCAGCTGGGGACGTCTGGCGACACTGTTCGGTGTGTCAAGAAGGGGTACTTCCAACCATCCCCAACCATCCCCAAGCATCGCCAAGCATCCCCAAGCATCATTTTGCTTAGGAAAATCATGGACAACCGTCAATGTTTCATCTGCAGACAGCATGTCCCAAGAATTTGATTGTAATGGTATCAACAATTTAAGGTACATCAACTGCATGAACAAACATGTAGATAGAAACCCAAATATATCAGTAAGTTTATGTTTAGGCTAAATCAGCATTTAGGGTATGCATATATTTCTGACATATGGATATACTCAGATGGCATATCTGCAGATTACATGTATGTTATGTATTGGTTTCCCCATTTCGAATGGATGATCATTTGGTTCTAATTGTGTAGAGCTGGGGCAATGGACCAGCATCATGTTTCGCAGGATGGGCTAAGTGTCACGCACTGATACAATGCTGAAGCGAAGACTTCATTCCCTCGGCAACGCTGTCAAATTGCCCCTGCGAAGGAGTTGAATGCGCTGACATTGCAAGACTTTCAGGTGGCTTCTGGGTGGTTTTGCGGAGAGGGATTTGGGAAATATATGGCAGATCCTGAGGAGCGGAGGGTTTTGCAGCAGCAAAACCGGTGCTTCCAGCTTTAAATGATTGAACTCCAAACATCCCGAACGATTAAGACAGTGAAGGTAGGTCAGTGCAGTACTTGACACAGACATGAAAATCGTCGCGTCACGTGTGCATGCTTGGAGATCGCTGAGACGGCTGTCATCTCCCAACGTCGGATGCTAAACTCTTAAGGGAGCACTGGCAGCGATACAGAATTGAAATCAATTGAACAGGTCTTTCTATTTGCGTTTGGAGGGGTTGTGGCATGACTGTCTTGGCTGGTGTCATGATAGTGGGAATAGTTCGAAAATGATGCCTTGCAGTGAATGTGCCATCCATCCAATGTAGGATGATGTAGGATGCATTGACCTGGACATACACTAGATTCTGATACTGCTCTGGATGGTGTCACCTTAAATGGATGACCTGGGTTGCGATGTCCATATCTAGACAACACCTTGGCACATCTTCAAATGGCTCTATCCAAAACAACACCGTCATTTACCGGTTTACCTAGGTGCCACCAGTTCTGGACATACCTGCTTTGGGGTACAGTATGTGGAATCCGGCGCGGCACGATTTGTCTCAAGCATGTCATGTCTTAAGCTTTGAAAGATCTAGAATTTAAGATAGCTCAAAGTCTATCTCAGCTCCCCTTGGGTCATCGGGATAACAAGCTGCCACTGGATTCCACACATTGACGCTAAGGATGACCAGGCCTTCTCAGATTCATGCGGCGGCTGTATCCAAAGAACCCGGAAACCAAGGGAGTCATTTGCAGGTGGACCATACATGTACTGTCGGGCAACATGCAGATTTCGCTGATCACCGTGACGTACCTGCTTAAAGTGATATAGCAAGCAACTAAGCTCAGAACTGCTTTGCCGCAGCAGTCCGCACCGGCCTTCCGGACCCCACCAGATCTATCCAGATCTCACTTTATCGCGATCCTTGGGGATTCTCTGCAATTAAGCATGCATTTATCTCTAATTATGGAGTAATTATCTCACTTCTTTGTACATACGTATACTGCATATTACCTTTTTGCATTTGGATATGTACATGGACATCATATGACAATCATTCAGCATCAATCATAAACGGAAAATCAATGCTCTCTATAGGAGACCAGCTATAAATCATAGATAGATTTTCCATTGCCATGTTAGTTTTCCAAAGGGTATATGCATATATGTAGTATATATTTCTAGCATTTCATAACCATGTTGATAGCAGCTGCAGCCTGCAGGATGCGTGTATTGTGGCACCCCTGGATCGCATGCGCGCACGACTTCGAGGGCATCGGCCACTCGGCAGACCTGAATGATAGGGCCCACAATTCTTTCACTGCCATTTGCCTGATGTTTTATTCTTTCTGTGTTTTGCCATCTGCCGTGTTTTGGTCAAAATTGTTTTATTTTGGAGTTTGACGAAGATCAAAGACAGCTAAATGTTGAATAGAGATGTAAAAAAAAGACTAAACCTGTCAAAACCTGAAATTTGGATCGAACACAACTGATTTTTCACATCAACCGGAAGGTACAAAACAAAACAAAAAAGACTTGATCGCTGAAATTTTAAGAGCCTGGAAGCGGCTTCACATTTGAGAAGCTGAAAAGAATTCCCCCTGCTGTGTTTTCGCAGATGATGCACACAACAGTGTTCTCGCGAGGCAGAACATGCTGGCATGCGCCAGCCATATTGACAATTTCATCAAGTGCGGCCGCCAGATGCAGTCGGATTTCTAATTTGCTGCCAAACCTGTTTCTTGTTTCAACCAAAAGAATCCAGGTTTACCATGGTACGATGTTGTAGGGTTTCTAGCAGCTGGATATTTCAGGAACAAACATTACTATTGCTGTGTATCCATAAGAACCTATTCTCCCGCAATTTTGCTCGTTGAAGATCAACCGTGCCACCTGTGAAAGGGCCAACGCTATGCACAACCTGGAGCAATTGGTGCAAGTTTGTGATTGACCTAAGATCTTTGTTGCGATTTTGCATCACTCTCCCACCTCAGTTGCTTAATCTTGACCCTGTATGGGTCAATGAGCCCTATCTTGAATAGAGTTTGATAATTACAACCGCAGCTGATGGTGTCAATGGTTTCATGTAATTGATGACAGATGTTCCTAAACGCAGACAGCTCCCTAGCTTCAGATGTTTCCTACGCTGTACAGTAGGATCCACAAGATGTTTCTAAGCAATTCCAATTATATCCAATCATTTGCTTGCTTGACTTCAAGATGTGTTTTGTTTTGGTTGCTCCCTGTGCACCCTTGCAGTAAGGATTGAGGGTTCGTGCTTCGACGGACTGGGGGATCGCTAAGCTAGACAGTACCTGCAAAGTTGCTGTACCATCACGGAGCAGGGAGGAGGGCCGAACCATGGGAATATTCATTGAATTGGGTCTATGCCTGGGTATGGGGCACAATTCTATGTACAGATTGCTTTGATTCCAGGTAAGGTGTGTTGAATGTGTTCAATACTAGCCGCATCAATCATCAATCATCAATCATCGTCATCATCATCATCATCACCACCGGCATCGTCATCGTCATCGTCATCGTCATCATCATCATCACCCTGGTTGGTCTCATGTCTCTTGATTAAACACTCACTTCTCTCAGCGGAATGAGCACCTTGTTGCCAGGCATTTGTGCCTCTACACCGGTGAGGACAAGCGGCGCCGGGCTGTGTCACGCTTCCAGCAGAAGTTGACCCCTCGCTTTTGCGCGGCTTGGCGTCAAGCTCCATGGCAGCTATTTGTAATTATGGTCTATTGATGTTTTGCAGTGGCTATCAGTTTCTAATGGTTACTAGTCAATTTGCTTTTACTAAAACATCAATAGACCATAATTCCTAATGGTTATGAGTCAATTAGTAGTTACTCATGGTTATTACAGTAGTCAATTTGCTTTTACCCTGCCCCCCGGAGAAAATTCCCTCCAAGCAGACCTCAATTATATCCAGGGTAGCCATGAAACAATAGCTTCTTGTACGGGTGATGGTCAACTAGATTCAACTAGTATAAGTAGTACTTACTATTTGTAGAGAGGTATGGGGCTCATTGGGTATGGATTGCCATTTGGAGAGAGGGATGGGGCTTGTTGGGTACAAATGGATTGTGTCAGCTTCAGGGGCAACAAGATTGGTGGGTCACTTTCAGACTAGTTCACACTGTCGATTGCCCTGAGGTGGTAGTGCCATGACTGTGGTATTTCATGAACACTACAGTCTTGTATTGGAAAGGATCCATTGAACAACCACTTAGATAAAATTCTTATTGATTCTGAGTGTGCTGTCAATGCTATTGAGTGCACAAGGTGCTTGACGGAACTTTGCTTCTGTCAATAAGACCTCTCAAGACACCGGTTACATATCCTATGATGACTCAATGACTGTTTCTCTTTGGGCGACATCATGTCCATTGAAGTTTCATCATTTCATTGTCACCATGATGCCTGGCTGGTTTTAAACACGCTTTATCTTAAATTTAAAATGGTGAGTTGATGAAGTAAAATTCTTGGGATGGCTTCGGAGCATTTGCAACCAACTTTCCCTCGTAATTTTGGAATGGTGAGTTGACTCTTGCTGGGATGGCCAAACCACCAACCAGATGGCAGAAATGCCCGGCATTTCTGCGGTGAGCCACTGAGATGGATCTATGGTCCTCCATGCAGCAATGGGCCGAGCGAAAGGCACTCAGTGGAGAGCCAATGATCAGTGGCTTGGCGCTGCGCGGCACGCTTTGCAAGTCGAACATGGTTGACTTCGGGCTGTGTTTTTGCATATCTTCACTATATAGGCTGCATGTAATGGCAACATTATTCGCTATATAGGCTACGTATTCATATATAGATATATACATATATATATATATGTGTGTGTTCCAGGTTCTGGGTCCCCCCCTACCTGTAGGACGGAATAGTTGGGTCTATGTGATTTAGATATTGTCGATGTTTTAAAAAAATTGTCAAGAAATGAAAGAAAATTTATTAATAAATCTCTTGAATATACTGAATTTACTAGATTTCAATTAAAATTTAGTAAATTCAATAAATTCCATGAATTAATTTACTGAATTTATTGAACTTACGAATCAAATCTGCAGTTTTTTCCGGTTTTCTAGAATGAATTAATTAATAAATTCAGTAAATTCAGTAAATTCACTTATTGAATTTACTGGATTTCAATTAAATTTTAGAAAATTCAGTAAATTGATTTATTGAATTTGCTAATTAACAAAATTCTAGGAAACAGGAAAAAATGTAGATTGATTAATTAGTAAATTCAATAAATTCAGTAAATGAATTTATTGAATTGACAAAATTTACCAAAAGTTCATTAAAATCCAGTAAATTCAGTAAATTAAGTTACTGAACTTACTGAATTTACTGAATTTATTGAATTTACTAATTAATTAATTCTCGAAAAGCGGAACAAAAATGCAGATCAATTGATTAGTAATTTTAATAAATTCAAGAAATTCAGTAGAATGATTTATTGAATTTACTAAAATTTAGTTTAAATCCTGTAAATTCAATAAATTAATTTTCTGAGTTTACTGAATTTATTGATTTACTAATTGAATAGTTTTCAGAGAACCTAAAAAAACGCAGACTAACTACTTAGTAAATTCAATGAATTCAATAGAATCAGTCACTAACCAACCCAGATCTCCCCGATAGAACGGTCAGGGTGTTGTTGTTGAACAACGGGGGGCAGTTGTTCTTCAGCAGAGGGAGGGGTGCTTGGGTTTTGGCACCGTTGTTGTTTTTGTTCTTGTTGTTGCGGCCTTTCCGCCATTACTCCGGCCTATGCGCCATTGACTGGCCTCGGCGCCATTGTCCTAATTGTTGTTGTTGCGGCCTTTGCGTCATTGACTGGCTTTTGCGTCATTGACTGGCCTTTGAGCCATTGTTGTTTTTGTTGTTGTTGCGGCCTTTGCGCCATTACTCCGGCCTTTGCGCCACTAGTGCGGCCTTTGCGCCGTTGACGCCATTGTTGTTTTTGTTGTTGTTGTTATTATTGTTGTTGTTGCGGCCTTTGCGCCATTAATCCGGCCTTTGCGCCATTGACTGGCCTTTGCGCCATTGACTGGCCTTTGCGCCATTGACTGGCCTTTGCGCCATTAGACTGGCCTTTGCGCCGTTGATTGGCCTTTGCGCCATTGTTGTTTGTTGTTGTTGTTGTTGTTGTTGTTGTTGTTGTTGTTGTGGCGCGTACCTCGTCTGTACACGCGGAATCTTGCTCGTCTGTACACGCGAAAAATGTCTCGGCTGTACACGCGAAACGAACTCAGCCATACGCGCGAAACCAACTCAGCTGCACACGCGAAAACAACTCAGCCATACACGCGAAATCACCTTTTCTATTCTCTTCTCTATTGCTCTCTTCTCCACTATTCTCTTGTCCATTATTTTCTTTTTTCTATACTCTGTTCTTTTCGCTTCTCTACTACTCTCTTCTTTACTCTTCTCTTATCTACTCATTTGTTCTCTACTACTCTCTTTAATTCTTTTCTTTGTTCTTCTCTTCTCTACCTTTTTCTTTTCTATTGCTCTCTCCTATTCTTTTCTATACCATTCTTTTCTTGGCTACTTTCTTCTAGTCTCTTCTTTACTATTCTCTTCACTATTGTTCTCTTCTTTACATTCTTTTCTCTACTACTCTCTTCTCTATTATTCTCTTCTCCAGGGTCCGTTTTTCGGAGTTTCTCTTTGAAACTTCCTTTGGTTATCGTATTCGATCGCAACAAGGTGCTAACTCTTAATAGTGTAACCCATTATCCTTATGCTCGACTCAGGGTTTGTCAGCTTGATGCCTCAGTTCTGTGTCGCTGCAGTTGTGGCAGGGTTGTTCCACGTTGTTGTCATGTTTTGGAGAGTACTGAGCCAATTTGCACTGGTTGCATGCAATTTGGACAGCATCAGAGTTTGAAAGCAGGTCTCATGCGGCGCACCTCACGTGCATTTGGGATGATGGGTATCAGTGAGGCGCACTTCTGACAATTGGTTCAAGCCCTTCCAAACGAAGGTTTTTTTCACTTGAAAGTTTTGAGTTGGTTGTATTTGTCACAACAACATGTGAAGTACAATCGGGGGTGAGTGGCCCATGGGCCAGTTTGTCACGGTAAAGCAAACCCAACAAGAATAACAGTCAAACATCCATCTTTGCTTCATCTCTGACGTCGTCCAGGGCCATGAAACGTCCAGCTACTCGCAATGAGTATGATCAGCATGTGGAGCGAGTGCATGATGGGGAGCCTTGGTCCTTGAAGGACTATCGTGAAGAGGTTCGGAAGTGGGCTGCAGAGTCCTACCCGGGGCACCACGTGCTACGACAGGTTCTACTGTTTGAGTTGCAATGCTGGCTGTCGATGGTGCGGGATTTCGATTTACCAGATTGATCAGCGACGTCTGGCAATTAAAGCTACCAAGAATGACCTGCACTCCGACTTGTCTGCGTTTCTAGTTTGCAGTGTTGGTGCTGGCTGGATGTCGGCCTGGATTTCTGGCTTCCCTGCCACATTGCGTTCTTCGGAACCTTTTTCCGTTCCTCTGTTTGATTTCTTGCCATGCTTCATCACCATCAGCATCATCATCATCATCAACATCATCATCATCATCATCATCATCATCATCATCATCATCATCATCATCAAGGGTGGGAGATTTGATATGTTCAATCCTGCGTGCCGACGCCAGAGGGGGTAGGAGATTTGATATGTTCAGTCGTGCATGCAAAGGCCAGAGGGGGTGGGAGATTTGATATGTTCAATATTGCATGCCAAGGCCAGACGGGGTGGGAGATTTGATATGTTCAGTCGTGCATGCAAAGGCCAGAGGGGGTGGGAGATTTGATATGTTCAGTCGTGCATGCAAAGGCCAGAGGGGGTAGGAGATTTGATATGTTCA
>VSDK01026514.1:16906-54142 GCA_009767595.1 Symbiodinium kawagutii
GTGCATGCCAAGGCCAGAGGGGGTGGGAGATTTGATATGTTCAATATTGCATGCCAAGGCCAGAGGGGGTGGGAGATTTGATATGTTTAAGGGTGCCGTGTGCGTATGTGAGTTGGTTTTGTGTGCGCAGGTGAGTTCGATTTTGTGTGCGCTGGTGAGTTGGATTTTGTGTGCGTGGATGAGTTGTTTTTGTGTGCGTGGGTGAGTTTGGTTTGTGTGCGTGTGTGAGTTTTGCCTGTGTGCGTGGCTGAGTGCGATCTGTGTGCGCGGTTGGGGTGTTTACCTGTTGTTGTTGTTGTTGTTGTTGTTGTTGTTGTTGTTGTTGTTGTTGTTGTTGTTGTCGCGGCCTTTGCGCCAGTCGTGCGCCTCCCCCCGAAGCGTATCGCAAAATATTTGCAGTGGAATCCAACATGGTTCGTTGTTGTTGTTGTTGTTGTTGTTGTTGTTGTTGTTGCTGTTGTTGTTGTTGTTGTCGTCGTCGTCGTTGTTGTGCTGGCTGTTGTTGATGTTTTTGTTGTTGTTCCCGTGGTTGGCTTTCCTTTGCTGTTGGGCGGGTTGTTCTGGTTTTTCTCATGGCGTTGGGCTGTTTTTCTTGCTTTCGTTTGGTTGCTGGGTGCCTGAGACTATTGTCCTTGTTCTGTTTGCTGGTAGTAGTCGTGGTGGTAGTGGTAGTCGCACTCCTGGTAGTGATCTTACTACGCTGGGCCCCCATCAAAATAACAATAGTAGTAATAGAAATCCTCATCGTAATCTGCGTACCAGTAGTAGCAGCATGAGAGCATCAACGTCCTTGCCGCGGCCTTGTCCATGACGAAGACCTGTCTGAAATCAATGGCGCCGGAGATCGTGGGCAGCCTCCACAAGGTGATTTGGCCCACTCTGCTCTACGGCATTGCCCCGGGTCTCAACCTTCCTGAAGTTGGCTGCGCTCACCGCATGTGCTTCGTTTGCATGTGGAAATCGGTCAGTCACGGTCAGTTGTAGGAAAGTAGTCGTAATGATAGCAGTAGTACTACTAGTAGTGAGGCTGCAGCAGGGTTCTTAGGTGCACATCTCGATAGGCCCTTGAGCTTTTTTGGGGCTCCAGCCGCAGCAATAGCGATGTCGAGTTTGCTCGGCCAACGCGTTCTCTACAGATCCTCCTCCGGTAACCGGAGCGAGTATTGGGTGGTTGCAATGCGCCCCTTGGCAGTGACAAACCGGGTGGGTGTGGACGTACGAAGATTCTGAATTGCATGTGCTTGGTGGATCGACCGCTGTGTTTTCTGTCCCGCAGAGCATTCGGACGCCATCTGCTTTTCAGGTCATGATGGATGTCTCCTTTATCAAGCAGCCGCTGGTCTGCAAGTTGGGTACGCCTGGCGGCGCTGCCTCGCACATCGGTTAGCTGGCCTGTGCACAAAATATTTGCGAACGCGCTGGCACAGATGGGCATGCTGCATGCGTACATTTACACAAATGTACATACGTGTATATCTGAATTCTCATCGCTGTACATCTTGTGTTCTTATCTTCTATTATCTTGTTCGCACTCGCATATATGATATCTATATACGCACATTTCTATCTCGATATAACAGTATGTTTATATTTACATATTTTTAATTTTACATTTGTACATATTGACAAATTGACATATATATTTATATTTATATACATATTTCTCTTTTTCATTTTATATTTTTACATTCACATATTTTTTAACTATCTATATTTGTGAATATATATATATATATATATATATTTATTTATTTATTTATTTATTTATTTATTTATTTATATATATATATTTCACTATATAGTTTTTTATTTATCTATTTATTTCTTTTATCATCTATAGATATATACATTAATATGTGCGTATATGACACCTAGCCTTCTTCGGCGGCCTCAGCTATCACACTGCACCTCGTGTTGATGCCAGTGTGTCTGCAGGCCTGATGCGCTTTCCTGACACTCCTTCGCGGACTGGCCCAAGGGTTCTGGGTTCTTGAGGTATTACTTTGTTTGCCGCGCCAGTTGCATTATTTTCTCTGGTGCCACACCCTGCAATGCTTGCACCCCGGGCCCCCCAGATATCTCCAGCTGGACCATTGATAGCTCCATCCTTTGGGACCGGTACAGTCTGCCCTTTGCATTCATGTTTTTGCTGCAGGTGGTATCTGCTCAGCCAAACGGCTGCAAGCGCTCGGCCTCACAGAACGCTTCCCCGCTTGGCACATCATGCCAGCCACCCAAGCCTCTTGGCGCCAAAGTCGTTCGTCGAATTGCAGAAGAAATTAACGTGGTGGATCTTGCGTGTCACCTTGTCACATTGTCCTTTTCACCAGCAGGTGTGTTGCTTCGTGATTGTGTTTTACTTTGTGAGAACCGTCCGGTTAACAGATATCGTCTGAGAACCCAGCATATCGGTAAATGTGCGCGACGATACAACTATGAATCAATATCAAATAGGTGCATATCTTGAGCTCTAAATCCAAGTCAATCTATTTATTTTTCTTTAAATAAATGTATATATATATATATACATATGTATTTTTATTTTTATATTTATTTACATTTCTGTATAAATATAAATATTTATTTATATACCTGTTTAAGATATCCCTTCATGTACATATAGGCACATGTCTCTTATTGTCCGGCCTGCGCCACACTTCCTCGATAGTGCATACTTTTTGGGTGCGTTCGGAACTCTGCCCACAAAAAGCGTACAACGGCCCCATGCATGCCGCTATCAACATCCGTGCCGGAACGTGTTTCTGCGGGCTGGAGCAGTGCCAAACTCATACAATTATTGAAGTTATTTTCCATTGCATGTGGCAATCTAATTTTTATGATGTTGGGACCCGGACCGGTGCATCTTCATGTGGCCAGTTTGGGTCAATTTTGGGGAGATCAACCAGTTGGGCTGGTGTGATTTGTGATGAGGGGAATAAAGAAACACCCGGACAAAATTAGTTAGGGCTGTTGCAGACAAGCTTTCCTGATTTCGGTTTTAAATTGAACCACGCGATGTAAATTTCAGACACAGTACTATTTGTATGGCAAGGCGTTTGGCCAAATTTGGGCGAGCCCTTTGGAACTTCAATGTTGTGGCTTCGTGCGTCATTGTCTCGCGTAGACGCGCTTTCTGGATCAAGACCACAAAGTTTCATATGATTCGCGCCGGGCGACGCATATCTCGCACTATGTCTTCCTACAATTGCCATTCGCCAAGATGCTTGGCTTAAGGGTATAAACGTCTCATCTGACAGTCCTCGCGCGCTGTGTAATTTCGAAAGCCTGCCGGGGTCCAGGTTTCATTGTTTGATGACTGAGGTCCCGCGGCTTTTTTCATCCTATCGGAGCAGCTTCGGGACGTTTTGCGGCGCTGAAGTTGGGCCGGGCAATTATTCTATTATTGATGCGTCCCTCGTTGGCGCCAAGTGCAAAGGCTGATGTAAGTGCCGCTTGATCATTTTGCAGATTCCGAGAAAAGTTGCGCGCTGGAAATTTTGAATTCCCAAGGCCGCAAGAGCCCAAGTTTTGACGGAGATTGCAGAGTCCGGCGCTAGATCCCCCATCTAGCCTTGTGGGAATTTTGCTTCGTGCCCCATACCGCCTGCCTTGCGCAAGGACCATTGACTTCTCTTCTTTGCGGCTCAGAAAGGTGGAGCCGCTTGCCTGGACAGGGTCCACATGGGAAACCAGTCTGCGCCATTGTCTTGCGCTTGCGGGGCGTACCAGAGAATTTGAGGTGACGTGATGCTTGTTTTGATTTTAGTTCAGGCAGGGAGTGCGGACAGGGTAGGTTGACGTGACCAACGGCCTATCAGAGAAAACAGCCGGTGTCCTTGATCCAGGCTTGAGAAAAGAGATGTCGAAGCCTCAGTTCTTGAACGAGAAGGAGGAAGAAGGCTTGGGAGAAGGGCATGCATTGTTGCGAATGCCAACGCGTGGTGCTGATGACGGTTGCTGTGGGGAATTGTGATGCTCCTTGGCTGCACATTGCCCAGAATACGTCGGCGCTGGCAGGTGGCCACATCTGCCTGGGCTTCTGAAGCTTTAATTCGGACATTGTTGTTTGAAAGGGTTGGTTTTGATCAATCATCGCAAGGTGACGAGCTGGGCTTTGATCCTATTGCTGCACTGGTTTAGAATTGGATAGCCACCATTGGAGGTCAAAATGTCAGGTGCAGTAATCCTTGTTCAAACATGTGAATTTCCAAAACTAGTTTGGTTGTCGTCTAGGTTTGCAATCTATGGTCCAGTATCCGGGTTAGTACTAAGATTTGAACAATCATATTAAGCTGGGTAGGGCAAACCACAATCCAACAACCAAACGGCAATGTCAAAGACATTCTTCCTTCAACAATCTTAAAATTTCTTTGCCCTCTTGGCCTCAAGGCAAGGTGTCTTATGCGTCCAGGGTGCTGCCTTGGCGTCGGCGAACTTTTTGGTTGAAGGTGCTGTCCAAGAGTTGCCGAGTGGGAACATATATATTTATTTGTGTATATATATATATATGTGTGTGTGTGTGTGTGCGTGCGTGTATATATATGCGCGTATATACATATATGTGTGTATATATACATATTTTTCATCGCCCTGCAAGAAAGACATTGGGAACGTACGGGAACATCGTCCGATTTTGTGTTGATGTGAGGGAAGGCAGTAGGACTGATTATGGGATTCTTAGATCCATGACTTTGACCTTCTTGTTGGGCAGGCGTCTGTATTTCAACTTTGGCATTTCATGTTACAATTTGTAGCAGTATAGCCTTGTATTTCCTAGCCTGCTGTCCAGAAAAGCATCAGAAAACAATAAGAAAGTAGGAAGCCATACTTCATATTTCAATTTTTTGGCTCAATTGTCCACGATTTGAAAGATTAGAAATCAACAATTTGATTCAAATTTGTTTTTTTCCAATTTGTGAATGTTTTGAGCTGTATTTATTGGAGTTCTGTTTAAACTTTAGTTGTGCCAAAATTCAGAAATTGGGGGGGTCTTAGAGTCCAAAAGAAATTTAAGAGCCATTTAGAACCACTTAAAATTGGGAACCCCCTGCTACGGGGCCAAAAAAATTGGGCCCGACTGTTTGTTAAACTTGACTAAAAATTATCAAGAACACATGAGCAACAGTTTTTATTCACAAATGAATTGATTAGCCTTCGGGCGGAAATCGTTTTTCTAGAAAGCCCGGAATTCGCATGTAAAACGAAGCAGGAACACCTTGAGAACGAGGCTCCATGGTTCGATCATGTAATGTATCGTTACGATTTTTTAAATTCTGAAATTGTAGGTGACCCAGCACGGGGTCCAAAACGAAGTCAAATCAATTGCAGAACGAGGCGAGAGTACGTCTGGGTGAGCAGTGGTCCACCCAAGATACAGCTCATAGTAGAAAACAATGAGGACACATATCAAATTTTGAACTTCCGTCAGACTTCAAAATCACACAAACTTATTGCGTCTCATCCTGGGTGAACAACTACAGTGCTTTGGGAGTGTCGCTGTTTGATCACTGTTTGGGAGTGTGGCACGTTGCTGTTTGATCATTGGCAGCCAATAAAAAAAACGTTGCGGCGTTGGAGAACGAGGGTGCCATGGAAAAACCAGTACGGTACTGGAGAACGAGGTAGGAACACCTGTCAATTGAAGTCAATTGAGCCGGACAATGAATAAAATCCATCGCTCACATGTTTATAAGCAAAAGAATTTGCTTATAAGCATTTGTCCTGCTTATAAGCATTGCTTATAAGCATTGCTTCTCTATCTTTTGGTTGCTCATCTTCAGAAAAGAACTAAGCCATGAGAGGGTCTCTATTTCCCTTTTTCTTCTACTTCAAAAAAGAGGAAATGCTGAGAAGGTCTTTATTTCCCCTATTTCTTTCTTTTTTGCCTTTATGCTCAGATAAGACCCCAAGATGTAATTAGAAAACATTCGAAGGGCCCGTGTGTCCCCTTTTGCTTCCAATTGAAAATTAGAGAAATGCTGAGAGTGTCCTTATTGCTCCTGCTTACTTTATTTTTTGAGCCCATGCTCACATCAGATCCCAACAGGCAATGAGAAATTAAGGAAATGTTGAGAGGGCCCCGATTTCTCTTGTTTCCCCTAAAGAAAATAAGGTAAATGCTGCGAAGGCCCTTGTTTCTGCATGTTTCTGCTATTTCCTTTTTTTTACCCCTGAAATCAAGATAGGTTCAGAAAATAAGAAATAGGAGAAACGGGGACTTTCTCACCATGTCCCCTATTTTCTTTCAGGGGAAATAGGGGAAATTGGGGTCTTCTCAGCATTTCTTCTATTTTCCAACATTTCCCAATCGCTTCTCAGAGTCTTATTTGAGTATGGGTTCAGAAAATAGGGGAGATGGGGGAAATAGGGGTTCTTTCAGTTTTTCATTATTCTTTTAATAGAGGAAATAATGGAAATAGGAGCCCTCTCTGTGTTTAGGCTGGTGCAATTGGAAACAAACACATGTGTGTTGGCATTGGCCACCGGATTTTGCAATTGACATTGGATATTGATTTATTGCAATATTGCTATTGAATTCACATTTGGCATTGATTTGTTTCATATTTCTGTGCAGCATGTATAGGGCAAATTTATGTGGTATGTATGGGTACTGGATAAAATGCAATTTCATTCTGAAACCTAAAACTTGCAAGAAAGTAATCAATTTTTCCAGGGGGCTCGGATTTTACCGACTACCAGTTTATATTTACAGACATTCATATTTATATATATATATATACATTTTTCTTTCGTTCTTTATTTTTTGATTTGTTTATTTACTTTTATTTTTCAATTTCTTTGTGTGAGAGGGAGAAATTTATATACATATTTTGAATATATATTTTTAGATAAATTCATTTATATATATATATATATATTCATTTTTATATATGGATAGATGCAAATACATACGTAGAATTGTATATAGCATTGTTTCTGACACCTATTTGCATGGAATTATCATTCGTGTCAACATTTCTTCATCCATGGTTGGTTTGAATAAGCTGGATTGTTTTTTCGTACCCTTGACTGGGTGGTTTATTTGTGAATTTGCATATTTGTGGGTGAATTATCACTGTATCTGAATTCCCGTACGGATGTACATCAATGGGATTATTGAAAGTTCGCAGGGTACCGCTCCACAAACCATAGTTCAATTCCAAAAGCCACAGCAGGTTGCCATATTTCAAGGATCGCTGACCACTGACTGGCTCATGGTCCATAACAGGAATGCTAAAGATTCGAAGTAAGCGCTTAGCCGACAACCAAGTTGCAACAACGGCTGGTACTTGACACATGTGTGTTTATCAAAATAGGGATACCCCCGCATCATCCATCATAAACCATTCAATTCTTAGTAGTACGGTAAGCCAACCATTTTTGGGCAACCCAAGTTTGAGAACCCATATCTTCCCTACAACCTGCTCATACCCAGCTAGTAAATCCTATTCCCAGATACCACGTTCCCTGGGACTGGCACAGGTTCAGAAACCTTCCTGAAGATGGTGGACAGCATCGCGACCTTCCAGGCGGCATTTTACATGTATACATATTTATATATATAATATTTGTTTATTTATTTATTTATTTATATATACATATATTTTATGTTCAAATATAGATATATTTATTTCTATTTGTATGTACTGTATGGGTTGTGCCAAGATAGTGATGTAGATTGATATATACAGAATCGTTGTTGTAAGAATACCTAACATTTTTATCTTTAAGAATATGGTAAAAGAAAATTGTGTAAAATTATACATGAATGAACAATACATGAATACAGGTACGCATACATAACCTTGTGTTTTTTCATGTTTGTTTGTTCATACACGCGCATATTATTACATATAATATCGATGAAGATTTACATACACTTGCATGCGTGTAGACATAGGTGTATGGTATGGCAATGTGTGTGTGGGGTGGGTGCTGTAGAGCCCAGCATGGCAAATGCCATTGCAGTCTGCTACAGAAACCATGGACATGAATACGGAGAGTGGGATCTTTCTCAATTTATCAACCAATTTGCTGTGGAAAGATCCCAGGTATCAATCTTTGGTGTCGATTTATGAATCTTTGTCTTTGTCATCTAATTTGGAAAGTTGCTGTTGCTAGTACTTTACAGCTTGCTTGAGAAGGGTCCCAGGTACCATTCCCGTACACGTACTTTACATCTTTCGGAGTGGCCATATCACTCCGCAAAGTGTTTCCCAGGTGAGCTCTATCACTTGCTAGTTGAACAGCGCAACGACTGTTCACTCCTTTGGAGTTCAATAAGAGTAGCGCATGGCTCGTAGCCACAGTATTGGACCCACAGATTGTATCAATGGCTGCATGGTTCAATGCCACCTTGACTGAGTGGTTCAGCGTAAGAGATGCAGATATCCATCAATGATGTTACCGGTGAATTCCGCTTTTGGACGGTTTAGAATGGATCCCAAATGATAGGCAAGTATTGGAGTTTTTTTCAAGATATCATCTTTACTATTAAGGCTTTGAGTAGTGACTCAGGGTTGCTTAAGCCGGCAACATTTTTTCACGCCAGCTGCTACCTCCGGTGTTTCTGTCATAGAAACGCGGGTGAAAATTTGTCATGTGAGTGGTCGGCCCAGCATGGGTGCTTTAAGTCCACAGCTATGGCGGTCGTCTATCATTGATGGATCCTTTGAGGCTTATGAAATGGATTTCATGGCCAACATCTATGAGCGAGTGGACCGGGGTCGCAAAGGAGAGGTGGTCGGAGCCCTATGCCACAGTGGGGATGGGTAGTGGCAAGTTCTCACTCTATATTTATGCAAAAGGCAACCATGGTTGGTAGAAGCACTGGGGGTTGATGGTTTGACAGCCTCAAGTTTTAAAGCAGGACGCAAACTGCACTGAAGATGCTGAATGTGTAACGCCATTTGTTGTTTGGACTTTACAGTGGCAATTGAATCCAATTAAAGTTGTAGGGCGTTCGAAATATATCTATTCACTGTCCCTTGCATCTTTTTTGCGCCGCAAGTATTTGCCCTATACCCCGCTGCTTTGGGTGCAGCACCAGCGAATGGGAGTCGCAAGTACTCCATTTGACCTCGCCATACCTCTGCTGAAAAACAAGGGTTCCTTTGGTTGGTAAGATGTCGCACCCAACATTAGGGTTCCTTGGGAAACTTCCATGTCAACTATCGCCGACGATAGTGGAACAGATCCACCAGCTGGGTGTTGATTCCACCACCATTTTTTTCCAGACGATGTGCTGGTTCATTTGATCATGACCTCTGGCACCCAGCAATGGAATTTGTTCATCACCCAGCAATAGAATTTGAATGGGGTCCCCCTGTGATTTTTTGTTATTTTTTGTTGGGTAACGGTTGATGACCGTCGATGGCAGAAGTCATCCAGCAGATCCAGTTCGGACCATCAGAAGCTGCTGCTGCTGCTCCTCAGGTCATGTTTGACTTAGCGGTGACCATTCTTTTGATGGCCACCAGCAGCAGTCGCAATGAGAAGGTGCGGGCTGTGAGCAGCTGGATGTGACCATGGGATTGGTGATCACAAGCAGCTAAGGACAGGAAGAATATGGTGGTCCTAGGCAACTGCGGCAACTGTCAACGAGGGGTCACGACTTGTTTGTTAGTTGGTTCGGCACTAGAGTCGAATCGCTGATTCGTGCATCTACCATTGTCTTCGCAAAGTACCCACGATTTGGGATGAACTATTTGGCACCGGGACATGGCTCAAAATTTTGAGCAGGGTACCAAAATTTTTACCTCCAAATAGTCATGACATTTTGAAGTATGACTCACATGACCAAACCGATCAGTGGTACTTCAATGGTTGATGTTTGTTGCGCATTGTCGCTGCGCCACAATCCATTGCAGAAACAGGGACATACATGGGGATAAGATGGGCCCAAGACATATCCTCCAGCTTAGCACACAACCCGTTTGGGAATGACAAGGACTCTTCAGGCTTGTGTTACGGTGATCAGCTTTGGGCAACCAAGTTTGTTCAACCCAATTGATGATTGATGAAGCCTTATTGATGGTTGATGAACCCTACGTTGATGGCTGATGGAACATGATGGAACAACATATACTGTATCAGAGTGTAAACCTTTCCTCCTGTTGATACGGGGCATGACTTGCACAGTTGGTAGCCGCCCCGGGCCCCAACCGGCTTTCGCCGGAACGCTCAGGCACAGTTGATCTTCACGGTCTTTGTGCCTTTGCCGAAGCATCTGGGGCTGGTCTCTAGTGCTGGTAGTATGGAGTAATGGCCCAGTGACGCAAGTGACGTTGTCACAGAAACTGCGCAGTGGCAAAATTTACTATAGTAGATATTTATCGGACACGTCCTGCAGGCCTAAATTCAAGCCCGGGAATAAGAGAGAATGGACAAAACGCAGAAAGCATCATTTTGACAATGTTTTGATCAGCGAGAAGAAATCCTTCCATTTTGTCAATCAATGTGTTTGCTCTAAAGCTTCTGGCAAGGGACTTATTTTGTGACATTTGCGTTCGGACAGAAAATACAACGAAAATGAACACGAGCTAGAATTGCAGGGTGGGAATTTCATACTCGGTGCTCACACGCACACATGTATATAACCATATATATATATATTTACATATATATACATATAGATATGTGTATCTATGCATGTACTTATTTTTGCTCTATCCGTTCATGTTTCATTTATGTATTTACTTATGTGTTATTTATTTACTAAGTTCTTTATACACAATTAGATATATGTATATATAGCCTCCTCCGACCCTTTGGAACTGTGAAAACCCGAAATGGTATGGTGAGAAGTGTAAATTCCGTGACAAATTTTTGTCGCGGAATTCATCATCATCATCATCATCATCATCATCATCAACATCATCATCATCATCATCATCATCATCATCATCATCATCATCGTCATCGTCATCGTCATCGTCATCGTCATCATGATTTTAGCATCCACATCATGAAGCAAGTAGACACGAACGTTAACACGCCCCCCCAACCCCACCCCACTCCATGCAAGACGTAGCATCCACAGCATGAAGCAAGTAGACACGAACGTTAACATGCCCCCCCCCACCCCACCCCACCCCATGCATGACGTAGCAAGTATAGTTCCAAGGGGTGGGACAAGCCTTTATATACATGCATCATTTTATAAAGATCTACTATGAAGGCCTGTTCAGCCCAATCTTAGCGAGTACTGTCGCCATTGGAGTTATCAAATTTGAGGGTTTCACTCGCAGAGCAAAAAAGGACAATTTAGTCTTTAACAAAACAACGGAGTATTCTCATTCTTGCCCTTTGAGATAGTCCGATCATATAGATAATCAAAAGATACTGAGTAAAAGTCGACTTTTGGGTGTCACGCTGTGCTAAACACAGAGTGATGTTTGCCTCACATTCGAGTAATGTGCGCAATATGTCAAATCTATGTGTGCATGTACCTGTGAAGCAAACAAAACTTGAAACTTGCTACGCATCACTGTAGAGTAGCAAGTTCTTGTCCTATCCTTCCAAGGGGATGATTGGGTGCAGGGTGACACGTGTATCTCACTGGAATTTAGTATTTGTAAACAGGGAGCCGTGCATGAATGTTTGTGCACATTGAATAATTTGCTCTCCCAAGGGTCCATGATTGTGCGAAACATGCTCGGATGCTTTAAGCATGCTCTTTCCTTGACTTTTGATTCAATGAAGAGCCCCCTCAAGAGTAGAGACTTTTCCTGTGGATTTGAAACTGCAGCCACAGAAAAGGGTGTGCCATCGCCATCTGAAGCCATACCCAGGACACTGATGGAGATGGCTGCTTATCCTCTGAGCAACTTCTGAAGATGTATCTCAGCAGGATAGCGGGGCTGTCATCCACTAGCTGTCAAGACTCAATGCTTCTGGCACACATCCACCGGAGAAAGCCACCATTCTGATCCATTCTTGGGATGTTTGCCTGTCCATTGGCCACTGCTGAAGAGTAGTTTGATGCCTTGATGGGCTGTGGGATTGGTTTAGGGGGCTCTCTTGGAGTCAACACACACCTTTCCAATTTTGCAACATTTGTTGTCCCAGGTTTGACCCGCGGCCATGAGAGAATGTGAAATGCGTTTCATTTAATACTTCAATGTACCTTTGCTAAATCAACAGCAGGAATTCTGGTTGATAAGAAGGCTAACGAGCAAAATTTTGCCAGAGGGAAATGGATCGTGGACAAGGAACACTTGTCTACTCGCAGCTCAAACTTTCGCCTTGGGAAGTTCCGTGGAATTCTGAAAGGTTTGAGGGACTCGACAGTGGTCAGCGGCAAGAAGAAAGGCGGTACTTAGCCATGGCTCAGGATGCGGACCATGAAGAGGAACTGATGTCCAGCCACGAATGTGTTTTTGCAGCATAAAAACACGTGAAGATAAGCAGCAAACTGATCCAACCAAGCCTAACATGCACAATAGTTCCTTTACTTTCATGTATTTACCGTTATATACTCTCAAACTGCATAGCTCCCAAAGCAGGCTTTTCTGGGAAGACTAACTTTTTTTTGGTGGTATAGGAGTAGTGGTGGATGAACAGCATAACTTTAGATGACTGAGTATGCATATGATTACATATCCATGTATCATCATATTGTAACCACAGGCGCACACACACACACATACAAATAGACATGACTTGCACACAGGTATGAAACAATATCTATATATATATATATATATTCAAACACGGAAACACATATAAATGAGGAAAATGATTATCGATTAAACGTCGTCGTCAGGCCAGCCCCCACGTGTAAAGAACATGCCTGAACCTACAAGAACAAAAACCCGGAGAGATAGGGGACAACTCGACTTGGCTGATAGCATATTCATAGGAAACATTTTGTTTGCCACTTGTAACTGAGATAACAGCACAACGATGTCAGCTCATTGGACCCTTTCATATTTCAAGTCACAAACTCTGTGTATGGATCTCCTGGGTTGTCGAGGTACTGTAGCCTTATCATCCATGCTGCGATCGCTCGCGGGGACCAGCCGTCTTACGATGCAGTCTGGAGCTTGGGGTTGGGGCAAGATTTTTTTGCAGCTTCTCCTCAAGGCTAACCCCCCTTGGAAACTGGCTCACTGAGGGCTGGTTGATGACAGTTTATAGGATATAACTCAAACCATCTCATAGCTTCAATACAACTCAGATTCGAGGGCTTGACAGCTGAGGACTGAATAAACCAACTCAGATTCTAGGGTGGCAGTGGCCAGGATCCGCCTCGAACTCATCAGTTTGACCTGTGAGTTCTGATATGTTCATTGATGATTCACCAGGATCTGTTGTTGCTTTTCGAGCTTTAAACCGCCAACCCGGTGACAATGCTGATATTGCAAGGAACCGCAGTTCATATTGAATCAGTTTGCGGGAAAAGGTAGGTGTTTGTTGGTGATTTGTGTAGGTTCAAATTAGATCAAACTTAGATTGATGATCTGTTGACGTTGACTCAGATGTGTTTGATCTCAAGAGTGCACATCGCTCAGCCAAAAGCCATAAAGCCTTTTGTCAAAGATCCACCTGAACGCATATTCAGAGCATTGCGGACATACAAGCATGAACAAACAAGTACATGTTTCCAAAATTGTACCCCTTGCGTTGCTGTAATTGCCAGAAAAATAAAAAGCGTAATATGGTGCTTCCAGTGATAGAATGCTTTTTCTCCACTAGCTCTGCTGTGGAATAGCCCCCAGTGGTAGTCACATCCAAACCCCAGGAAGAGAAACATATTGGAAATTGTTGTTGATTCCAAACTTGAGGGTCACTTGAAGTCACTTGAGCTTATAGTTCCACTCCAGAATTTGCAGCAGATTTCAATCTCGGTTCGAGCATTGCCGGAGAGTCTTTCTGAGAGCTGTCCTTTTTGCGGTCACCATCCACGACCTTAACCAGCCGATGCTAGCCGACGTCAAATGGAGTTTGATAACAGGCCACACACAAAGATATTTTCCATCAGGGGAAGAAAAGTTTTACTTTCATACAGTAGTTTTAGAAGGTTTTTTTCATCATTTTACATCATAGTTTCATCACGTTTTGGATTTTTTGTCCGTGAAGCCGCTTCGACGCAAGATGGCAACCCCTGCCTTCGTTTCGGTTGCACAGCCACCAGTGGCTGGCGCAGCACCAGTGGCTGGCCGAGTACCAGTTGCCAGACATGCCCCTCAAGCAGCCCCGGGAGAGAGCATAGGCCAGGCGGGTTGCAGATCATGTTGCGCAGCCATCGTTGGATGTTGGAATGCACATGCAAAGGTGGGAATACTGAAATCCATGACATGCGGATATTTGATATGAGTTATTCATGTCACCTCTACATACCTCTTCAAGTATATCTCCCCGACAATTCAAGTCCAGTATCTCAAGAAATGAATTGGCCAGGTCGACTTGAGTGGAAAAATTAGCAACCAGCAATTTCTTTGATGGTTTGACTGATGTTAATTAACATGGATTTCTTTTTTTTTAAGGTTTCTGAAATTGCACAACTTCCACGTGTTGGGCATTTGTTGGTATCCAAGCAGTCTTTGCAGGGTATCGATTTGCACAGACTGTTTAGCACTGTTTTGGATCACCTGGTATGCTGGTCATGCTGGTCATGCGTCTAAGTAGATATTGACCACATAGATAAACAGATGGATGATTCGACAGAATTCCAAGGGCGGCTTTCCAGCCGGAACAAAGCGAAGGATGTTTTGCGGTTCTGGTTAATTGGTGCATTCTTCAGCTGAGGAGACACTGTAGAAACAGATGTGCCAAAAACACTGTGAAACACTGTTCCAAATGTGCGACTGTGTGTGTGTGTGACTGTCTGTGTGTTCGCTCGGTTGCGCTTATGGATGCAATTTTCAATGGACGTGGCTCTCCAGGCCGGCCATCCTATGGGGTGGATGTTGTTCAAGAAGATTGTGGCTTGGTGACCATGAATTGTTCATGCTTAATGATGCTTATCACTGAGACTATGAATTGATCATGGTTAATGATGCTTATCACTTATCACTGATGAAGTCATGATAGCAAACTACGAGTCACCAGTTGAACACTGTGAGAGCGCCTCTGCTGCTGGAGTCTCCGCAGGTTTGGACCCCAAATTTCCATTGGCAGCTGCCGTTGTCGTGCTGGCTGCCCGTCGCCACAGCAAGGGCCGCCAGGGCCAGGTTGGCCGCTTGAAATCTCAGGCGAAGGGGTGCAGTACATGTTCCTTTTTGCAGCAGTAAAACAGAGATGATCTTGGTTGAGTCTTCAACCATGTTCAACAAAGGTGTTCCTTTGATTCTTCAACCATGTTCAACACATGTCATGTGTTCTTTCAGATATTGCACGCATGGATACATATTAATTAATTATATTGGCGTATCATTCTCCCCCACATCATCAAGGAGTTGCTATCATGGCTTATGGTGCTATATATGTATGCTTTTGATGGCTCAAAAGGGCCGGCAATCTCTGCAGTGAATCCACCATGTCACCGAATGCAACTTAAGCAGTTCCGTGGGAGACCCACAACAAATGCCTATTTCCATAGATAGCTGCTGTTTTTGTCTCAGTTATAGGTGGTTCAGGCGGTCAGGTGTATATGTGAGGTAATGTCAGGTATCACTTTTTCGTGCGCATTTTCACTTTGGACTTTGGCACCTTCAGCAGTGCGGATTGTTGTAGATTCGCGAACGGTTATCGCTTCAATGTGAAGTTGAGACATAAGCCCGCTTTATCCCGCTTTTTGTTTCGAGCGAAACACGACTATGTTTGTTCCGTTGACTGCCGCAATATTTGGGTGTTGAGTGTTGACAAGACTTCATATCAGTGCATACAACTTGGGATTTCTTCACCGCAAATACACGCACGTGCAAAAAGGACATCTTTTCTGCAGTTCAAAGGTGATAAGATGACCAGGAATGAAGGGTGGGTGTTTAAGACGCATCGGGCGGGTAGATACCCGCACGCTTTTTTTAGAGGTGATTGTCATGAAACCATGTTTTTTACAGGGTTTTCTTGGAGAGCAGGTTTTTGGAGACGCCACGAACTATCCTTTTTTGAATTCAATCATCGCTTGGATCCGATGCCATGCCATTGCAAGAAGCCATCTATGTGACCTGTATGGATCAATTGGTGTGCCAACGTGTAAGCGAATGTTATACAACATGCACCCCCCCACCCCGTCCATCCCACCCCACATGACATGACCCACAGAGCATCAACCTATTTTCTCAATGCAAATCAACTTTGACATCCCACTGCAAGCATCCTCCACATAGCGTCAACTCGCGTGCCAATGTGCAAGCGACCATCAACATGCCCCCCCCGGCCCCACCCCACCCAACCACAAATGACCCAAGCAACATCAACATTTGCATTTACGTAGAAATTGCGGATTGTGTGGGACGGAAACAGGTCGGTTGGCACAAAGAAGTAGAGGCATGCATGTGACCCTGAAAACGACAACAGGGAGATGAAGTTGTGTCATTATCAAGTCCACGATTCATCCTACGGAGATATCATGATGGTTCAAAGCGCGAACGGTGTTGCGGGTATCTACCAGCCCGACACCTTTTAAAAATCTACCGGATCCTGAGGCAGGGCGGAACTATTCAAAACAGGCCAGGTTCACAACACTGCACAGGGACAATTGAGCTCATTCGGCAGGTCTGCGGTTTGGGGCACTGTTACAAACCACATAAACCCTTCTGATCAGCCCCTGTTCTTGACCAGATAAGCCAGTCCCACTGGCTCAGCCCCACTGGCTCATGCAGTGTGTTGAATCTTCCCAAACTGAAGCCTTGGGATGAACTTGAAGTCTTCCTCCAAAGTATGCAGACATCAAATGTCGGTTTATGTTTGTAAGGCTAGGTGAACATCCCTTTTCCTGGTGTCAAAGCTCCAGGCCCGGCCAACATTGTGGCGAAGCCATGGTGGCTGGCTACCCGTAGTAGCGCACTGGAAAATCACCACCTCACGAAACAAAAGCACCACACAGGTGCAAAATCATCCAAAGTTGATCTGCCGTTGACCCTGCTTCATGAAACTTCGAACCAAACGCGCCTTCTCATGGCAGCGATTCAACGAAGTGTCCCACGGAGTTGCCAGTTCCCTCTGTAGCCGTTGTATCTGATCAGCAGTAGTTGTGATGAACAAGTCACGGGGTAACCGATCAAAGTTGCGGCCCTGTTGGATTTTGATGCAGCTCTCCATCATGGTGACCACTTGACCTTGGCAGGGAAAATGTGGTCGCCATGCAAAACCAGCCTGCCAATATCGTGCGCCCAGATAATACAAAGATTTCACCTGTGCACGAGGGATGGGAGGTATCAAGGAAGGAGCAAGCAAAGTCTCAATCTGCAAAACCAGTTTCGACATGGTATGAGCCAGCTCCGAAAATTTCACATCATAGGCCTGAGCCTCTGCAGCACTAGCAAGAGGAACCAGCCTTTCCTGACCATCTGCAGAAACACGTTTAACTGGTAGCCATAATTGAGTGTCCAACATCCACGAAAGGACCAGCTCCAACCAGGTGACGCCCCAGTTCTGATGAGTGTGTTGGTCCTCTGACGTAGGCCATTGCAGCTTACGCAGCCAGCTAACCACACTGTCCCCAATGGTTTTACCCCAAGCTGTGAAATGAGTCAGATTGACCCGCAGTTCCGGAATAGGCCACATCTCCGGGATAGCATATCCAGAAAGGTCTGCAATATGTTGTTGACGTCGATTCACAGTAGTCTGATGTTCCACAGGGTCTTGAAGACGTTCCTGAGTTTCCAGAGAGGAACGACGGGCTTGACATTCAAGCAGATAAAGGTAAGTTTCATGTAGCGCATCATGTGTACGTTGTTGGCAGTGATGGATCTCCTTGCAAAGAGCAGCCAAACCAGGATTCAACGACCAGCAAGCATGAATAGCCACGTCATTAGCTAGCTTGTTACCCAAGGCCCTGTAGAGTTCCAACAGTGACAAGGAAGGATCCATCTCAGAGTGTGCCTTAAGCTTATGTACTCGGTGCGAAGAGTGGGTCACCGCTGTCCAAAGGCGACGAACCAAGTCCCAATGGTTATGGTGAGCCAGTTGTTCCGCAACTGCAGCATGCCGACACTTGTCCACAAGATCCACTGTACATTGACTATCCACCCAAAGATCAACATTGTCAAAGTGTTCACATGTCCAGACCACTGCCATGAGTTCAGCACGTGGTATGGACTGTTCTCCCTGGAGGTTAGCAGTAATCACCGGTTGCAGCGAGCTCGGCATGAGCTTGGTGGCTAAGTAGGCAGCAGCAGCATGACAGCGTGCATCATCATTCTCTGCAAGGTCAACACAAACTGCAAATGTGGCAAAACGTGCCACTGGATCCTCTGGAAATTGACATGAACCATCAGTAAAGAAGTTAAGCGTTCCACCATTGAGGCGGTCACGCAGCATCTGCAGGGTTACAAGATCAGCTTGCGGTGCGGGTTGAGTCCAGTGCACAGTGCGAAGAAATTCCTCTTGATAGTGGGTGTGTACAACTGGCATCTCAGCAAATGTCCAACCCTCTGAATCAACAACTTCCAACATGGCTGAATGTGATGTGGCTAAATCATGAATGGCAGGGCACAAACTGAAACGATGAGGACGATCATCATATTGGCCACACCATCTGCAGTTGGCATCAACCTGTGCATCCCATTTCGCCTGCTGGGCACGCGTTTGGAAAGCTCCTGAAATCTCACCTACAATCTGCTGTTGCTGAGGAGGGGTCAACTTGGCGAGTGCTCGACGGGTGTGGAAACGACAAATTGGAGGCAACCCCTTCCATGCTTTCCTGTCAGAATGATGTGGAAAGACCTCAGCTTGCCATGCTACGGACACAAAAAGAAGAATGTTCTGCTGGCTCAACTCAATTAATGGGACATTCAAAAAATGAAACATGTGGAGTGAGCCATGTCGATCCATCTGCCATCCCAGAATGGAGAGATAATATGCAAGCACACCAGCAGGTCCAAGGCAATCTTTGCTAAGGCCGGAATGGGTGGCTACTATGTTGCAAAATCGTGTGGTGTCCTGCGGTGAAGCCTTCAACAGGTATCTCCTCGCCGCTTTCAAGACACGGTAAAGGATTGCAACACAAGGATCCACTACTCGAGGGAGTACCGAGAGTGCCACTGCGGAATTTCTGCTTCTGGAAGGCCCCAACAGCGCATTAGCAACTGCAGTGCGAAACGTATCCACATGTGCCATTCCCAGAGGAAGGAGTTCAATGCCATAGTGCATCTGCGGGTAGATGCCTGCTTGCACGATATGGGCTTTGACATCAACCGGAACCGATAGTGTCTGGAGACGTTGTAACCTCCGGTGTCCTTCCTCCATGCGTTCCCTGAACTTACCAAGTTTAGGAGGGCCCCGATAGGTCATCTGGCATCCCAAGTCCATCTGGTGCAACATGTGAGGCAAGGCCGGCAATCCCTGAGACTGCAACAAGGCATGGAATTGATTCTGCGTAGTCAAATCAGTGCTCCACATCCAGGATTTATGCCAGTCAACTGTCATGCCCATGATGGAAGCATAGGTGTCAGTAACCCGAATGGTCGGTGCCATGTGATCCAAGCAGTCTGCAGCCCATCCCCAGTTATCTGCATAGGCAGAAATGCGCAAATTAGGAGCAGAGGTTTGCATTTGCAATATCCATCCATAGGCAACCACCAGCATAGCAACCACACTCAACGGGTCTCCTTCCGGGCATCCGCCCGGAGATGGGATATCTTGAGAGGTGTAGGGCCCCAGGCACCAGAGTCGCTTGGCTTGTTGCAAACAGAAGTCCCATTGGTCTGCCAGCGGTGGGTCAACCCCCAGTCGCTTCATCATGCGAATTGCTTTCCCGCGCTCAATGGTATTGAAGCATTTGAGCAGATCTATGCACACACCAATTTGCAACCTGCCCTCAGTTCTCGCCTGTTCGATCCAAGCTTGGAACTGGTAGCTCGCTTCCATGGCACCACGTCCAGCAAGGTAACCAGTGATGGAAGGCGGCATGACATGTGCTAGGCCACGAAGGAGACATGTTGCCACAACCCTGGCCCATAGCCTATACAACTGTGGTAAAACACTGATTGGGCGAATTTGGTGTGCAGCAATCGGCCCACGTTTCTTTGGAACAGGATGGGTCTTGATGTACATGTACCAGGATGGCAACCCCTGAGAACTGGTGGCACAAATGTTCATCAATGAAAGGATGGCGGAGGACGGCAACATCTGCAATTCTTGGGCGGAGATAGCATCAGTGCCACGTGCTGAAGTGGATTTCAGGCTATGCACACTCTCCAACCATAAGGAAAGTGTATAGGGATCTTGGTGCGTAAGAAGGTTTTGCGGCAACGACTGCAACATGTCCTCAAAAGCATCTTGGTGACGGGTGTCCCCCGACGAAGTCGTCCAAAAAGGCAGCCAGAATGCCGTAAGGGAGTCCATAACCGCATTCGGGTCAAGGATCGTCTGCTTCTGTGAAACCACCACTGGATCAGTTGTCCACGAAACATCAGGAGGAACAGTCAAAACCAGGTGATGAGGAGAACTAGTCTGAATCTGGCACGGAATGTTGTCAACAAAAACCGGGAAAGTGGCATCAAAACGTTGTGCATCATCTAGGAACACTTCAGCATGTTGTGGTGGTCCCATAACCGCAATGCCATCTGCTTCGTGAGTGATCTCCAGTGTTTGCAATGGGGGTGTGTCTTCTTTGACATTTCTAAAAGTCTGGCGGTTACCACGGGTCTGGGAGTCCTGCTTCTGCTGATATCGGAGTTTGTTCAACCAGATCAGTTTGTCATCAGCAACCTTCATGTCAGCATGGTGTTTGGCAATCCGGTAAATCAGGTAGGCTTTATCATAGGTGGGGTATTGCACTGGCAGAGGCCCAATTTCTGGGGTTTCTTGGCACCACAGGGCAAAACCACCAAAAGCATGACTCTTCAAGACCGCATTCCACTCACCTACCAGCACTTGCTCCTTGGCTGGAGTAAGTGGAGATTTTGCCAACAGGCGGACCACACTATGCAACCTCCGAACCTGGCGAACCTGTTGCTGTGCTGCAAAAGAATACAATTCATTATCTGGTGTGTATTCGCCTGGTCGATGCCGTGCAGTCAGCAGACGAACTGGGCGCTTCACAGGTCTGCGAGGTTGGCATCGGCCTCTACAGGCAGTAGGGAGGCGTAAGGCACGTAGTCGACCCTCAGGGAGGCCCAACTGGTTCTGTGTGCTCACATAAGCTCGATCAACAGCCTGCTCAACACGTGTGCCCCATTGGTCAATGGAGTCAGGAGGTGCATGGTGCATCATGTCATCCATATGTCGTTCAAGGCAGGCTGAATCAAGGGGGAGATGCATCCAAGTCTTAGGCATAGGCAACACCCACCTGGCAAGGTTATGTGCATCAACAGAGAGGCTGAACAACAGTACCTGATGTGTGTCAAAGTACGGTTCTGGCAGCACTTGGATCTTCGTCACCAGGGAGGCCGCATCTGGTGAGAAAAGTGCCGTATCAGCATAGGTGGCATGTCGGCATGTGAAAGGCATAGCAGTTCCATGGAGGTGCATGTGAAGGGACATGACATCTTGAAAGGATCTTGCATGGAGCTCTTCGGCACAACCCCATTTCCACGGATTACCGTTAAAATCGCCCATGATGATTGCCGGGAGTGGTACTTGGTCACAGGCATGGATGGCCGCTGCTAACAGATCTGAATTGTATGACGTCGCCTGTTGGTGTCCTGTAGTCAAGGCATAGATTGTAACCACTTGGATTTGGTGTTGACCAATGTTGAGGATAGCATGAACAATCCGACTAGATGCAGTGATCTGTGCTGGGAGTGTGTTCATGGCATGTCGGAGAGGCAGCACCGAACTCATTGCAACACCAGCAGCTTGTCCCCATATGGATTCACCTCCTGACATCGTGGGTTTGCGATCTGGCACAGGGGGTGACCACAGTTGGTATGGACAATGTTGCTTGAATGTCTTCTGAAACATGTGCTGTGACTTCCTAGTTGCCGCAGTCTCGGCCATTCCAAAGACATGCACCTGATGTCGTTGTTGTATCTCGGCATACGTGGGAGCTTTGTGGGCAATGGTAGTACAATTGGTGACCCCAAAGGTAACCAAAGGGCCCGGATGACGAGCCTCTCCAAATCTGATGCCTTCAAAGGTACCAACATCATTCCGTGGGTATTCTATGAATGGCTGACAAAACCATGGTGCTAGGTCAGCGTGCATCATAGGCTGTAGCACTGAAGCAGAGGTCATGGTGGCAAGGCATAACATCAACTGGATGCGGCGGGGTGGCAATACAAAATTGTGTGAAGTGCGAACAGCTTTCTGACACTTGTCTGCAGACCTAAAGCAACAAAGTGTTTCAGTAAAGCTATCAAGCAGCTTACATGGCGAAAGGGCAGCGAGCAAATGCTGACCAAAAACAAAAGCCCCTCCCAAGGGGTTGTGACAATCCCTGAAGTGGCATATCCATCGGATCATGTAAACAAAACACGAAAAAACACACAAAAAGATTGGATCACAATGAACTGCACATCTATCCAGGCATCGAGGGTGCCAGCAGGAAGGATTCGAATGCTGAAACCACGACTTCGCAAAATCGACTGCATTCATCCGACACACAAGTTGGCAACGAAAGTGGCATTGAGAAAAGCTATTCCCCATCCACTCGCTGGAGCAGAGGGAGACAAAATGGAACAAGCATGGCAGGCATGACAAAATGATTACCAAATACATCCATCTGCTGAAACAAAGATTGCGAAGAGCCTGCATGCAAAGCAAAACTGGGGCAGCCCCTAGTCACGACTCCATCTCACCATCAGGTGCATCACGTTTCTTGGCAGCCGAAAACAGCTGTTTCAGTTCAGCAAACTGACCTTCAATGGCCCGTGATTGTTGTTGCATGGCATGAACAAATCCCTGTTCGAGGGTGCGTTGCATGTTGGACATGTGGGTTTGCATGGCCGCTTGATTGAGCTCCTCCCGCTTCTCAGCCTCACCAAACTTGGCAGCAACCTCTTCCGCTTGCTGTTGTTGAGTGGTGGCCAATCGATCTAAGTCCTGTCGCATCAATTCCAGTTTCTTGTCTTGCGCCGACAGTCTTTGCTCTGTGGGACCTTCGACTGATCGGGGGGCTGCATTGGGCGGCATCACAGGGCGGCCTGGTTGTTGCCAAGGATCCAAACCATTGTTCTGCTGCCACGGGTCAGTACCATTGTTCTGCAAAGTTGTGGAGGACCGGGGACCAACAATTTGAGGTTGTCCATGCAACTGTCGCGGTGGCAAATGACGAATGAGGACAGGCAGTGCATTGAAATGTGCCATCTCCACAGGAGCCAATTCAGAAGCTCGCATAAGCCATGTCTGTGGACCAAGTGTGCGAAGGGGATAAGCCTTCCATTTCAACTCTTTGGTCCACTTCTCAACAACATCCTTTGTGCATCCAAACGGGAGTCCAGAGATTTTGTACATCAAGTCACCAGTCTGCTGATCCGGTGGAGCAGTTCCCGGGAAGACGTGGGTCCAAGCCTGAGCATAGTCATCCTGCTTGTAGCGCAGTCCATAGTTGTCAACGTTTTTTCCCCTGACCAGACCACGGCAGCCAGGGGTGTTGGCAGCATGACCTGACATGGTCGTGAAATCTCCAGGGCACCAGAGAATACGATAGCTCAAATCAGGTCGGCCTGATTCCAATTTGGGCACCAGGTACATCCTGTTGAAACCTGATCGAGAAAGAAACTGGTCAAGGGAATCTGCTTGGTATGTGAGGTGAACTTGCACTGTCTTTGCCTGTTGGGGCGAGGCAGGTTGTTTGCCATTGCGGAGGCTGCGACCCCACATTGCATGTAACCCTTCCATGTGTCCAGCTTCCAGCATGAGGGAACGGATGAATGCCATCGTGCTCGTGGTTGCTTCCGCCCATTCCTTCTCGGAGAAGTCTGACTTGTAGAGAGTCAGTGCCAGGAGATGGCACTTCTTCGTGTCAATCTGGCGAGGATCACCCTTCTGGTAAGCAATTGTCTTCATGCCAAGTTGATACATCATTGCAGTCAACAGCACCATGTCACCATTGGAATTGCGACACGGGAAGGTGACCTTCTCGCCATTCTTGCCCAATCCAACCGGGGATCCCAAGACCAGAATGGCCAATTCGTCGGAAGAGAGCTTCTGATCTTCCTTCAGCCACGAAGCAGCTTGGCTGGGGCTCATCATGCATATGCCTGTCCCTTGAGGTCTGATCATGGTAAGGATGGCACTGGGAGAGCCATCTTCATTCTTGAAAAAGCCCTCAATCATGGTATAATCCGAAGGCAGCAATGGGGCACCATCAGCACGAGTACGTTGATACTTGGCCCATGGAGTACCTGGTTGTTGTTGCCTTGTCTGAGGACGTTCCATTTTTGGAATTTGCACACCCGCATCTTTGACCAACTTGAGGGTTGCTTGAGCTCGTTCAGCACCTTTCAGCTGCGTGGCATTCTGCAGAGTTTGAAGAGAGTGCTTCTGGGCCAACGTTTCAACTGTCTGTGATGTCCACGAAAGGGCAAACCCTTGCTCCAGCAAGGTAGTGGCAAGTGCCGACATCTGAGCATCACGAATTTGGGTTTTGCCTCCTCCACCTGTGAGTCTCAAGGTGGTTGGTCCATGTTCCAAATGAAGAACCGTTGGCTTGTTCGAAAAAATCTGCAGTGCAAAGAGGTGGTCACGGAGAGTGTCCACTGGTGCCAACAAGGATTGGTCTTTCATAAGTCGAAATGCTGTGCCTTCATAAATGGAAGCAAAAGCAAACCGAAAAACCTCAAGCACCTTGAGAGTAGTGCACTCCCATGGCAATGATCCTTCCCAAAGAACACGGCCCAGATGCATGATTCGTACCCGACAACCTGTCGCATCACTGGGAACCTGCATGGTATCAAGGATGCCTCTGGAAAGGGCAATGGAGAGCGCAAGTCGAAAGGGTCCAGGTGGGCACACTCCAGTGGTTCGGCATGGGTCCCATCGGGTCTGAGTGAATCCATCATCAGTGGTGGTGACCTGAATTGTTCTTCCAAGGTGCTGAAATGAATCACTGAACATGGCATGTCTGAGAACGGATGCAATGGCAGCGGCTGTGTCCTGTGTGTTCTTGATCGTGCATCGGATGCTATCGGATGCAGGATGCCAATCCCATTCGAGATTGTCAGTGTTACGAACCAAGTCCTGAACAGAAACCTCTGGGCACAAGAGATGGTGTTGCAGCAAGTGTGGCAGCAGCACAGCAATGTTATTGGGCATCTGGTATACAGGAACCTGACCGTACTGATCAAACAACGTGGTGACCTTGTCCATGATACGTGAGTGTGCGACAAGCGGCTTGTCTTGACATGCAATCACATGAAGTTGATCATCAACTAGCAGCAATGCAAAGTCTTCGGGGGAATCCAAGTGTCCCATGTCATGTGCACACAATCGAAAGTGCAAGGTGCAAGGCTGATTCTCAACAACGTGTGGCATCATGGTGTTCTCCCAAAGAAAGGTCAACGCAGGCTGAGAGAGATCAGGATCAACCCAAATGGTTTGTGGAGGGTCAAATCCCACTGAAGCTTGCATCAACCCCATTACTGCAGTTGGTTCAGGAGATCTCGGTGGTTGGGCTGGCAAATCATCCATGGCATCTGTTGGTGCATCAGTCCATCCTTGGTGTGGGCTCCAAAAACACAAAGGGGGATCAGGGGTCCACAGGGCATCGATGTGTGCACGAAAGTCTGCAACCAGCATCTGGTTCGAATGCATGACCATGGATCCATGAGCGGTGTCCTGAAGATGAACACTGGCCCCTTTCAACCGTTTGTCATGGTAGCAAGCAAAAATGGCATTCATGTCCACATCGATTCCAAAAGCCTGGAGTCCATTGACTTCAACAACCAAAGCATGTGGCAGGGAGATCTGATTGCCAATGATGCGATACCCTGTTTCATGGTCATTCACCAGAAAGACCCTGTCATGCACACCATGAATCAATGCTTCTTCCACGACATGCCACAGTCTGGCACCATTGGGAAAAGTGTCATCCTTCTTGAAGTGACCGAGATATCCTTTACTACTCAGAGTTGCTGGTGAAAGACGGTGCTGGCTTCCATACAGCGCCATGAACGTGGGTTTGATTTGGGAATCATCGTACACTCTGGATTGGAAAACTACCAACGGAGATTGATCCTTCATCACAGAGTAAGCTGGGTTCTTTGCAACCGCCAACATCTCATCAGTGATGACTAGGTGCCGCATGCGTTCTGCTGGGAGCTGAACCGGTTCATCTGGTGTCTTGAGTCCCTGTGGCCAACTACAAAACCACCTGGGGGTTTGGTCAGCATTGATGCGAACCAGCAAAGCAAGCCATCGTACTCTTTGACAGTTGGCATGGTCTGAAAGGTTTAAAACCTTTTGCCACTGAACCCGGTACCCCAGCCACGAAATCAGCTTAATGATCCACGGTTTGTGTTTGTGGCTATTGAATCCCAACACCTGTTCCCGCCAGATCTGGGTGGGGCGAAGCCACTTGCAAAGCAGAAGAGATCTTGCAAGGAGCTGTCCATCAGGACATCCCAACCCTTCAGCACGATTTGCAGAGGACCATGGAGGACAAGGACTGGATATCGAAACAACATCCGGTGCAAAATTGCAAAGCCCTGGCAAAATCAAAGGGTCAGTGATGTCAGCCTGCCAGGCCCAATTGTCGTTGCCCCAATCATGGTTGTGATCGATGCATGTGGTTGGAGGAATGAACATGGTGTGGTGTGTGATGGCAAAGGATTTGATGGCATCAGCATCATAATCAATTGCAACCGTCTGGTGATCAAAAGCCGCATTTTCACCAATGAATTGGAGGGCTCCATGCCAGCCCCCAAAACCACCAGCAAACATCTCGACGACTCGCAAAGGTCTCTGAGAGCTGGTCTGAGGCACAATGCCCCAGTCTGAACCATCTGTGAAAGCCAAGCACATCTGCATCTGTCCTCGAAGGTCATCCCTATCTTGCAGGCCCCACATCCAAAGCTTGGTGCGCTTGGGAGGCAGAGGTCGGTTGACTTCCCACAAAATCTTCTCATCTTGAAAATACGTATCAGTGGGGATGAACAACGGTTGATGGTCAAAATGCCCTGCGCCAAAACCTTCAGCAGCATAGTGTCTACATTGCAGAATCACATCATCCTGGGAGAAATCAACATCCACGATCTCAATCATGACATTCCGCAAAGCTGAAAAAGGCAGGCATCCATGTGATCCCAAGACATCATGAGCCCCGACCATGCCAGCAATGACATCACCTGGAGATGACATGGCTCGTTCGCTGAGCAACAGCCAGGTTCGGCGCTCGGAGCCTGAGCCCAAAACCTCTGGGTGAACATCCCAACAAATACTAGTTGCATGCATCTCCCAGTCGTGCTTTTCCCTGCTCTGGGGATTGCCAAGACAAACGGCGCTTTGTCCGCCTGCCGCGTCCAACAAAAAAAACGGGTGGTTGTCATTTGTCGGATGTTTACTTAGGGGGAGAGGGCGTTGACCCACAGCCATGCATAGCTTGTCATCATGCTTTTGCTGCAGACCACCTCCCATGTGAAGAGGTGCTGCGAAAGGCAACCAATGTCTTCGAGCGTTCCTCCTTGGAGGTGTGGACAAGAATCCGCCTGGAAGAAATTGAGTGTTTCAAATTAGTTCCAAATCAGTTGACCCCCAAATTAGTTTTGTAATAATTGATTATATGATGTGTTTGTTTCAAATTATCATATGATGATGGTTCACATATGTTCACGTATTATATACAACAACAATTGTGTGATGTTTTGAAACGAACAATGATGTGTTTGTTTCAAAGTAGTTACTCGTACCCCCCAAATTGAGCCTGATTGGTTCCCTGAGCACCTTGAGGTTTCGTAGATACGGTTCATAGATCTCTTTCAAGCAGGGAACACCATCAGGGCTTGTTGCCAGATCGAGCACTTATTCAGCAGTTGGATTGTCAAATGTTGCTGAATTGCTAAAAGATGTCCTGCAAGCAATTACTGAGAAGCTCAGAGTGTGAAGAGTACGCAGTACTGTACCAGTCATGCTTGTTCCAGAAGAGCATGCTTGTTTGCATTGCCGGTGTTTGGTTTCGCACATGACCATCGGTGCTATGTTCTTTGTCTTTGTTCCTCAGGCTGGTGCGAAGCTGTTGGAAGAAGCAGTGAAGTCTTCGAATTCGCTTCTCAGCGCAGCATCCTCACGCATGGCTGGCAAACCATTGCCAATCGCACTGAGTGATCATTACCATATCAATATGGTTACATTACATGGTCGATACTTGCAACTACTGGTTATTTGATGGTAAATCAATGGCTAATTGCCAACACCACTGGCAAAAAAGTGGTGCAAATCCACTGGGTATGTCAGCAGAACATTTTTCACAGACTATGATCAGCTAGTTGAAGCTAGTTGTAAGTTTTCATCGCAGATACATGGAGAGACTCTAAGCAAAGCATACACTCGAAAATGAACAGTTCCTTAGTAAATTTCTTTTATGTTGAGTAAGCACAGATCACCAACACTATCCAACACTCCTGCTGTCACATGGTTGGAATAAGCTTGACACCACCAAGAAGATTGGGGATGCACTCTCAATCAGGCTTCATGTACCTCTTGCTACACTTTCGTAGTAGAACATACCAATATTCACCTGGGCTGTGGGCAACTGGAGATGATTCTCAAATCTGCGATATACAACACGTGTTTTAGAAGCACAGGTTGGGAGACCAGTTCTTATGGTGTGAACACCCCTGATCTCAAGTGCATGCAGATGGCAAAGGGACGGTGTCCTAGGCCGCTCTGCGATTCAAGGGCATGAAGGACGTCTTTGACTCCCAAAGAAAACTAGGATATGGGTTAGCCATCTCTGTATTGTTCCACGATTCTATCTCTCTCGATTCTCCATCTGCATTTACATGGTTTACATCTATCCAGAAATGACCTCCGTAAATGTATTTTACGCAGGTCCCCCCCATCTAATTTGGTGGGGATGCAGTACCATACATAGATGTAAACTTAATTCTATATGGTGCTTTCTCAAAATTGGGGTTTCCCATTTTGAGAAACCACCAGAAGATTAAGTTCTACATCTAGATCTCCATCTCCATCATGTAGACAAGTTCTCATCGCCGAGCCAGTTGGCGGCCGAGGACCAATCCAACGGAGCTTCTTGGCGGTGGCAACCAACAAGCAGCCTGGGGAACTCACAATGAGGTACAACATGAAAACCGGCAATCATGACATGGCGAGCATATAGTGTTTATTGTCGCATTGTTTCTGTAAAACTGCTAATTCAACCATGAAAACTATACATGTTTTTCACCTTGTTTCTATGATACAGTATCAAAACTGGATAGAAACAATGGGAATTTGTAGAAACAATATGAACACATGATTCACAACTGACGATCACCCGCAACTAACCTGTCTACAAGTGTGGCCGCCGTATTCTTGGGGATCTTCGATGATCTTCGTACCTGGCAAGGAGGGGACATGGACTTTGATCTTTGGGTATGGGAGACTTGATGAGGAACTGATCAGAGATGGAGAACCACAAGGGTTTGACAACTGCTCCGGTAATTCCACAAAAGCAAAAACGAGCATTATTTAACAAGGGTTCTGACAGTTCCTTTGGTGCTTACTTTCCCGAAGGAATTGATGGTTTTGAAAACGTATCACTCGGCGGTCGCTAAACCACGAAATTTGAATTTGCAGTAGGAACTCTACATCAGATACAAGCGATGATAATCCACAGGCTGAGATGCAGGCTACCAAAGCAGGGATGGTTTGCTGACCGTACTTGAGGGACTGGCTTTGAACTTCAACGTTAAGTGAGCAACCAACCAAGTTTATTGTGGATATCTTTGACTGATACCCACGTTGTTGATTTGCACCCTTGGCTGAGAGTGATCCCATGAGTACGATGACAACGTCGAGCTGGGGGTTGCAGTACGCCGACTTGCACCTGGCGAGGGTCAGCAGCTTTTCAGAAGAAAAGAACCGACAATCCTACGTCTCCCAACAAGCAGCCTTGGAGGGCCTCGAGGTGGTCATGGGATGTCATGGGGGGCATCAGTTGCCCTAGCAGCTAGGGCCTAGCTTTGTCATTTGTCATGACCTCAGTGATCACTTCTGTGTGGTGGTCAGGTAGAGTCATTCAACCACAGTGGCTTCAATTCAGATCAGTTTGCAGAGCGTAAGTGTGATGAGAATTTCAGCTTAGCGAATGCGCTATCTTGGTAGTCACATGTTTGTTGTTTCCTTTCCACGAGGTGAACAACATGAGTGGGTGCTATCAGTGGGTGCTATCTTTGTTGTTCGAATCTGTTTAGTAGCATTTTTGTGAACCAAACTTCACGAGAGGGGTTCAATGCCTTCCTGAAACATCGAAAAACGATGTGCTGCGTTGATGTGCTTCTCGCTTTAACCTTTGGTCTTCAAGCCCTTCAGATCAGAACAATTCCATGACAATATATAGATCATCGCAGAAGCGCTTCCTCGACAAAATTGTTGCTGCTGGAGCGGACTCCTTTCAAGCTGGCATATTCTTGATTCAATCACATGTTAACGATAATGTTTTCCCTCGGCAAGAAACCCTTGAGACGCTTTCTATGGTAAATCCAAGAACTAGTTATAAATACAGATTCGTACACGTCATACATTCTCACCTACGAGCTGCAGCCAAGTGCGAATCGATAGCAATGCCTCAAACATTGGGCGTTCAATACATATGTGTTTCGACATGTTTCGACTGTATAGTCAGGGTTCATTCCCAATCATTATTTCATAGATATGCATAAGGTAGGTAAAAGCATTTCATTTGAAGGACTAATACCTAGCAGTATGAGCGTGTTGATCTTTGGGTTGTCGCCTAGTTGCCTGGATGGAACAAAGTCAACCTGGTTAGTCAACCTCATAAATAATGCTGCGATGGCAAATGCGAGCGAAACGGTAATCCAAATTTATTTTCTCTATTTCAGATTCCAAAAATTGCCAATACATAGTCTTCACAATTAATCGGCCCCTTTGGGCGCCTTGTGTCCCATCTTAGAGCATGGCCTTCCTGATTTTGCTTTGCGTATCTTTGCGTACAGCCTTGGGGTGTTCCTTTTTGTAACGAAGCGGAAGCGGCAAAGTGTCTCTACCAGCACTAACGATTTTCGGTGTGTTTTGTTTTGTTTTGGTATGGTTTTATCCATATGATGGGTACCGCCAACCATCTGGATATGACATGATAACCATATTCTCCCAAAGTCAACAGGAAAATTGTTGACCATGTGCAGGATGTGAATGGAGTGGATGAAGATGGGCTTCCGTTGGTCTACTCTGTGGAGCGTTTCCTGCTCTGATGCCCTGGGCCGGTTCTGTTGCCTATGTGGGGGGGGGGCAAGACCCAGCTTCTGCCAAGGTGCAGTTCGTTTTCAGGGGGCGGAAAGGTGATGATATTGCACATATCATGCATACTAACTGATGTAACTAGTAACGCGGGAGTGACGATCCAGTTGTCCACTGTGCATAGTTGTGATTGGCAACTACGGGAACGTTCACCAACTGCGCAATAGAAACAATCCTTGTCGGCTCTCGGATACTGATTGGTTAAACCTGAGCTGCTGTCGCTAGCCTGTTCTTGGTCTTACTTCAGGCAACACCATAATTTTGTTGAGTTTGTGAATGCAACAGTTCACTTTCAGGATTTTCCACCTGGCAAGCAGATGATTTTTTGTGTCTCCACATGTCTCCCCTTCAAACTATTTCAAACTTTCATTTGAGGACTAGCTGCAGTCCCATGAGATGGGTGGCAGAACTGGGCCTGTGAACCCGTGCATCGCCTGATGATGCCTGATGGTTTGGCCCAGCCGGGTATTACACAGTAAGCTAACATGAAGGAGGAGTACTTTGAGTACTGCACCTCCCAACATAATCGAAGAACCATGGATGGATGAATTTGCAGATCGAGAATGGTTCGGATTTGGCCAATGGAACCAGAAGAAATGTTCAAAACTTATTTGCCGACGATCCAAGGATTCTGGGTGATATTAAAAAAAACTTAATTAGTGATCACCTCCAAAATACGTTACATAAAAGAAACCAACTCCAAAAAGCAATTGATAAAGGCCGCCCATTTTAAGACGGTCTGGATAGTCTAAGCGGAAAAGCCAATTGGCACAACCACAATCATCCGAACCATCGGACATGGCAATCAATGGACCGTTCTAAAACCATTTGAATCTCAGACGTAAAATCATCACTTGGATAGAACAAGCTAACATTAACCACAGTCAATTGGAATAACACGGAGTAGCCAACCGGTGTTTGTAAAGCAAGTAATTGTAGTATAGCTATATGCATACATCAACATATACAGGTATGACAATGGATATGCATCTACTGCATATGCTGACCAATATACAGACATATTTTTCTGAGATAATGTGAGTTGTTAAAATCGACCATTGCACTTCGTCTCGCATCCCAGGCATTGCCAAATTCTGGGCACCTTGGCAGCATGGCCGGCGTGGTTGATCAGTGGTGATCGTTATGAAAACGGTGAATTGGTTGAGAACAGCTCATAATGGCTAATAACAGTTATTTGTGAATTGTTATCTGAATGGCTCATAAATAAAAGTGGCTAATGATAGTGGTTAACATGGTAGCTAATAGTGGCTAACAATGTTGTTTGAATGGTTAATATTGGCTAATAACGGTCCCTAAAGGCGAATCCCGGTTTCCATGTTGTTTGAATACTGGCTGATAATGGGGGATAAGAGCTAATGATGGTGATTGTGGTCCATGGGTTCATGGTGGTTAACAAGTGTTGACAGTGGTGAATGATGGCTCACATTTCATGGTCAACTGTCCGGGTTATGGTTAATACTAAGAGTTGATCAACTATTAAAGCTTAGTTTACCAGTATGAACACAAATAGAACCAGGAGAAACCGGCAAGGTCAATGGTCATTCGTGTTGGTTAATGGCTCACAGCAGGTAAGGAGAACCACCAGTGAGGACCAACTCCCAAGCTGTGGAGGGCCCAAGATCTTGGACCTGCAGTCCCAGACACACCAAGACCACCTTTTTGTTGGAGAGTTGTGAGATGGCAAGTGAGCATTTGGACACAAATTCCATGCAGGTTTTCGGATACCAATCACCTACCCCTCAAAGGAAAGAGCATCGCGATCCCGAAAACGTTTGGAGTGTTGCCTAATCGGAAGAATGTGCCTCCATGGGAACGCCTCAATGATATCCCGGAGAGGCTTGTTCAATCTGCAAATCAGTTTGTCAGCCGTTTTTGCTGCCCGCGTTCTATCCGCAGTGTTGACCTAAGTCAAACTCTCGTGGTTGCATTGCCCCAGCAAACCGTTCTTGGTATCATTCTGTTCACCAACCAGCCATGGGTTCCCATAGCGACAAGCAGCTGCTGATGGTTGATCAACGGATTGCAAATTCTTGTTCTACACTAGGTGATATTCTGATTTGGAACAAGCAGTTGGACCATGTTGGACCATGTTGGACCTATGACATGTATTTGTATGTTAGTTGTATAGTGGGAATATCCAAGTCTAAGTGGTGTTGGACCTATTTTGATTCTGAACCACTCAGACCTTTCGCAACGAACGCGTCACCCACGCTACAACCCCTGGATCACGCTGACGCAAACAGGACACCAAGCCCGGTGAATTGGCTGAACGCTGGAGTCGCTTCCTAAGGCGGGGTGGCACTGGTTGGTGTTGACAAAGGGCCATGGGGGTTGAGTCATGCTTAGTACTGCTAGATGTTAATAGATGTCACAAAGGACTAGCTGATTGACATACATGGTACTAGATGTTACAAACAACTAGCTGATTGAAATACATGTGACTAGATGCTACCAACAACTGGCTCATTGACATAGATGATGTGTGAGTGGTTTTGTTGATATCAGGGACATCAAACAGCTATGGTGATGGAGAAGAATCACTGGATGCATCACATCCCCAGGTCATGCTGCTGACATGGCTATGGTGGCTGTCAGAGTCCCGTGTTTGGCCAAGTTGGTTGGTCGTGCTCCAGCGAGCAATCATGGGTTTCAGTGGTTGATCAGCCATGATGACGAACGCTGCCAAGGGCTTAAAACGCCCTGCATCGCTAAGATTGATCTTGACGGGCCAACCTTAGGCGTGGGGCACTGGTCTTGTCTTATCAATTTGTTACTCGTTTATCATGCAGCCATTTATGCATCTATCCTTGTTTATCGTGCATCCGTTTATGCATCTATCCATGTATTTATTTATCCTTCCATAGCTACTTACCTATCTCTTTGCCTATCTATTCCTCTCTATATTGATTTTCTTTGCGTACTATTTTTCTTCTTGACACAGTACAGTGTGTGCTTATGACGTTTTATCTCATCATATTGTCTATGTATCAATCTATTTGTCTTTCATTAATATTCAGATATATTCAAGATCTACTGATTCTATCAGATCACACGTCTTGATTTGATTGATTAGCAATCTAACTTATCCAATTAGCCAAATCTCTTATAACTATGTGTTAGCATTTGTATCTCGTTCCGCACATCCTTATACGCTTCCTTGTGTCAATGTGTTAACTTGTCTTTTCGATCTATTGCATACTTCATTCCCAAGAAGTGATTATGATTCAAAAGAATCAGCCTCTCTGATCACGGGTTTGTCATCTGAATTTGTCAGCATATATGCATACATACCTTCAACATCTTCATGGGTGTAAATTGCTTGCATGACTCTATGTACATGTTTGTTTGAAAAAGACATGCTATGTACCATGAACAGAGCCGCGTCCATTGAACTGGATCCAAACTACCTGTCTGTATATTGGATGTTGGCAGGTTGCTTAGCAATGCTTCGCAATCTGAGTGCAGGCATGTGCCTGTGTGGTTTCGATGTTTGGCAGTTGATAGCTGTTATGGTTAAGCCAAGTGCCCCAGCTGAGAACCCACAGTGGAGATCGAGTGGGACATGGCCGGCATGGGTGACAGCCTTACATGAAACCAGTCTTGGTGTCACAAACAACTTGGTTGAGACATGTTGAGACCATATCACAGAGTCACCTTACCAGATGGATTTCACTGATTTTCACTGTGATATGCTGCGGCCATGGCTGATTCCCACATGCCACATGGCCATACCTGCTCTACCAACTAGCCCGTGGACAGGGTATGGGAATCCTGCCCACAAGGATTGGGTCGCCTTTCATTGCTGAGTGGACATTGCTATTCCTTTGGTACCTTTTTTGGTGCTGGTCGAATCATATACATATTCTTCAAAAAATGCATATGTATGCCTGTTGATATATGACATCATATATACAGATAGTGTCTGCACGTGTATGACATCCATGGCTGATGTATGCGTTCACTTTTGCAGGGAATAGGTAAAGAAGGAAATTTAGATGATCCTTTGCGCCACATTGTGGTGGCTTCAGTTTCTCCCTCATGCCAAAATGATCAAGTTCCATTTAAGGGTGCATCCGCCCAAATCCACCAAGTCCACCAAAATGATGCGGAAAAAATGAAACAAAGGTACCAGCCACCAGCAACCACCGGCAACAACCAACCAAACGCAAAGCACCAACTGTTCGGTCGACCAAGCCTGTAGCACTTGCTGTCAGGATCTCCACTCCGTTCATCACGCGATTCTTCTACTCGCTCTTGAGCCTCGGCCATCGAAGAAACATGAATTTGTAACTTGTAGCATTAAATGGTTAATTATATGAATTAACTATTTGTATGGTGTTCATGGTTGTTAATCATATTATAACCATCATTCTAGTTTTCATTACTATGCTATTAATGCTTATTAATGGTCATACGGTATGAGATCATTATCCGCCATTCATCATCAACCATCCTTGCTCTCACCGTTGCTGGTGTGATCATCAAGTGACTTGGAGGTATGAAGAACAGCTTGAAGTTGAATGAAGTTGAACAGCGACCTCAGCATTCAGCTGGGTATGCTTTGGTGTTGCGGCATGCAGTTGCACAGCGTCTGAGGGTAAGCCTGTACCACGAAGCCAGGTGCTCCAGTCAAGTGTCCATGATTGGAAGTGATTCTGCACTGAAGCATTATCAATCAGTATTTACATGTATTTCTCCATTTACTAGCCAAGAATTAGCCATGATCAAACGATGAATCGATATGAAATTATGATCATCCAGCTGACTATTACTATTTCCAAATATTTCCAATATAAACCATGATCAATGTTTAATATCAACCTTACTGATACCATAGCCATATCATCAAGGTCTTTGAAGCGACGAAGCCCGTTGATGATTCACCGCTCAGGAACGGTCGACTTTGGGAGGACGAGGCGAGTCTTGCTTCCCAAGCCGTGGACAACATGCAGGAGCTCCCGGGTTGAGGCTTAGCCTTCCAGGGGAAGGTACATGGAACTGGTCCTTCAACATGGTTTCTCGAAATACATGAAGTGATTACAGGTTGATTATATAGGTTGATTATACTATTAAATCTATTAAAAAGTGAATGGTTTAAATTAAACTAAGTGATGATGGTTGATACAAGTAGTACCGCACAAGGCGGTGGCGGAAGTTTCCAAGATAGGAGCACTATAGGAGTGTGCAGTTGTGGTTGCGACGATTGATTGTCCGAGGGATCCGAGAACTGAACATCACTTGGGCCTGACTTCCTACCAATGTGAGCATCGATCTGGCCACTTGACTGGCAGCCTATCTGTGGAGGTATCTTTCTATCAGTGGATCAGTTTTCTTTCTGTCTGTCTGACTGTCTATCTATCTATCTATCTATCTATCTGATGATCTATTCGTTTATCTATCTGCCTATGTACTTGTCTTTCTATCTACCTCACTATCTATCTCGTCATCTTTCTGTCTATGTATCTATCTATCTACCTGTCCATCTATCTATTTATCTATCTGCCTATCTATCTATCTGTCTATCTATCTACCGAATTATTTGTCTGATCATCTATGTGTCCATCTGTCTATCTTTCTGTCTATCTACCTGACTATCTATCTACTTTTCTATCTGACTCTCGTTTCGTCTACCTATCTGTCTATCTATCGACCCATCTAGCCATCTGAATCTGGCTATCCAATTGTCTGTCTATTCCATCTATCTATTCTAGCTATTCTATCTATCTATCTATCTATCTATCTATC
>VSDK01026514.1:54642-78900 GCA_009767595.1 Symbiodinium kawagutii
TGTTTTTACGATTTTGACTTGCAAATGTGCTTCGCGCCTAGGTTTTTTAACGATTTTGCAAGTTGCATCTCCTAAAAGTGCTCCGAAGCTGACATGTTTTTACGATTTTGACTTGCAAATGTGCTTCGCGCCGAGGTTTTTTAACGATTTTTGCACACACCTTCCGCCACAGTGCTCCGCACCCGCCGCTTTAGCGAGGTACCCTTCTGGGCGCTCATGAGGCACAAAACCTTGCAAAACACAGCATTTCGCGACTTTCCTAACATTTTGGCGCGCTCGCATTCTCATCTTTCGCACATCTCATCTTTCCCACATCTCATCTTTCCCACATCTCATCTTTCACACATCTCTTCTTTCACACATCTGCTCAGGCGATCTGCCCTAGCTGAGTTGTCCATATTGTCGGAAGTTAGACTTCTAAACTTCCTTCGACAACTAAATGATTAAATGGTTGATTGGTTAGTGGGCTAAAATCAATGGTGAATAAGGGTGAATGATTTTTTTTTTGGTACCCCGAGCTGTCATCCAGTTTATGAATCATTTGAAATCATAAACCACCAGTACATACTAGAATTGTAAACTACCAGTAGTAATTGTATCAGTTTACTGAAACTAGTGAAAATTATACCTTTTGGGTCCGAGATTACTTGAGAAACCACCAGAACTGGAAGTGGCACCAGGTGGAACAGGTGAATGTGGGAATCTTCCAGGTCTTGGACCCAGCAAGCATTGCCCCATGCCGGAGCATCTCTTGGTGATTCTGTGGGCATGTGCAAAAAATGAGAAGATCCCTAGAGTTCAAGTGTGGGAAAAGTGGCAACTTTAGGAAGCATACCATTTGAGTGAAGCCTATTTTGGGAAGATGCGGGTAACCCCGGAGGACGTTTGAACCACTTTGAGCCAGCACGATGTTTGCGAAAGGGTGCACTGGCCATGGTACAAATGGCACAATTTGATCTGTAACCTCAGAATGTCCGCAGCCACAGGACCCCCAACCTCACATGTTACTATTCTGTTCGGGGCTACAACTGCTCCCGCAGCTTGTGCTGGGGGATAAGCAAATGAGGATGCATTCAATGGCTGTTCGATTGGCTGTATTCTGTCATTGAAAATCATTGATTAGTGAAAGACGGAACGACATACTAAAGTCCAATTCACATGGTTTGGTGTTTATGAGTTTTTAATAGTTTTTAGTTATACGAGCGATTACCATATAGTTACTTTCAGTACCATTCAATCGCCGTTCACTACACCTGCATCACTTCATACCTTTCTAATTCTTCTCCCAACGCAGTTGCCCTGTTTCCCCGTTGTTTTCATCCTTTTTTTTTAAAAATCAAGTAAGTATAACTGTAAAGTTTCACTGTTTCTTCAATTTTGGTAAAAATCTTTGTAAGTTATATCCAGTAAGTACTGTATATCAACTAAGTTCTTTGCACCAGATCCTTCTGTGATGACCTCCTGGTTCGCACCTCGCCATCTTTCGACCGGGCTCCATAGTGCTTCGCTCCAGGAGCTTGGACCGACCTTCGTGAAGTTGGGACAGGTTCTGTCCATTCGCCCGGATGTTTTGCCACCGAAGACCATGAAAGAATTGGCGCGTTTGCAGGACCAGAAATTCGAATCCTGAGTTTCAAACAGCTTATATATGTTTATTATTTTAAGAGTTTAAGAAGTCACTTTGAGGAGTTAAAGATGTCATGAGAGCAGCTGGCCCAAAGATGCTCAGGGCGTCACTTCCGGCCGAGATTCACCACTGGTGTGTCGCTGTGTCGGTGCTTTGGCGAGCCTCATTCACGACTCATGCGTCATTGCCTCCAGCAGAAATGGTTCATGATAATTAGCTGCCGAATCCTGGTTAATCATGGTTCCCGATGTTTGATATTGGTTACAACATGTTATTTCCACGTTCAATGGCTCCAGCAGGCTGATCCTTTGCAACTGTGGCGTGGCTTCTCTCGCAGGACGACATCGAGACCTTTTCCAATGCCGAAGCACGAAAGGTGATTGAAAAGGAGTCCACTGGAGACCTCACATTGCTCATCTGGGTACTGTCAATGCCTTCCAGAAGCAAGAAGTAGAATCAAGTATACTATAACGGTAGGGATGATGGTAGTAGTAACTGGAAAAGATGGGGCAATATTTACAGTGAATCATCATGCTAACTACCTGGTCGTATCTATAGTTGTACTCTTGGTAGTGACCTAGATCCAGTTCTGAATAACCCATCAGTTTCTCCACAGGCCACCTGCGTGGTTGCTGCTTGGATGTGCCAAGTTGACAGAGATAGATTTGGGATGCTGTACACCAACAGATAGCAAGTACTGGATTTGAATGGATGGTGAGCACTCGAGATTTCAACGACCATGGGCAGTTCCATGTATGGGCCCCCCCAACAAGCCATAGCAGGTATGACCACGGCAACAAGCATGGCAACCACTTTGCCAATCCAGACGTCAGGAGATGGGAAAGCCCTTGGATGAGATTTTCTCTTCCTTTTCAGAGGCACAACATGGTGCACGTTTGCAGCGGGAGACAGTGGTTTTGCCAACCCTTCAAGGGACGGTTTTGGTCAGGTCAAATGGCACTGATGCAGCCAGGTTTTGTTGACCATCAATCAACACTACTGGATCCCCACAAGCCGGATTTTCTTGCCACTTCTCCAAGTTTTCCTTTTTTTTGTGCTTCGAAGCCCGGCTTGGTGGTTCATCCTAGGCAATCAATAGTTATGTTCCATAGGTTATTTGCTTGGCATCAGGATGGCAGACAGAAGATGACAGAAGCACGCGTGTTGAAAAACTGTTTCCACATGTTTATTCTTATTTGCCTCATCAGTATGCATGGGGCAACCAGAACATCAGCTGAGAAACCAAGATAATTTACAAGGTTGAATCCAGGTTGTCCTCGACTTGTCGTTTCGTTTATTGCAAACACTGGATGAAAAGTAGCACCGAGATGTTCACTCTCCTTGGCCCGCTGGGTTCGAAAGTGGTGTACTGCAGTATCCAATATGTTTGATTCAACAGCTCCAGCAGCATGTACGTACATAATACATATCATACATGTTGATATGTTGTGTCTTTAGTATTAATTATTGAATATGTTTCATACATATTATTCATACATTCTTCGTACGTATTTGTAGTGCATCTTTATACATATTTAGTATCTGATATGATATGGCTTTCATGAAATCTTTATCCAGCAGGTTGCACTGCCATGAGGACCCCATCGCGGCAGCCTCCCTGGCACAAGTGTATCGGGCAACGTTGAGGGAGACGGGAGAAGAGGTGGCAGTGAAAGTGCAGAGGCGCACTGCGGAAATCTGTGGAGCATGTCATCCACCCGCCAGTGATAAGGTGCCCTTAAATGTGGCTAACCTTTTTTTGCTGCTGGCCGGTCAGCGTCAAAGTAACACGCAGGTATCGATGCATTTGGGAATTCAAAGCACCACTCATTCAGGGGATGAATGTGGTTTCACTGAACTTGTTCGGTCATGTTTGGGCCATCAGACCTGTTGGTTGCTTGAATGTGCATCCCCAGTCACTAATACATTACAATGTTTTTATGCATGGGTTGCTTCACCCACCTTATAGAGTTCATTACCATGGTGATTTTTAGTTCAAACCCCAGCTGCATGTACCAGTTGAGTGGTACATCTACCATCATGCACCATGAATTATTGTTACTTGGCGATCATTACGAGTAATGAAGCAGTATTGACCACCACTATTATGAATCTTTATATTGATTATGAGTTTTCATGTTTCAGCATTATTAGGAATCAATCGCCATATATTATAAACCAACATTCCAACTTGTGGTGCAACTATTAACCAGCATTCTAACTATTACTACTTGTTATTGAACCATATTGAACCGTTACTATTCTTCATGAACCAACTGCTGCCCTCTCTGACAGGCCTGGTGCCCTGAGTACTGTCTCCAAGGCCCGCTCCGAAAACAGCTTTGCTGTACTGCACTGGCGCCGTTTTATGGTGGGATGATCCGTGGTGAAGCTATCCATTACTAGTGGTTGCAACCAGTTAACCACCATCCTTAGCCATTGACCATGATTGTGACTTTTATCAAACGATATCACTAATACATACATATATATATATGTATATGTATGTTAATATCAATATCTATCAAGCATTCACCAAAATTTGCCATCATTGATCGGATCATCAACCACCATTCACCACAAGTACATTCACCATCACAGCCGAATCCATCACCCTCATTGAGCATGATTAACCATCACTAGTTAACCTTCATTTACCCTCATTATCCCTCATTACCCTTCACTAAGCTTATGAATCATTGCAATTTCTTCCATCTATGATCAACCCTCGGCCTCATGAAGCCATCAGCCTCATGAATCATGACTTACTACATCCATCAACCCTCATCAACCCTCACTAACCCTCATCAACCCTCCATCAACCCTCCTTTTTATCCTCCTTTTTACCCTCCTAAGAAGCGCCCGAGTTCACCATGACATCCCCTGTGGTCGCCAGGACCTCTATGTGCTCCGTCGCCTGGCAGACGTCGTTCAGCCGCTGATCCGGCGCTTCACCGCGGACGAAACGGAGCGCCACCGAGGGGCCGGGCATGGCACCCGTGGTCGTTTCGCTTGGGACTCAGCTGCTGAGTTAAGGGTTTCATGGGGTTTTTTTCTAGAGGGTTTTATGGGAGGTTCATGGTGGTTCACGTGCTTTTTTTGGATCTTTATGGTTCAACATCCAGCAGGTAATCGCTCAACATCCACCACGGATGGTCATTGACCTAGCTGTTGCGAGAACCATTTTGATGAGTTTTCAGCAGATATGGACCATAGCTTGTATGATCCGGAGCCAGTATGGGGGCGAATGCCACTTGCAACCAGATCCCTGACAATTTTCAAAGGAAATGCCCGAAGGAGCAACCATTGCGATGCATCAGGATGACGAGGTCCTTGTCACAGAACTACTACTTCGTGATCTTCACTGGTAAAGATTTGAAATATGTTTGTGATAGATGGGTACAAAGGTCCATGACCATTCAGTACAAAAACGATGACCCGAAAAAAAATGAGAAGACGTTAAACGTCTTCAGACCATTTGGAATCTGTGATCCATTGGACAAGATGAGCATTGAACAGCCAATAGTCTTCAAAGTTCAGTCCCTCAAATGCAGTCAGCCATCTCGGTCCTAGCAAGTCAACAGTCGGTGATGTTGAAACTTTTGCTTGCATGAGTAACTTTTACCTAGTATCATGCTCTCTCACAGGGATGTAATTTACAGCAATCGTAGCAGCATCAGCAAACTACAACTTGGAAACAACCTTCTTTCTTAAGCTCGGGCTGACAGAAGAGATAGTCTATGAAAGCAAAGTCCACAGACCATCCAAAAACTCCAAAGCTCGTCAGAACACGATTTCCCCGATGGATCTCCCCCTTTTGGAAGTCCAGGTTCCCAAAGTTCCCCATGGGCTGGGGGAATTCTACTTTGCGATCTGGGAACCTGAGAGGATTACATTGCGCTGACAGAGACTTTTGCAGAAGGCCTATACACAGAACCTTGGGCAGCTGGCACCGCCAAGCCGTGACGGGGGGATTAGACAACAGCAATGGGCCCACGGAACAGCTCAAAGCTTGGAAAATACAGGTTCCACGTAAAAATGTTCATTTGTGACGTACCCACCAAATGGATATTCTGATTCTCTCTACTAAGACTTGTCATTCTCGAATGCTTGGGGTCTCGGCATGAAAAGACGTCCATATTATATGTACAACTATGTTTGCACACATATGTATATATATCTATATATACACTTATTTATTTATTGATTTGTGTACATGTGGTTTTTGTTTGCACATAGATATATTCTAATGTACACATGTTTTTACATTGATTTATACACATAATTTGTTTGTTTCCAAGTCACACACCGTGCCTTGGTGAAACTTATGGGATTCGGAGGGGCGCGGGTACCATCAGCCGCTTATTGGTGGATGAACCCTATGGTCCCGAGTCATTTACAGTACCAACAACCCCACATACTGGCAAATTTACCTGCTGATTTGTTTGATCGCCAAATCCTTCATCGACCACCTGGTTTTTCCACCTGATTCTGAGTGGTTATCTTTGCCAAAGGATGACCGTCATCCACTGATCCACCGTGCGTGTAAAGCTCTCCATGGTTGTGCAGTTGTCATTTTGCTGATTACATTATAACCCCTACCATCATACAATAATTTGTATTTGTTTATTGTTTGTTTACCATTCTTTGGAATACCACTGTATATAACCATGATTTCAGAACCATTTTGTTATTCAGTTCTTTGTTGCTTGATAAACTTATTTTAACCAGTAGTCAAACTCAGTTTAAAATAATGGTTTCTTACCAACTGTTTATCGTTTCATAACCAATCTTCTTCCAACCATTATTTTAACCAGTAGTTTTTCACCCACCAAGCCCTCGACTGTTTCGTGGCGTTGCGAGGAATTGGATTTCCGCAACGAGGCGCTGAACGCGTTGCGCATGGAAGAGTTGCTGAAGGAAAGTCTGGGTGAAAGCTCGCTGGAGAAGAAGCTTGGCATCTGGCATCGCTTGGCATAGCTTGGCATAGCTTAAGTGTGAAGCGAGTGATTGATAGATCTGATGGTTGGATTGAGAATTGAGCTGTATGAGTCATTGAACTGATCGAGTCACTGATAGATCTGAGAGTTGTTATCATTTGTTAATGCGCCACTTAGTTTGTGGTTGATCAAGAATCAAAACTGTTGTTTTAGCTGATGAGTACTAGTTGTTATCAACATTTGTCAATTGTTGTGGTAATGAGATTGATGTTTAGCAATGACGTTGAAAACTGTGATTCATCATGATGAATGGTCAAGACTTTGCTACTGGTTGCTGTGGTAGGGCAAAGGTAGGGTCCCAGCAATTGTTGGATCACCAAGGCGCCACTTCTCAGCTGCTGTGAACCACCATTGAACGACGAAATTGTGGTCAGGGTTGGAAGCCAGTTGTGAGTTGCAGTATGTCGCACTCTATCTACAACGGATAGCAATTACATGCTATTGCCCCATTCCTGCACTTAATGATGGTATTCAAAACCTACTATCTACAGTTAATGATAGTACTGAATTAAATTCCTGCAATTACAACCCCTACTATCTGGTGGTGGTTGCCCGGTAAGCGACCACCAGCCATAGCAACCTCGCAACCTCTAGGGAAGCTTTGCAACGGTGCAGACTCCCCTTGAAATGATTGAACTGCTTCTTGGGAAGAGGTCGGGCAGTATTTGAAACCAAATACTGTATTGGTCTGTTCATATTAACCCCTGATATATCCTGATATTGCAACTATACCTTTCATTGCAAGATATTTGTCATTCATATTATAGTTATAGTTATATGATATGTGTTGTATATGTATGCACATGGCGGTGGATCGTTACCGAGCTTTCGAGATAGGAAAGCGTACGAGTTGACCCGCAACATTCGTTGTGTCCTGAACAGCTGCAACGTTTCAAGCTGCCCAGCGCCTAAGGATTATCATTCCAAAGCCCTTGATGCTTTGGCAACAGATTCGGGTCGCGGGAAACTGGAACTCAGATGAAGCGAGATGAACCAAGCACTCAAACCTGAATCGTGTGACAGCACATTGACATTGAAAAGCTTTCGTTTGGACGTTGCTGTTGCACTTGTTGGATATGTCATGTCCATGTTCCTTTTACTATTCTTCCTAGCTAAATCCCTCAACCCCCGTCGGTCATCTAGAGTTGGGGAGTTCTTTGTCAATCTCTTGGCCATTTGGTCAACACTAACGCCAGAGATCCTGATTTATGGATCTACTTTCACACCCAATTGTATTCCAATATGCGTGTGTTGGTTGATGCTGGTCGTACCAGGGTGTAGCACTGCCTATATCCCCGACCCATTGGCGACATCCATCTGCCACGAGGATGCCGCTGACCACGCGTCGTGTGATGCTGTCGCAGTGGGTCAACGGGGTGAAGCTCAGCACGCTGCCCAAGGAGGAGATGGGAGACCCATGGAGATCCATGGAGACCCGCAGTCCTCAATGGATGCCTTAGGAACAATGAGAAACCAACGAACTGCCCAGGATGATGCATCATTGCATCATGATGCATCCTCAGACAGGCAGTAGGGCCAGTAGTATTCAGTAGTATGGAACCAGTAGTATGGAACACTTCCCACCCAGTACTGAAAGATTTCACAAAGCCAGTAGCATGGAACACGCCCCAGAAACCCTGATTTGGCAGTGAAGTCATTGGGGATTGGTTTCAAGATTTCCCAGCTAAGCTATCAACAGCACCAAAGCAGCACAAGAACAAGACAGCCGAAGGTGATGCTGGGCGAAACATAGGCACCTTGATTGAGCGCCTACTCTGCATATGGGGATTATTGTGGACTAATCCAACTACAATGAGGTCCGAGCCATGAACGAACCACTCCAAATCTATTCACATGTGACAGGATTTGTTCGTTGGCTCTTCGTTGGACGTGTTAGCTGCGTTGAAGATGGAGTGAACGGAACATTTGGATATTGACTCTTGGACACAACTCGCAGGCGGTCTTTCACTTGTTCATGTTCTGCCCTGCCCATGATCCTAGCTGGTCCACTGGAATTTGTCATTTGTTGCTTCCAAGTCATACTCAGTTTGGTCAAAGGACGTACAAGACCTCATGCGTGCCATTTCAGACCCAACCCCTTCTCCAGTTGGGGCCACATGGTTGGCCCTGGAAGCCTGGAAACTATACGGGTGCATGTCAGTTCGGCCATTGAATCATTTCGTGCAGCCTGGCAATGCCTGGCAGGAGATTAAAGATTTGATTGCCATCGGACAAGAAGTTTTCTTGACTCAACTGTGTCTGGGCGAAGTTTGTTCTACAAGTTGTCTTCTTCCAAATTACAAGAGGCTTAAAGTGCTGAGTGAACTTGTTAAGTTGCCTGTTAACTTGCCAAGTTGCCTGTTAAGCTATTTTTGTGGTCCGAAGAAAAATTACCATCAATAGCACAGTCAACTGCAGATTCCCCACCTTTGTCTTTTTTCGGCTGAAGAAATTCTCAGGCATTATACAAGTATCAGCATTGATTCAATCACAAAACAATCCTGTTGGCTGCACAAAAGCGGTAGGTCTTTACGCTTAAAACCAAGTTATGGGTGCGGCTTGATAGTTTCGACACAATATACTGATTTACATTTTCCAGGATCTGTTGGCCCGATCTTGCATCCCATCCTATCCCATCCCAACCAACGCTCGCTATTGTGACAAGGGCCACAGATCAGGTTGGACATCGGCTTCTTCCATGGCGATCCTCATCCCGGCAACTTGCTCAAGATCACTGAAGGCGCGCCTTCCAAAGGTGTTGCGCGAGGGGATGACGAGGGTGTCGGTTTTGGCAAAGCTGACATGGTAAGATGATGTCAGGGCAGATGTTCATGAATTTTCATAAGTCCCGTTTGACAATTCTTTATGATGCAGATGATCTTGGTCGCTGAACTGCTAGTCATCCACTTACCAAAGATCTGGATGTGCAGCTAAATCTCATATCCATTACGAAAGTCCTTGTATACATTAATAGAGGAGTCAAGAGGTTGTGAAGCTTCAACTATCTGCCTAAACAACGGAGTGTCTCTTGTTCCAGTAGCCTTTACTGGTTTGTTGGTTTGTTTGGGAGAAGTTCACGCAACAACTGTCGCTAACATCATCCCACATGCCAGACTCGGAATCTATGAGTTAGTATCAGGTTGCTATCAAGTGGGTTTAACGTGTTCAACGTATCAGGGTTGAGCATGGCACGTCGGCAGGCGAAGATGAAGGCAAGTTGTGTCGCTTGCTTGCAGCGATTTGTCGGCTTGGTACCGAGCCGTAGCCTCCACATGGAGAAACCGACAACTACAAGACCTTGTGGCGCCCAGCGAAGTGAGCATAGGCATCAACTGCTAGTAACGATAGCAATGAAGGGATGTGAGTCCCTTTAAGTTCCCTTCCCTCATCAAAAACCTGGCTTAGTAGGGAATACATTTTGGGTGTGGCCGGTTCATGACCGTAAATTTTCTAAGTTGGTCCATCGAGACAATGCATTAATTTGATGATAGCCGTGTTTGCATTTCTTCGTGCACTTGCTGATAAACAAACCAACTTAAATATGGAAGGATATGGAAGGGTACCACAGCATATGAGTGATAAGACTTGGCTTGTTGGTCAGCTCTGCGATGCTTTGTGATGCTCTCTGATTGGTGCAGTTTTTTTTCCTTACTGATGATTGATGGGACATCCATATTAAGCAAACCACCTGTTTTTGATGGTAAATCACCAGCTGTCTATTGCCAAACCGCCGGTGGTTGATCTTCATGTGGATGTCCACTACATGGAATGATCTACAGGTGGTACAGAAGGTACGATCATCCGCCATGAAAATCGCAGCGGAAGCCTGTCAGCATTCGATGCCAACTTTGGCTGGGGTCACTCATATGGCCTGACAATGTTATCGACTATTAAGATCTGGTAAGTATAGTTGAGTATATGTTAAATATAGTTAAGTGATGATAAGTGATGTTAAGGGTGATTCATTTTGATGCCGTGTTTTTTCGCCTTCCTAAGCTCGCCAGTGAAGCGCTGCCGGTCGCGAGCCCCCGAGGCTTGTTGGACTTCGGCCTGGTCGCACAGGTGCCCAGGAAGGATCGGGACATCATCGTCTCCGCCGTCGTTCACCTGGGTCCTTGGGCATGCGATGCTGTTTGTGGTGTCGCGGGGACAATGCATATGCTGAATGCTGAAGAATCTTTAGGCGTTCCTCATAAAATATCGTTGATATATATATATATATATTTCTTCATTTATTTATTTATATCTTTGTATAATATATATATATATGTGTATTTTTTTGGGGAGATGGAATATGGTGGAATGCGTCAATTTAATTCAATAGTTCAAGAGAATCTGTGTTATGGCTAGACGGATTTCCATTTTAGCAGGAGTGATTCAGGTCGGTTTTTGGGGTTCGGTGGCTCACTCGTGACTGCTTCAGCAAACACAGAATTCTTTGCCCCTGAAGAAAACTTTGGATAAGGAAAGCCATTTGCTGGGTATTCATGCAGCTAATTAGTTGATGGGTTGATACTGTCCTGAAGGATAGTATCCTGAGAACGAGAACTGAATACCTGGGGTTGCCTTGAGGATTACTTTGGCTGTGTGTGTGTGTGTTTGCGTGTGTGAGTTTGTTGATCATGGCCAAAGACAGGGTTGTTGATTGTGGGGGGATTGCATAGAATTGCTCATTTTGCGGAGTGTCTGCTTGTCAATAAGGTCCCACTAACAACTGTGACTCTTCTGTAGTATGGTGACCATGCTGTGTAGTAAGTTCATAACTTTTATTAACTGAGCCCTTTAATAGGGTTGGTGGTCAATAGAATATTTTTTCAGCCTGGGTCTTAGAAAAGGAGATCAGGCCCCAAACAACCCATCCATATTGTCATTGTTGGCACGCACGTCGTGTGGAACTCCATCCTTTGAAACGAGAATCATGAGAATCTGTTGATTTGTCTTTCTCCAGAGGATGTCTATCATTATTTCTATGAACAAGTGTATTGCACTTGTATCGGACTGTATTGGTAACTATATGTGAAGGATATCTATAGGATTCTATAGGTACTTGTAGATATACCTGCGGCGGCTAGTCCCTAAATCAAGCACCTAAATCAGACCGCTTGGCACATTTCGGAATGCATGCAATGGTCTTGGGGCAGTTGCTGGATTGGATCTGCAGACGGCATGTGCCGTCTATTTATTAAACCCTTGGTTAAAGCATGTACGTCGCTGACATAGCTGGATCTATATACAATGCAGGAGCGATGTCAGTGCGAGAAAAAACATGCATTTAGATCAATTTACCACAGATAGCAATAGCTAAGATATGGATGATTTCTGTATGTATAGATTTAAGTACGGGGAGAGGGAGAGAGATGTATACAGTTTATTGAATTTGAGATTGTGGATCCACCAAAAGCGATTTTTAACATTTGGTCATGAAGATTGACTTACTCAGAATGAAAGGACAAGAAGTGGTCGGAAACGGAGTTGATCCCACTATCTATCTTTCCAATTGATGTATACGCATGCATATATACATGTTCTATTTATATATATATATATACACATATTGTGATACAATGCTACTCCTGTCACACGTCCCTGTAGGCACTCAAAACTGGGAAGCATTGATTGAAGATTTTCAGGTGCGGCTCCAGCAGGATCACACAAAACAGATGGGGGTGGGTCAGTACCAAACCTAAGGATTGACCAGACCCCATGGGAAAATCTGCAGGTTTAACATGTGTGCGTTAGCAAAATGTGGGCGGGAATAGATGTCTAATCAAACATGTCTTTGGTGTCCTTTGGCATGTAAACTCGCTGGCAAGTTTAGGATCATGTGTGGCTTCGGGCCCCGGTGGAGCTGTCCACTCCTGGTCTGGTTGCGAAAAGAGCTGACACATCACAGGAATGATTAAGCTATTGATATCTAAGCTGATCCTGTCATCAAGACAGCGCCAGCTTTACACTGGTTGTTAGATGATGTTATATAGATGATTGTACTCAAGTACTAAAGCTGGTTGCCAACATTGTGGAGCATTTGTTCGTCGAAGAGCTTTCATGGATGCCATGATCAAACGTTGCTGGTTTGGATGGTTTAATGTTGACCTATGATTAATAAACTGACCCTGAATAAAGCTAACCGATCCCCTGAACAAAATTATAAACTGACCCTAAATAAAGCTAACTGTTTTTCATTGGGGATGTTTTTGCTGATTCTACGTCATTGATTTTGGGACTTTGGATCCTAAATTTGGGGCTCTGAAGCCCAAAGCTGATGATGCTGACCATTAATAAAGATAGCCATGCTCGATATCATTGAGCTTCATTGAAAGACTGCTACCAAACCAATAATCAATTTGATTGCTGAATCCCAAAACTGCTCTATCAAATCCCTTTTTAAATCCCCTTTTTAAAAACTATCGAAAATCAAGCAAAAATCAACCTTCAAAGGGTACCCCCCATGAAGTGCCTTAGCACTAATTAGAGGCTGACCCTAAATAAAGCTAGCCCCTTGCCCTCCCCATAGAAAATTTGCATTTCTGGTGAATGCTTCTACCAACTAGTTGCCTCTACTAATTACTATAAGCTCACATGTGCTCATTTGACTTCCCCTTAATAGATCTTGACCTCTAATAAAGCTAACCATACCGGATATCATTGAGCTTCGTTGAAAGATTGCTACCAAACCAATAGTCAATTTGATTACTGAATCCCAAAACTGCTCTATCAAATCCCTTTTTAAATCCCCTTTTTAAAACTATCGAAAATCAAGCAAAAATCAACCTTCAAAGGGTACCCCCCATGAAGTGCCTTAGCACTAATTAGAGGCTGACCCTGAATAAAGCTAGCCCCTTGCCCTCCCCATAGAAAATTTGCATTTCTGGTGAATGCTTCTACCAACTAGTTGCCTTTACTAATTACTATAAGCTCGCATGTGCTCATTTGATTTCCCCTTAATAGATCTTGACCTCTAATAAAGCTAACCATGCTGGATATCATTGAGCTTCTCCTGATGGCTGTTCCTGATGGCTGTTCCTGATTGGGGCTGGCATCTAAATGTGCTGTATTGATTTGCTGGATTCCTGGGTTTCTTATCAACCCCTGTTATCAACTCTTCTTATCAACCTTCTTCATCCATTCTTCAGAAACAATTGGATTTCCTAGATTCTGCATTTTAGTAGAGGTTTTACATTGCGCAATTTAAGAGTCTTTATTAAAAACAAGTTACATGTTCAATTCAGGATTATTTGAGGGCAAAGAGGGGGGGGGAGGGGGGGGGCTGTTTATTAATCAGAGGTCAACATTACGGCGAATTGTTCATTGTTGTTTGGTTGTCAATGCTTGCGATCCACGGACATCTCTGGACCCATGCCCAGTTGGTAATCCTTGGTCATAGAACAGCATGGAGCATTTGTGGCTGACATTCAATTACCTCTTTGCGCGACAGGAGTTGGGTTTCCTGTCTGAGGATACGGACAAAGATGCTCTGGTGACTCATCGCTGACTGAAGCTGTCTAACCGGCTTTGACGCAATGTGACCAGCACCCAAACTCCAGAATTCAAAAATGCACAATAAAGATAGATTTATATATATATATATGAAATTTAAAACAATACTAAAAATAATTTCCTGATCATTGAGAAGCCTGGTAGACTTGGCAGGGTCTCCTTTACTTGTTGGGTTTCAATCATCAGAGATGGCGAGCATAGAGACGTTGATGAGATCACTCAAATCTGTGTAGCCCCGGCACCACAAACATGGACGGAATAGCTACTGGTAAACAGACTGGCAGTCCATGGAGGCTTTCCAAGGGGGAGGGTCTCCAGCCCTCATAGGCGTCATGATGTTTTCCGGCAGTCTTGTTGGAACAATCCCGTCCCGATTTGGTGTTCCTCCCATGCATGAAGGTTGAGAGTGGTTTGCAACAAGTGCGTGTGTACCTTGTTTATTGTCTAATATAATTCAAGTCGTAGACTTCGACGTGTTGAATTGAATTGTTTTACATGTAATTAAATCCAAGCACTTTCACGATTTTCTTGGGGCTTTCATTGGACATTGTGGATATTGTGGGCCTGAGGTTCCAATTATGCAGCGTGTGCTGAAGCCCTATCTGAAAGGTGGTGGAGCGCAAGCCTTCAAGAACGCCATTCGGTAGCAGTCACTGACTGACCTTGGTTTTTTCGTAAAATGTGAGCATTGAAAGAAACTTCCCACTGTCTTGTGACATCCCCACGCTTTGCAGCTAAACACATGTTTGGATGAAGTGCTTTCTGGCCTGCTTTATCAGGCTTAAGGAACTTCAGCGGCACGGCTTTGATAGAAAGTTGCGCGTACACATGCTGCATCAACAGTATCCAAATTCATCAGGAAGACCCTACAAACCACCAAAGAGTCCGTGTCCCTCTGATTGGAGAGAATTTTGGTGCTTAATTTGTTTACTGAACATACACAAATGAAGACAATTGGATTGCGTGGATGCCTATGTATGGCAAGCAGCGTAGTAGCCAACCTATTTGGTTGTGTGTCTTGGCTTCATTCACCGGTGAATCTTATCCTTGCAGATGTATCAGGGTCCAAGGTGGTGGGTGGCATCGCTGGCTAGGCCAATTTCCAAGCCTTGACACAAGATTTGCTGAAGGCCTGAGTTGGTCCGAGGGGACCCAATGAGTTGCAACAGCGGTAAGGACTCAATCTGGAATCCCGCAGGGTCCCGCGCTCAAACTTGAGTTGCAACATGGATTGCAATCTGTTGCAATCATTGTATTTCAAGGGATTTGGAAATCTCTGGCCAATGCAGTTGTAGGGATTTGTGCGTTTCTTTGTTGAGCCAAAGGCACCAACAACTGTCACGATAGGTTTGCACGTTCCGAGCAGATGAATTGAGGCCTCATATCATCAGATCATCGCGACTGCGATTGATATGCAACGGCTTGAGTATTTCCTTGGCATAGCTGTCAGAAGAAATATCAACCATGAACTTGCAATATCACTGGAGCCCACTTGCCTCTGGACAAATAAAGCACACATACATCCTGGGTACTCAGGATGTTATGCTTTGTGCCAGGAATGGGCACTTGAAATAGGCTCATATAGGATATATAGGCCCATTGACATAATTTGCCGATGTTTCGCGGCACCCAAGGTGACAGGGCTCTATTTGGGCCTAGCATCGGTTGTGTGGTCTGTGAGGGTGCTGGTCAGCCGACACTGAAAGCAGAAAATTTATGAAAATCTTGGTTGAACACACCATCTAAATTCATTTGAACAACATCCCAGACATTCCCAGACTCCAAAAGCCAGCCAGTGTACACCATCTGGGGCAGAGCCAGGGGAGCAGCACAGCCAGGTCAACATGGAAGTGAAATTCTCCATCCCGCCCTATGTCTCCCTACTGGCTCGATCTGTGGCAACGCTGGAGGGTGTGGCCTTGCAGGGCGATCCTCAGTGTCTCGACCCATGGGAACATGTGGGAACCAGCCGCATGACACAAATCACATCACTCCATTGGTTAAACGAGGCTGAGGTCACGCCAAGTTCCACCTGGAATCATTTTGAGTTGCCAACGACTCGAATTCATAGCAATCATATGCAATCATGATATGGATATGAGAGGAAGAAACGGAGTATCTTTTGCAACTAGAAACGGTTATATACAGTTGGCAAACATCCACTTTCCAATTTTCACAAAGTGGTCATAGGACCATCCGAGAATGAGAACCATCTTAAATCATGTGCGGTTGGGTAGAATCAGAAAAAACATCTCTACATTATGTTGATTGAATTCCGACACAGTATGGGGATCTATATTTGCCCATCAATATCATTGGAGGAGACAAGTGAAGAACCAAGGCAAGGGGTATTTGTCATAGCTCAATCATTTGTTGCCCAGGTGGATCAAGTCTTTTCCCAGAAAATGGTGTAGGTTTGGGGCAGTGGCAGCCATGTTTGTTGACTACTGCAGTGGGGGTGTAAACTTTGCTCATTTCCATGGAATCCCCTCTGCCCAACCTTTCTATGGTCGGGGCTGACACAAACAATTGGTTCAATCGCTCGACTCGACTGTTTCTTTCTTTTTAAAAGATAACATCTCCAGGTCGGTCATCATGGTAGGTGATCCCACAATATCTGGGTTTAGGAGTTGCCATCCCTATGAAAACATCCTTGGAGAACATGAGACGCGAATCGCAAAAAGGCAGTGATTTTTGCAGAGTTACTTTCAGTCGCTACCCACAAAAAGATAGATGTTTGGCATTGTTTGGCTATTTGGGTTATTGTTTGGATCACAAAGATTCCCATAATAAGTATGAGATAATTACTTGGTTATGTGATCCCCCATGATACTGCGGCTGTGGATTTACTTCTGGTTGTTCAGGCGTCAAGTGAGCTAATTGCAACTCGAGGCTTGATGGCAAGCGTCGGTACAGAGCTGCTTTAGGTCGTTTTTTGTGCTGTCATGTTTCCGCAATCCGCATGTCTTCTGAAGCTGTTTTCAGATTTTTTAGGCCCGGGGGCGGGCTCGGAGTGCCCATGTGCCGCCTTCAAGATCTTCAAGGGATTCAAGATGAAGAGGAAGAGGTACAGGAATTCACCTTGACAGAACGGATGACCTTCCTGGAATACCTCCCAGCCGTGGTATCATCCATTCGCAAGTCCTCTAGCAGCCCCGAGTTTTTGACGAATGATCCAACAAATGATCACTCAGAGACTGGAAGTCTTTGCAAGAGTCAAAAGAGTGGAAGATCAACCTGGAGCCGGCAGGAAAGTGTTGCAAGTACAGCCTGTTCCTCTGGTCTTGAATGGAGCCGGCAGGTCAGCGCAAGCACCTGTTGGACACCGAACAAAGCTGGTGAGTCTCCCGATTTCGATGCAGACACGCCAGACTTGGCCGTAGATCAGATGGGATCCAAGGGATCAGACCCTAGTTCCACTGGCCAGTGGTCAGTGGGAGCAGCCCGCCATGCCCAGGGAGACTGCAAACCTTGTGCATGGTTTTGGCGGCCGGGTGGCTGCGCTCGACAAGAAACATGTCAGCATTGTCACCTTTGCCCTCGAGGTGCCCTGCAGAACAAGAAAAGACAGAATCGACAGATGCAGAGGGCAGCACGTGCCAAGGCCAAGGCAGCACATAGTGACGCATAGCACAATGATCAAAGCAGCTTTCGTGAATCTAACTTTCTCAAAGACTTTTTTTCAAGGCCCGACTGTGCAGTTTGTTACCAAGGCCAGAACCTTGACTTTAGAACCTTGAGGGAGAACTGCTTATGCGAGACCTTAATGTGCAGGTTGTTTGGTTGTTTCGTTGGCCTTTACTGCATAGTCTTGGCTTTTGCAGATCCGGGACGGACCCAGCACACACACAACTTTTCTGCGTTGCGGAACTTGTGTGTGGCTTGTGTCGCACAGCTGGATAGACTGCATACCTAGATGCCGTGGGTCCATCCAGTCGGCATCCGGGCGGCGTAGGTGATTGAATTCAAGCTCCAAATGGATGCTTCCAGGCGGGGTGTTTTAGGCAGTTTTAATAGCAAAATGCATGGCACAGGCGACCACAAGTTTGTAAAGCAGCATGCTTGTCGTTGACACTGTGTGTTCGCGTTGCGCTACGGCCAGAGTCATCTAGGAACAGTGCACCGCAGACATCCGCAGACCCTGATCTCGGCACGAAAAGCTGGTGCATGCTCTTGACATTTGCGCGGGTAAGGGGACCATATATGGTGGAATCCTATGTGACACTCAAATTTGAAGACGCACACAGAAACAGAATATATAAAGATCCAGTATGTTAAGTAATTAATGAATTCTGTTAATATTTATTTATATACATATAATGTATATATGCTTTTATTTGTATATGTATTCATCAAGATGTTCCAGGCATGTAAACATACACACATATAATCATATGCTCATACTATCGCAGCCTAGAATATACTTGTTAGATACCACATACACATTGACATGCATGCGACGACTTCCGGAGCGGAGCCAATACCCCCACAATGGTAGAGAAGTCATCAATGGTTCTGAATGGGCAAAACTAGTTCCAAAGCTTTGTGATAAGCCACAGGGGAATTGGGTAGTACTGACAGAGTTGAAATGTTCTGAGAAAGCATGCAATATGATGCAAAGATGTCAGCAGATGCACGACGCAGCAGGTGTCAGAAAAGTGCAACATCTGATGCTGGCTGCTCAATAGACGATAGTTGTGCGATGTTGTGCGCTTGGTGGTATAATATCTATATGAGGCCTTCCACTAGCTGGTTGCACAGATAAGCAGGAGATCCAGAATCTAGTTGAGATTCCTGTCGGTTCCTCACATTTGTCGGGCATTGAATGCATCCTCGAGTTCGGGGGTGTTTATGTCCCTTGTGTTTTTTGATTGTCCCCCGAAAGATGTGCTTTGATTTTGTCCGTGTTGGCAGGTCATACTTTGAATTTGCTCAGTCACGCATGCTGAAATCCTGTTCCGCTTTTAAGGATATCCCACCCTAGTAGTACGCAATAGTGACCCTTGATGTATCATGATTTATCAATCATAACTATGCAATTCACCATGTTTTAAACACGGTTGACAGCATGCGCCATGATGAGACACAGTTCATCATTTAATTAAGCATTATTTTACGTTGTAAAGCAGCATTCACCATGATTGGCTCAACCATTATCGTCATATTGGACCCCAGGTATCAAATTGTCGCTATGGCATATCCCTTCGTCATCCGGCGCTTGTTGTGACTCGGTACCGGTTCCATGCAGTGCACTGGCTGGCTTTCGCCGGGAAGGAACGTGTAACAACAATTGCTGGCAAGCAGTGCGAAGGGTTGTTGACCACTGTTGTTGATCCACCACCCATGATGACCTGAATAGTGTTGTCTCCTCATGATGAATGTGTATCTCCCCTCCCCCGCAATAAATGGCACCACTCGGTAATGAAGTACCCCTTGAGTGGGGACAAGGATAGACCATGCCACTAGCTATGCTTCTGGGCTTTTCAAGGAAATGATTTTCGTGATCCTTTTGGAAGCTGAGCACTTTCTAATTGAAGAATTGCCTCGTAGTAACTTACTAAATGGAAGCTTTTCTAAAGCGATATTGCTTCACTGAAAAGGGGAAACTTATCACCTTTGTTCCAAGAGAAACTTTGCATCCCGGGGATTCTTGGAGTTCCTCCAACCACGAGGGATCGGGTCTCTGGAAGTGCAAAAGGGAGCTTGAATGGCCGTTAAACATCCTTAATTAAGCTGGGCTTAGAGTTAATCCCTTAAACAGCCTTAATTAGACTTTATTTGATGTTTGATTATGATAAGTAAAGAAATCACAGCAATAATTCTAAAACTTATCATTCCGAAGTTCAAGCCTGGATTTTCTGGCCAAAAAGCATCATCATCAGCAGCAGCAGCAGCATCATCATCAGCAGCAGCATCATCATCATCATCATCATCATCATCAGCAGCATCATCATCATCATCATCATCATCATCATCATTTTCTTCTTTTTCATCTTCATCTTCATCTTCATCATTTTCATCATCTTCATCATCAGCACCCCTGAAAGATGTTCATTTCCAGGCTGCTATAGTGAAGGGCCCCTCTATATCATCAGTAGACAGCAATGATTAATTGATAAACAAAGGTTGATAGCCAGTAAAGACAACTTGTACATGTTTAGTGCTTCGGAAGCTATAAATGTTCGAATTCCCGGAGTAGGAGATGATAAGGGGAGACCGTAGATCAGACGAGAGCACCAAATTTGGTCAAAACTGTTCGCAGTGATCCCATCTTCAGCTGGCACCTCCAGAAAAGTATGGATTGCATTGGAATGCTGGGATAGGATTACTTGAAGGATTGCATGTGTCTTGATCACAGATCCTGAAGATCAAAAGTTGTGTATGGCATTTGCGGCCTGGCTTTTGGCTATGGAAGAAGCACGTGGTATACTCTTCAAAGAGGTAGGGACTATGGTTCACCAGACAAGACCAGATAGGGGTTGTTTCCCTGTCAACGGTGAATGTTGAAAGCACCAGCAGTGCATCATGAGCAGTGTCCCAAGCTGCGTTGATTTGCAATGAGAGTCTACCACCATTCACATCCTTGGTTGCTACGTGTTTTGCAGGCTTGTCATCACCTACAACTCGCAAGCTGAACCAGGATGTTTGACCCATTTGAAGGATTTTCATTCTAATGAAGAAACGATGACCTTAACTGGCGCCCATGATTGGTCCTTTCTCAAAGTAGGATTGCCCCTAACTCATCCTGTAGTAGCCATTTGAAGTACAAAGCCAACCATTTTGGGAGGTCCCCTATGTTGAGAAACCACGATTTGGTGCCCGCAACCTCTCCCGCTCCCAGGAAGAACGACAGTCGCTTGTCGTTCTCGGCCCTGCGGGAGCTCCTCTATGATCCCCACACCCGGCGCATGCGCCCCCAACGCCTGGCCACCATGCTCCAGGCGCAGGGGATGGCGTTGCCGCCCCGGGGTTGGTTGATCGTCTTGGCAGCTGCTTGTTTCAGGTAGACATATATATATGTATATATGTGTGTGTGTATTTCGATAGATAGATTGATAGATAGAAAGAGATATAGATAAAGAAATAGATACAGATATACCGGTACATATATATATATACAGAGAGAGAGAGATTTATAGATATATAGATAAGTAGAAAGATAGATACATATAATGGCTGTTTCATATTGTTTTGCTATCTTGGCTTGTTGCTTGGCTCATCCTGCTTCTGCAGCTGACAAGTTTGTCTACTGTCAACACGCCGAACCTAGCTTGAATGTTAGACATTTTGCTAGTTTGCTACTTTGTCAATATTAGTTTATCCGTGTGCATCCGTTTGTAGCTTTGTCAATCTACTTAGGAACCTGAGTTTGTAGCTTTCCTATGCTTTCCTGTTCGTTTCTCCGTTTCTCACTTGTTGGTTTGCTGTTGGTTGGTTGCGGTTCATCGCTGGCTCCTGAGGCTTCCCTAGGCATTGTGGCAGATGCCGACAGCCGTGAGGGGTTCATCGACTTCGACAGCGTTCCCAAGGTCCCGGTGGCGACCGCCGTGGCTGGTTGGGTCCCTGGTGGTGGTTGGTGGTTGGTGCTGGCTGGTGGTGGCTGGTGGTGGTTGGTGGTGGTTGGTGGTTCTCCATACTTTGAAGTGACTCAAACGTGTTTCTGACTGTGAATCTACGTGTTTTGTTCAAAGAAATTGTGGCCCAGCATGCGCAACTAAACTTCCAATCCACCCTCTGACATGGAGTTCAGAAATCAAAAGGATGCCTCTGGGATGTCATTCTGTTCCCTGTCTTGTGGAAGGTCATAGTGGGAATGATTAGATATGACATGATAGCAATGGTGGTGATGTGTTCATCATTCGGTAGGTAACTCGTTGGGTTGGACGCGCTGAGGGTAGCCCCAGGTGGCGCTGGTTGGCCTTGTTCTCAATTCCTTGGGGCCATTGATTTTGATCTTCTGAATGAACAACTCCAAGTCCTAGCAAGCCCGAAAACCGAAACACCTAAACCCTAAAACTTGTGGCCGGTATTTCTGCAAGTTCTGTGAACCACTTCTGCAACTTCCCAATTGCCCTGTCTTATCCCAGGGGTGGGCGAACGTTAGGGGTTGCGCCAAGATGTTTGAAAGTCATATCAATATCAGATTCTGATGCTTGTGGATTTCCCAGGACTAGCGACCATTTATTCGCTGTGATATCCTGATTTGGGGATGACAGTTGAACTTGAACATGTGCCCAGTTTGTATCCGTTTGTTCATGTTCATACATTCTAACGACTGTCAAATGTGGATATCGTTCTTCTTTGTTGTTGTTGTTGTTGTTGTTGTTGTTGTTGTTGTTGTTGTTGTTGTTGTTTCTGTTCCTTATTGTCGTTATTATTGCTTGACTGTTTTGTCTTGTCGTCGAAGTCGTTGTCGTCGTCGTCGTTGTTGTTGTTGTTGCTGTTGTTGTTGTTGCTGTTGTTGTTGTTGTTGTTGCTGCTGTGGTCATCGTTGTTTTGGGTAGGCGATCCTTGCTAGCAGCCTGATATACGCTGGCGACACTGTACGAAGTATTGCAATTCGGCTCACGCAATGATAACCAAACAGGAGCTGCACAGCTATGTTTGTTTTTTTGAGGGAGCTGTACACGGCTGTTCTATCTTCAATTTTTGCTGCTCTCGCAGGAGAGCGCGCCCGTTTCGGAAGTGGTGAAATTCTTGCTGTCTCCGAACGCCAGCAAGTCGCTTTGCAGATGAAGTTAGCGCTAGCACTGGGTTGGGCTTGGGGTGGGTCAGTGGTTGTTGAACTTTGTTTTGAATTGACAATATTTGCTACTCCGCTTGAGTTGTTGTGTTGGGGCTAGTTGCAATGAATGGGATGGACTCATCAGGATTGTTCAGGATGGGGCCAATCACACCAAAGATGGCTTTGAACGGTCCAGAATTGTATGTTTGGGAGCACAACGTCCTCATATGCTTGGCTGTTCAAAGAGAGTAAAACACATGAATACCATCAATCATCCCTCACCACCTGTCGTGATTCTTTGGAGACGGGACTGATTTGGCCCTTTGCCCACCCCTGTTTGTCAACCATGGTTTGTGAAATTTGGGCAATCATATTAATCATCCATTTGTTCCACAATGAATAGTTAGAAAGTACTGTATCTGCAAAGGTTCTTGCATTTCAGCATTGTGGCTGCGCAATTTCACTCTGTTGTTTTCCTAGTCCATATGAACGATATGCATCCATATGACTCATATGCCCTCAGTTTCTTAAGATGACTTGGTAGTTGGTCAGTTCACCTGTAGGGTTCAACCAGCGAACTTGGATGGGAGCCACCAAGCCGCTGATCTCAGGCTTCGGCCGCTCCTCAACGCCGAGTTGGCCTATGGATTGGACTTGGTCCTTCGCCGCACGGCACGGCGGGCTCGCAGCACCTTGCGTGACGCGGCAAGGCATCAGCCGACTTTCAAGCAGAAGTTGTGGCAGAAGTTGTTCTTTGATGTTCTTTGATTCATTTTCATTCATGTTGATTCATTTTCACGCATGTTCAGTCATTTTGATTTATTTCGATTCTTGCAATTTTGGAGTCTTGTTGCTGGCATACCTGCTTGGCCGTCTGGTATACGATAGATATACATGTGTAGTGTGTATCTCGTTGAAGGATTCTATTCCCATGCTGAAATGCCTCGGACGTTTGTTGGGAACACCCAGGTGATGTGCTGGTACCAAGGGTGCCCTTGGTTGGCATCCGCCTACCCCAGTCCCTGGGCTTCGAAAGCTGGTGGCTGGGATGATGGTGAATCGTTTGGTTCATGTGTGCAACTCAGACCTGACCACTTCGCAGTTTCGTTGATCACGAAATATTTATTGGTGTGGGATCTGATGCTACGCCACGCCCGCCACCCCCAACCACCGACCACCTACCACTACATACCACTACCACTACTACTAAGACGACCACGATGAGGACGACGACTACTACGAGGACGAGGACGAGGACAGGGAGGAGGACGACGACGACGACTACTACTACTACTACTACTACTACTATTACTAATACTACTACTACTACTACTACTACTACTACTACTACTACTACTACTACTACTACTACTACTACTACTACTACTACTACTACTACTACTACTACT
>VSDK01026514.1:87774-106588 GCA_009767595.1 Symbiodinium kawagutii
TAATGTAATGTAATGTAATGTAATGTAATGTAATGTAGTGTAGTCTAATGTAATGTAATGTAATGTAATGTAATGTAATGTAATGTAATGTAATGTAATGTAATGTAATGTAATGTATGTATGTATGTATGTATGTATGTATGTTTGTTTGTTTGTTTGTTTGTTTGTATGTATGTATATACTGTATACATTAACATGTTTGTTGGTTCTACTAGGTTTTATGTTGTGTCTTTATTTGTTTCTGTGATAATATGTTTATGTGTATGCGTATGCACACATGCATATGGTAAACGAGCTGCAGATGTTTTGATAATTGATGGTGATGAAACAGCTGTTTTTTGGGGCTGATGTTGGAGCTACTTTTGGACTGCAGATAGGGTATCACCATGGCGATCGAGGGCAGTACAGGTTTGCCACATGATGTTTATTTGGCTTTGTCATTAGGTCCGAACGAGGATGTTTGAAGTTTCGGAATTTCAACTTCTTTTCATGGCATTGCTGGTGAAACGTGTGTGTCCAATTGTTCTTGAAGGTATTCGCACTTACCTTCTAGTCTTCTATGGCTATTTACATTTATTTACTTGATTGTATTAGATCATGCTTTGTGCTTTGGTGAAAAGCTTTCCTCTTGAAGACCATGGGTCATGTCATGTCATGTCTCGTTCTTATTGAAGACGATGGATTTCATGCATCAAAGCTTGCAACGCGAAGTGTCTCCAGCTGCCAGGAGAACGCCGCAGTTGAGCTGGCGGATGCCTTACGTCAATCCTTGTCTCTGCAGGAGCTGCCCGAAGCGACGAGTTGGAAGTTGGGTTCAGATGAGTGGGAGGCACATTACAGATTTAGCCATTGTATAGATAGATACGTATAGATATAGATATATGTATATATGTATATATATTTATTTATGTATTTACGAATATTTGTCATTAATTTAGATATATATGTATGTCAATTTATGTATATCTATATATGAATATTTTTCACTCATTTAGATATAAATATATATTTATATATAAAGAAGTCAATATATATATATGAATATATACAGTACATAAATATTCATTTACATATATATATATATATATGCCTACGCCTGGATTTCCATCTATACATCAGGGTCAATCATGGGTGGCTGTCCTATTCATGAAACAGTATCATTCAATGATCCACTATCTGTCAGGAGTCGCGCACCGCCTTCACAAACGATGTGCTGCTGGCAATTGCTGGAGAATCTTGCTTCTAAGGATGGCGGTGTGGTTCCCTGCAATTACCAGTGCAATTGACCTGCAATCCATGACATGGTTTTCGGTCTATGTATCATACATACATTTATGTATGTGTTTGTTTTTGATATTTATTTAAATATATATATATATATTTATTTATTTATTTATTTTTATTGATTTTTTTGTTTGTTTGTTTGTTTGTTTGTTTGTTTGTTTGTTTGTTTGTTTGTTTGTTTATTCCAACATAGTTAACTACATATATAAGTACATTTCATGATAGATGTATAACTGCAGATACGTATTTGTGCCTCTGGAGTTACACGAGTATCAGTCATCAGACCTAAATTTTACAAGCGATCCGAAACGAATTTATCACTAAAAACGACCCATAAACAAATGGACCTCGAATCAAGTGGAAAGTCTAGTCAATAATACAACTTTATGGTCAATATAATGAGTAATCAATTGTAGTGGAAAATCGGATAGATCTCGAAGATGCAGAATATGACCTCGAGAAATTTATGAGATTTTCGATAGAATATAATAGGACAGATCTATACTGGAAATTGCAACCAAGCAGCAAAGCACGGTGCATCACAGCGCAAAGTTTTGAACAATGCTCCTTTGGGCTTCACAGCACACACTGTTGTGACCGAGGAACTGATTCGAACTTGGCGAGCTCGATTGGGTGCCCTGCGTGCCTGAAGTGTTATCATTGTGGCGCACAGCCAAGAGCTAGGCCCTGGAATGAACATTTTTGGGGTTCAACAAGTCATTAATGTTCATAGTGAAAGATGGTGTTGTATATCATGTGCATTCGTATGTAGAATTATATATATATATATATGTGTGTGTTTGTGTTTATTTAGATAAATGTAGATACATATCTATGTTTACATTTGTATACGTGTGTAGCTTGAGATAGATTGATAGATAGATGGATAGATAGGTAGGTAGATAGATAGATAGATCTAGATATAGTTTTTCTTAATCTGTGTGTGTGTGTTTGTGTGGTTCATCATGGGCATAGGGTCTCGACCTGTGGCCGGCTTCACGATCCCCGGCAAAGCTAAAATATCATGCGTGCAAGAGTCTGAGTCCAGATTTTTATGGCACACTAAGGTGGATTGGTATTTAGGTTTTTGGAGTTTTCTGGTCACGGCTGCAGCCGATGCCAAAAAAAGATATTTCGTCACGTTGATCAAGATTTCATGCTGTGCCTGTGCGTTACTCTCTGGCAGAGGTTTGCAATGCAAACCCCAGCTCGACCACATTAGCTAGATTGATTTTCCAGTGGAGGCGACCACACTCTGGTGACCGTTGGATTTTTCGACCCCGCCATTTCGATCCGGTTGGAATTTAGTTAGTCTGGATTTGGTTTCTGATGGCCTCAAAAGCTATTAGAAAAAGGACGATGCCTTTAGCACAACATTCCAAATTACAGGTGTTGACATGCGCATTTGTACATTTCATAAACACATCGGTATTTTCTTGTGTTAGCCCCACAAAATTAAGATGTTAGCCATATTCCCACGTCTCCGTGTTTGGTTAGAGTATGTGTTCAGCAGAGTTGAAGAAATCTCTAGACAGGGGCAACTTAACCAGGTGCCGCCACTAGATGCTCTTAGTGTCTGGTGGCATCCCAAAACTCAAAGTGATACTTGTCCGTAGACAAGCAACATGGGTTGTGATGATTGACAAGTAGCGGTATGATGCAGATGCATCCATACATCGAGATGGCATCAGATTGGTGATCAACATCAGATTGTTTCCCTATACTGTTTGTTGTGGATCATGCACATTTATTAACCCATCTCAGGAACTTCCAATTTGGGACAGCCGCTGTAAGTGGGTCCTTCTGAGAGCCAGTCGACAGTAAGTAGTGAAGAGCGCATCACACAGAGAGTCCCCCCCGAAGAAGACGATGTGCTGAATCACTCCCAGTGGGCCACTGTCTCGAGCAAGACCCCAACAAAATCATCCCCCCGCTTGTGACTCGCAGAAATTGTACATCTCTAGATTTGTTCATGAGTTGGGTATGGCCAAATGGCTATTATTTTCCCTGCACAATAAAATGGATCGTGTGAGGGGTAAATAGCCCAGTACTGAGATGATTTCGCCACATCCAAGGTGTTGTGATTTTACTGCAGTTTGCATTTGGATGGACATTCAGTCTCAGATACAGTATATCAGCCATCATACTCATGACAATATATGACAATTAGTCTAGAGATAGAAACATTGCGACCCGCAATTTTAGTGGAGACTTGCATTTCTAGCTTTGGGATCATTATCAACTATGATCAACCATGATCAGCTTTGATCAAACATTCTTTCCATGCTCAACCATTTTTGAAACCATCATTAGCAATGATTCAACCATTATCGACCACTACCAAAAATAGCTATTTATCCTGTGTCACCCACTTATTCCTGGCGCTGATTTTGGGTGCTGGGAATTCCAAACGCGATCACCAGTGACACTGATCCAAAGGATCACTTTTGAAAGACCACCTCGACGACAAGTCCCGGGGGAAAGCCAGTCGCGTATCGATTCAGTTGGGCAACTCCAAGCTGCAAGTCGGGTTAGTCTTTACAAGAGGCATTGACTTGAGGGGGTTCCAAGATAGGATTCCTACAGAAATTGCACTGCCATGCAACTGCGTACCAACAGGGACATCACCATCGAGGCTGAAGCCAGTTGTGTGACCAGGTCAGCCAGGGGCTTCTCAAAGCATCCAATTGAATTGGTGATCAATAAGATGGGAGATGCTCTCACCAATATGTATCCAAGTGCCAATTGGGGATAACTACCTTAAGGTCTTGTGGTTCAAGGATTTTTTTGTGGATCTAAAGGAAACATACAGTACTTGGTGCATTTTTTTGGCCCAAAAAAACCCTGGGCATGTCCAGTAAATCCTGCAGAGCTCTAGCGGGAGTAGCTGCTAAGCTCGGCCCTGGCTCCTGCCGGTACTTGTCCTCATCTTCGTGCAGATGGTGACCTCCCATGAGGCACCAGCGCGCCCAGCTTTGCCGAGCAGGTTTTTCGGACAACAACACTCCATGCCTGGAAGCCTGAGCAAACCCAACCAACCGACCTAGCAACCAGACAACTGCCAGACAACCAAGCAACCTACCAACCAAAGCGATTGCATACATCCAAGCTACCATGATCTATCTGACTATTTGGTGGCTGTGGTGTTGTCATATTGTTTCTTCATGTCAATGGCATTTGAAATGACACTCGCAAAATTCCATCTATTTGCATGACAAAGGCTTTCCCAGGTAGGAGACAGTGTTTCCAGTGAAATCTCAGTCTCTTGCACCCCACATTGGAAAATACCTGACGCGGAGTGAAAATGATCCATGCAGTACGACTCAGTACAGCTGCGTTGTTGTTGAATCAGCCAATGAGAATTCTACCACCTAAATCGTTCTACAAGCTCCTCACGTGCCCCAGATATGTCAGAGACACTGTGAGGCATCATGTGGAAGCTAGGGTGGGCTATACTGTAGCACCTTGACTAGCCTATTGAGTTGCACGATTTGTCAAATGTGAGGGCAAGTAGATGGTAAGTAGGAAATGTTTATTATTTAATTGAGAAGACATTGATCTCCCTCATCTGTGAATTTTGCATTTGACCAGGGGTCAAAGTCAAGACTCTACTGTCCAGGGAGCAAAGACATGGATCATCTCATGTGTTGTAAATCCTAAATATGTGCAAAGAGAACGTGTCGGATCATTTGGAATATCAACCACCTAAATGCCATATAAACATGCATTGTTTGCACACATGTATCTATATATACATATATGTATATGTATATGTATATATGTATTTGCATTTATATGTGTACATCGTAAGTGTAACTACTTGTGTACATACATAATTCACACATGCATGCATGCACACACAGATGCATACATTACACTGCACTGATTAGTCTGCACTGCATTGCATTGCATACATTGCCTCCCTAACTTTGCATCAGATAAATGCATGCGTAAACGTTCATATCGCATTGCTACTGCGGGAGGTGGTTCCCAGTGGATTTGCGATGGTTGTGAATGTACAGTTTAGCTTTTGAGAGTGTTGCCTTGTTGTATCACAGCTGATTAGGTGCACCAGCTTGAGACCCTCACATCGTTCTCTGTGCCCGGATCTCGTGTACAGTTGACGCATTGAGAAAGGATTGCACAGCAAAAGCAGCAGGGTATAGCAGCGAGCGACACGCGAGACTATCCATTCTTCAGGGTGCTTCCCACTAATTGTGATATACGAGTGGGACTAGGGTCTACACAAATTCTGAACACCAACATGGCCTTAGCATTCCTTCAATTTGTTTGGGTGGATACCCTTCGATTGGCAGTTCTCCCGCTACCTGTGAAACAGTCACGGAAAACCTACCAATTCAGCTTGATTCAGCTTGTCAAAAACATTCAAAAACTGGTCAGATTGGGAAAGGTGATATGATTCATTGTGCGGCCCATGTTCACTTAGCTGGTGGTTGCTCGGCAGCTTGTAGGATGAAAAGAATTGGAGGTTACGCCATATGGCAGCTGCGGGTTGGCTTGGGAGCCCCCGATGAAACCTGAAGATCAGGATCGAGCAACTGCCAATGATTTCGGGCCACAGGGTTGAGGAACGACATCCATATTTGGTGAAATGAAAGCACCAAAGATGAATATACAAATACGACCAAACATGTTTGAATATGTTGGATATTCCAAAGTTACCATCCAAAGATGGCAGTTTCCCTATTCAGAGCATTTTTGGTCGTAACATGGAGCCATGAGCTGAGGACATTCTCCTGGGTGATGAACTGTCTTTGGCCAAGGCAACGGGGGCCCCTGCCACGCGGTTTACTTGGACAGTTCCTCCCCATGGTTGGTTTGAGTCTGTTGCTGTTCGGGCTTTCCGGCATGAACCAGTACCTTGAAAAAGACAGGAACTCGACCCTTGATTTGTTTCCTGTTTCCACAAAAAATACAGCTTAAGTCCCATAGTGACTAGTCTGAAGATGACTGAATTGAAATCCTTCTGAACATGCAAACAGCTGGCTGATACCATCAGGATCAACAGGCGGCGATGGATCCAAACAAGTTTCACGCTTGTGAGTCCCCACTGATGGAAGTCCAACTAACAGGACAAGCAGAATGGAGGTATAGATAGGTGAGCAGTGTCACAGGGCCCTGAGGCCAAGAGGTTTTGCAGAGTCCCTTTCTACCTGCGGGCTGCTTTGCAGATTTCAGTTTGCACAAGCGTACAAAGGCCACTTTTCACTATGGTGATTTTGTGGTTATGCTCCCTTTGTACGTACCCCCTTACATCGGAATGCAAATACGATGACAGGGGAAGATTGGAATGTTGGCTATCGTTCAAAACGTTGTATCCACCTTTTTGTTTGGATGCCACCCCGTGTGCCACTTCTAGTAACAGATTGTAGGATTGTATGAAAATACAGCGCTTTGCAACATCGGCTTACTTCTTCCATTGTACTAAGATTAGCGCTTGATTGTGCTTCTTATAGTATCATCAATAATACCACTGCATCCTTGTATAGCAAACATGTGGCATGATTATCACGATCAGCCATATGAATGTATCTACTTGTCTATTGCCATGATTGTAGCCATTATCAACCACGGTCATTATTAATTAAAAACCATTACAAACCATGCAACCATTTATTTGACATTGTGCAATTTGTTTGTATGACACACTTATATTGACGATTCTAAACATATTGGTCAATCACATCAGTGCAACCACTAGTGCAACAATCAGGAATATTGAACATATAATGTTACCTTGTACAATTGCTGTAATGGCTCTTACGACAATCATTATTGTCACCCATTCTCGTCCAATCTCCACAATTGACCGCGAAGCACTATTGTCCAAGAACCATGTCAATTGGTCATTGATGATCATTATCAATCATCAGTTATCAACAACCATCAACCGCTAATGAAAGTTACATATGATTCCAAATATCATTGTTGTCACCGATTATTTACTAATAGTGTATCACCATTTTAGTCATTAATTAAGAGGTATTGATCACCAATAAAATACTTATCACCATTTTTATCACTCACTAAAATTATAACGGTATACCCAGTATTGCCCCATGAATGACCATAATTACTGGAAGCAGGATCGATGATACTCATTTTCTACCATTGTTTTTTTCACTTAATCACCAGTAGTATCACCACCATTATCATCATTAACACCACTATATCATTTGGTAGGAATGACAATTTTGGATGGTCATTATGGTGATACTAATGGTAATACTAACATGATGTCATTGATGACAACCATGGATGATCTCATGTTTTACAAATGACCATTTGCTTCTATTAACAATAGGCATTGTGATTTAACTTGCGTGCTATTTCCGCATCACCATAAGGATGAGTATCATCATAAGCTTCCATTATGTCACCATCAAATTGGTAATCTTTCCTACCCTTGGAAGCAAAACCTGAGCATGTCAGGCCCGTCGGCTCTATGACTACACGCTCTCGCATCCCTCGGACGTCACTGGGCGGCTGCAGGGGAGGATGACGTGATGCTTCAACAGGGCGGATGGATGTGGATGAGTCGTGATGACTGCATTGATTGGAACTAATTTGGTTCATCTATGCTTCTAATGCTTGTAGTTGTGATGCTTGTGATGGTTCTGGCGATGAATTACGTTCTATATATATATATACATGGTTTGAGCAAGGTGTTTATGGAGGTGTGTACACATCAGAAAGTGTTCCAAGCAATCAGATTAGCTAGATTAGATAGATTAGATAGGTTGGATAGGATAAGATAGGATAAGATAGGATGAGATAGGATAGGATAAGATAGGAAAAGATAGGAGGATAGGATAAGATAGAAGAAGATGGGATAGGATAAGATGGGAAAAGACAGGAGGATAGGATAAGATAGAAGAAGATGGGATAAGACAAGATAGGATAGATAGATGGATGCATGGATGGATGCATGGATGGGTAGATAGATAGATAGATAGATAGATAAATGGATGGATGGATAGATAGATAGAGACACACCTACAAATAACGTATCTATATCTGGATCCTAATGAACTCTACAGTTGTTTGCTGCAGGGCTTCGCATTTGGGCATATGTTGCAGATGTTTGCATACTCAGTCGTTGAGGTGCATGTGATGAATGATTTGGATGATCATGAATGATCCGCATGTCCCATGGTCGCAGATGGGCCGCGGAACCAGCACTTGTCAGGCTACATATGTACATATATATATATATACATACGTATTTAAATATATATATATATATGTGTATCTATCTTGATATATAAATATCTGTATTTATTTATATATGTTTTTATTTATACATATATACTGATTATTCAATATGTGTCTATACAGACATATTTGGGATGTAAAACCCAGGGTACAAATCATCGTTCCATACCCACATGTTTCTCTGAGAAGAAAGTACATCTTGGAGATGATCACAGCGGGCTCTTAAATGTTCAGAGCTAATTATTTGTTTTGTTTAATCATTGCATCTCATTGACTGATAGGCATTTGCCTAGCTTAACTTTGCATGTAACACTTTCTGCAAATTTCATCATTTGGCCAAACAATGTATATGTTCACTCATAGAGGACCCCCATGAACCCCATACGATATCTTCGGGGATATGTGTAAACCTCACTAAGTATCCAATCGCAAACAGCCAATATGGGAAATATCAACCAAGTATATCAACTCAATGTATCAGTTGCATTAAGCCACCCAATGGTTGCATATCCAACACGGACCACCCTCCTCACCGACATGGAGCAACTCAACGAAGTATCAATGCCAATCCCTCCAACAATCAACTCCCCTGGACATAGCCTTGAGGAAACCTTGCGGGTTGAGTACTGTTAATATTGGTAGCAATCATTCATGATCATGCATCTTCCTTAAACAAAACTAGTAACCATGAATCGACCATGAACAATTCATTAAGAAAGATCAACCATGAATCATCCATTAATCAACCATGAATAATCCATAAAGCATCAACAATCTCAACCATTCGATTGGACTCATCACGCCATCGTCAGGCGTTGGACGATGACCTTTGCACCTTCGAGGCGAGTTCAAGTGCCAGCTATCCCTGCAAGTTCATGACTGGAATAACGGGAATTACTGCGGAAATTCGCATAAGAAATCTAGGAAACTTCGGGAAATACTGCGGAAACTAGTCACAATGACCATGTTAACCATCATTGCTAGGGAAATATAGGAAGCTTGGGGAAACAGTAGGGGAAGTAGCGATAGCATCCACAATGACCATCGTGCTAGGGAAAATACCCGCAGTTTTTACTAGTGAATACTAGGGAATAAGATGGAATAACCACATTATTTCTACGGACGCATACCGATTTGCGTGTGAGCGGGGGGAGGAGTCAGTTTTGCACCCATATGGGGCTAGGTAAAAGTATGCTAACAAGCTGATATCGGATGAGTTTCCGTAATGTGGGGCTAGGATGCCAGCCATGGCTTATCGCGGCTAATGGCCACAAGATGCCACAAACATATACGCAGAGGGATTAACGACGGAAAATCATATCGTGTTGTGACGATGGTTGATCATTTTGAGCTTCATGATGGGTGCTGGTGGTCAATGTTGGTGATGATATGGTGTTAACTTGTGAGCTGATGCTGATCGATCAAACATAGCAAGATAGATGAATTCTCCATAGCTCATGAGGAGAAAACTGCCACAGGTTTCTGGTGCGAGAAATGCGCAGCATGACTTTGATTGTATCCAAGTCAACACTTGTGGATGGGCAACCTGGGAGCATTCTACCTGGGTAATATGGCCTGGGGTTGCTTCCAACATCACCATTGCAAAGGGTTTTCCCATAATTCTGAGCAACCTCCCAATCATATTTGCGGTGGTGAAAACTTGTGTATCTGGTTGTTGGAGACCATCCAATTTTAGGAGGTTCATCTTCCGAACGTGCAGCCAGTGTTTCCAGGACTGAAATCAGGAACCCCGAACACGGAACCCATGTCCTTCCCACTTTTGCACCATTGGTGAAATCGTGAGCATCTTATTTGAGGTCTTCTGCAATTCCATCCACATGCTCCAGATAGCTGGTGACCGCGGTCCCTGTCCAGGAATGGTGGAATATCATCGGAACCAGCATGAACATGCTCGAGGAGAGGCTGTTGTGGGCTCGGGTGAAATCGGTGTTTTTTAGTCATCCGCCCTTGTGTATCCAAAAAGGGCTGGACACTGTAGACAACAAGCAGCATCCAGCAAGCTTCTATTCATTTTTGAAAAGTTGCATCCAACAATGTAAGCCAACACATTTGATAAGATTCATCTACCCATCGAATTTGCGAATTTCAGGGATCACCATCTTCAACAGTTCTTGCTAACCCAACTGCCAAATATGGTATCAACTAATGCAAAACCAACATCATTTTGATCAGTGCTTGTGGGTATCCCCATCATGGTTGGCTGCTACCCAGACTATTTTCAACCATTATTAGTCGGCTCATCAGCTCATGCAGTGTTATATGATTGTCGGCTATTCAAAACCGTTGCTTGTTCAAATGCATGTTTAATGGTCAGATCATCAGCCTATGAATGCAGTTGTCATTTCTGCGAATTCACCAGCTGCCAAGCATTGTCGTGATCCTTAGCTATCAACAGTTTGGAATTGTGATTCACCAACTAGCTCATTAACCATGCTTATTGACCAACTATTGGCTGGTGATGACAGCTGCTAATTCACCAACCAGCTTATTAGCCATGTCGATTAATTCTGCTTGCTCACTATGCTTACTAACTATGCTCATTAGTCATGTTCATGAACTTTGTTTAGTAGTCATGTTCATTAGTTGTGCTTATTAACATATATGAACATTTATCCATATGTATTACCATTTATTAATAACATATAGTAGTTCACGATTTTTCTTAACATTTAGGCGTCTTATGTTGGTTATGCTGACGCCATCCTAAACGCTCCCAGGAGCTGATGCCCGGCACCTACGGCATGACCTGGGTGCTGCGGTCCCGTGGCGGGCGGCACCTACGGCATGACCTGGGTGCTGGGGTCCCGTGGCGGGCCGGCTGGGCCACCGGCCAGGTGGACCCGCCGAGTCGGCGGGCATTGGGGCCATTTTTGGTGGTGAATATCTGGCCGTTTCGGAAGTGATGGTAACGACAATGATTGGCAGGTTGAGGGTTTCATGCGCTTTCATGCGGTTTCATGCGGTTTCAACCATTGATCAATGATGAGAGATGATAACCAATGAAAAAGAACTCAGTGGTTGATGGTCACTGACTGGTGTTTGACAATGATCAAGCAAATAGATTGGCAGTAGATGCTAAGAGTGGTATGGTACTGACAACAGTCAAGAGGAAACAACCATGATGGCTGATACAGGATACATGATTGATAGTGGCTTAGCATGAGCAGTGATAGTGCATGGTAACCAACAACAATCAACAATAATGTGCGGGTGAGGGAATGAATGATACGGTTTACATATATATGCACGAACATACCACATTTGGGGATGAGTAAATAGGGATGCGTTGCCCAATCATATAGGGTGGATGGATAGGCAAGGAGACTGCCTATATGTGTTCTGGGATGATCAAGTGGAAAGTGTACTGATGTCCAAAAGGATTCATGATCAAACTATCATTCAGTATCTACACCTTCCAAAAGCAAGACTTGGGGGGCTCAATTGGCGGCGCTTTCTGGGGACCGAGATTGGAGATCTTTGAACCAAATGGTTTCTTGACTCGATCCGATTCCACTTCCCCAAAACTAAGTCACAACACAACAACCAAACGTGGGGAAACAGGAGGAACAGTTAACATCAATCATATCATCAACAATTAGCATCAACAAGCAACAGCCAACCATTAATTCCCGTTCACAGCCATCAAAACAGTCATCACAACGGCAGTGCTACACCCATGGCGCCTCCGCTAGACCACCTGAGCCCAAGCTGGAGAAGAAACCTTCCAAGAGGCACCTTGCAGCCTCACCCTCGGAGCGGGAAGGGGGAAGCGCGTACAAGTAGATGTGTAAATGAAGGTACTCGAATGCTATGTGTATACATATAGATCTATTTTTGTTTAGAGAGAGAGAGAGATATATATATATATACAGAAGAATGTATTATATGTTCTAGATAAGTTTACTAAACGTATATCTAGAGCACGGCCTCTTCAACCATCTCCACTAGGACTAGCAGAACATGTCTTTATTCTTTGAACTGGTGATTGTGACTTCTTGATGTCGATTCTACGGGCAAGATGTGTGTGTGTGTGTGTGTGTCGCTTTTCTGACCTCAATATCGGCATGCAAACGATAACCAGCAAAGATGTTGCTGCTACCACTGTGCAGCACACAACAACGATGTTTTTGTAGGGCAAAAGAGGCGTGTGCTTGGAGACCGGACAAACCATGAGACGTATCCTGGGCTGACCAAGGGTTGTTTACTGTCCCCAGCGACCGCTCGTTGGGATCCCGAACACCCAGAGATTCCTAGGACGAAATGGTTGGGCCAACACTTTCCCGACCGCCAGGGTGAGGGCTTCGGAATTCAACGTGACGCGTCAATCCACCTTGGCAGGCGGGATTTTGTGGAAGGTCCTGGTGCTATGTCAATTCAAATAGTGAATCAATTTCATTGATTTCAATGCAGCTGTGACAACCAAGAGCGAAGAATGCTTTACATCAAACCCAACAGAGTAGCTTGGCTTTGGTGAGGACGTTGGTGCTTGGTTTGCTGGCTTGCTGGTTGTTTGCTTGGTTGAAGATGTTGATGGATGTACACTCCAGCAAATGTGAGATTTTTAGAGTCTTTCCGGTAATATTTGGGACCAAAACTGACGTGCAAAAAATATTGCATTCGAGAGCATTCAAAGTCGCGAACAGCTGGTGCCATCAAGTGCTACCTGCGGAGCTTTTTGGGATGACAGCCATTGCCAATCTTATATCCTTTGACAGTTATCTTCGTAAGCATCTATTGGCAAATGAGCTTGCTGCCTCGCACTGGCCTTTTTGGTTACGAGGGTACTCGACGGGGAATCAAAATTGTGCTTCAGAAAGTCAGCCACGGTGTTTTCCTGCCCTGATCGTGATTGGGATAACTATAGACATCTATAGACCATCAAGGTTCCACGATGAACAAAGAATAATGATGAATAAAGCACATGTTTTTAAAGTCATGGCCTTCCACGTCACCATTCCGCCATGACATTCGATAAGTGGAAACCAGCGACTAAGATCTGTGGAGCTGTTCAAGCAAATGGTCTGTGTGTCAGCGATAGTATGTGTTTGTCCAGGGAATGGTGGTAGTGCTGGACCCAAAATGGTCACATGGATACCACATTGACACCAGTTGACGCAACCGTTGGATGCTCACCCTGTGCAAGGCGATGAGGAGCGACAACAGGAGACTGGAGATGTTCACCATGGGCCATGGAGAAGCGGAGTTCACTGTGGCTCAGCTCTGCGAACTCAGCATGCTTGTTTTACACGACATACCTTGACAAGCTTGGTGCACTCAAAATTAAAACATGTAAGCTGAACAAAGTTGTCAGATGTGGACAAGTCCCCCATATCGCGGCATTCACACCTGTATCCCTGGGTTGATTCCCATGACTTTTTGGTGATATCCCCAGCTGAGTTGACAGCGGCTAAAGGTCATGAATGCATCCAACCATTTGGGCTACACTTGGAGAAACCAGAGCTTGGAGAGGAACCACAGCATTTGGGTCCAAATCTCTGAACGTGACCCCAGGATGTTTGTCATGTGCCAGCTGCGCCACATGAAGAACGTCAAAGAAGCATGATTGTACGACAACCAGTTAACCATCAGTGCACCATCAATCACCCATGGTTTCTTCAAATTTATTAGCAACTTGTTATCATTTGGATCTACTCACCATTTGCTATCAACAGTTTGAAATTTCAAGGGAGACCGCTGCAGGAATCGAGTTCATCTCAGAGTTTGGCCTTTACCAAGAGGAGCCGCGCCACAAAAGGAGCAGGTGGCCACACCTATTTGATACATGTTGATGCCATCTAATACCTAGTCAATCTCAAATTGTGGGGCAAAGTGGCACTGAATCACTGGGCAGAATAAATGGTTGAACACTGGGCATCAAATGTTTCATTGCGTTCTTGTGTCAGGAAACATGCCAAACATGTTTTCTTGGTGCTCATGGTTCCTTACGCTCATTTGAGGATTCACTGTCCTGCCAGGGGGGAACACTGTGACATGTTTGTCTATTTCAAAAGGTTAGTTTCCATGCGAAATTTATTGAGTGAAGATCCACCAGGCGTGACGAGAGTGGTAAAAGGTATTGCTACTCCAACTGGGTAGCGCCTCATTGCTTTTGTGGGTTTGTGAATGTGTGTGCATAACTTGCTACATTGTCGTGCAATCAAAGATGTGAAGCATTGTGAGCCAAGCTTACAATGCATTAATTACCTCCATGTTCAAGACATGGTCGGGGGCGACCCAGGTTACACCTCACTCCATGCTGAAACAGCCATGGAAAAGTTTTCAGCTTGCTGTGTCTTCGTGGCCCATGCAGTTCCATTACCTTGAGCGCTTTCAAGTACGCTTCTTTAAACGACCCGCATGCCCTTTTGAGTCGACTTCAGTATATCTACTGCTGACTGTGAAATTTCCCCCAAACTCAGTCGTTTTCCTCGGGTACAGTCACCTTTGGTAACAGGTTTGAAATCGCCAAGTCCGCCTACACCCTGCCAGGCACTACACAGAACCGGTTCACGATCGGGGACTTTGCTCCGTGCCTCTTCAGTCAAGGACCACTGGAAGCGGTTGCAGGGACTGTGGATTTTCAGCATCGAAGTATTTTGTTGTTCAAACTGGTCAGCAGAGCCACCATTAGCATCCATCAACGCTAATTATTCTAGTTGACCATTTATAAGCATCATTAACATCATTAGCAGTTCATAGTAACACACAGGAACCATATCAGCCATTGCCCTCCATTGAAACCATTTTTTTCACTCTGAAACCGTGAAGGGATCATGTTGGGCTTCCGCTTGGCAATCGTTTGCCAGGAAGGAAGTCAAGGTGCACGACTCTTGGGGGGCGGCGCAGGGGTACAGCTGTAGGTGCTCAAGACCTGGAGAGTGGCATGGCCGACACCCCGGATTTAGCCGATAGCTCTACCGTGCTGTGTGGCCGGGGAGTGGAAAACTCCGATTCAGTCAATAGAAATGATTACACCTAATGAAAGCCATTGAAAGCCCCACTAACAAGTTTGGCTCATGGTAAACCATTGACCAAGGTTACAGCTAAGGCTTGTGTACAATGCTATCATTCATGTTCTGAAGTTCTACGATTTGTTTAGGTACAGGTATCAGCAATCATGGTCATTGTCTTCATGTTTTCTTCCTATTGCTGTGGCAAATGAGGGTCATTGCGACATAGGCCTCATGCCAATGACCATCCCGTGGTGTCCATGGCTGCCCGGCCCGGATTGGGGACATGTGGGAACCTGGCTATGGACACCCATGTGCGAACACCTTTCACATCCCATCCCTATTCTCCAAGCTGGACTTCTTGCACAAGCTATATTTGCATGAATTAATGCATACAATATACGTATGTAAGAATATGACCATTCAGATGCTTGTTTCATGTAAACATATGCACAGGTGTTTGTTTCAGCATTCAGCTTGGATTCAGCTTGGGAAGCAATGGCGGGCCGTTGACCGAACACCAGAAAGTCCAATTCCATGGTCTTGGCAATCAGAGTAGAGCACCAGGCACCAGACAATTGAAACGCTTTTGAAGGTGTTGCCAACAAAACGATCCAAATGCACTATGAAATACTATGAATAGGCATCAACTAAACATGGTTGAATGGATGTGGTTCAACATCAAATATTGGTTCCGTAGCTTCATAGGGGAGGTCGTCAACTAAAAACTGATTTTTTGATTCTCGAAAGACACCGGTGGGAAATCGTCAAGGAGGTGTGCTGGGTTTTGTCGGTGAGAATTCTCAGAAAATGATGGGGTCCAGCCGCAGAGCTCTGACGATGATCCAAAACTCTCGCAGCACACAGCCTGGGCATTCGCGGTTGTCCATAGATTAGTCACATTTGGTCACCCACCGGTTACTCCCGTTTTGAACAGGACCTTCACACTCCAGAACTTGTGTTGGAATCCAATTACTTGGTTTGCTTGAGTGTTTGTAGCATCGGACCAAGTGTATAGATGTGTGTACAATCGGGCTTGTCACATAGAGATCATATCAACAAAATCATCGAATTGTACCCAAGTGTGCCAGCGCTTCTTCCTTGTGGATCCACTCCTGTAGCAAGAAATTTTCCCATTCGAAGACGTCAGTACTCCAACCATGCAAATGTGATCATTTTCGTCAGGAGACAACGAACTTATGCAACATGTCTACGGACACCCTTTTCACTGGGCAATTGCAAACTATGCTAATTCCAGCTGGGTATGCCATGGACTTGTCGGGCTGTGAGCCTGCCAGGGAGTCCTCCGGAACGGCACAAGGAGCACGGGTGGCCGCTGTCCAAGTGCTTTGGTTCATTGGTTCGGCTCATTGGCCATCAAACATGGATGGCTCCTGACAGAAGACAACAGTGTTTTGTCCCTTTGCCTTTTTGGTACCCCTACTCTTGAGATATTTTGAGATCTTCTGAGTTCGAATAACACAGCTTACTAACAAACAAACGTGGCCATTTTTGCAGTCCCGTCTTTCCCTTCAGCATGACATCCTGATGCCATTTTGTGACATCGATTTTGTGTGGAAAAGTTTCAGATCCAAAAGAAAGGTTGTCCAAATCCGGATGTCCATGCAGGGTAGGTATCCCAGTTCCCAAGAACAATCACTCCTTGGAGAGGTAAACCCAGCATGTGCGGGTCATCATCTTGTGAGGACCCAGCTTGTGGTTAGAGTTTCCAATATAAAGCACGCACACAGCATGCACATAAGTCTACAGAGCTAAGGAATCATATGGACAGATGCAGGACACACACCCATATCCGCACACACCAAATGCATTAACGCAGAAATGAAGATCCCGCAGGCCATTCCTAATATCAACCACGCAAGATCAACAAACTGGTAGGTGAACATTGATCATGCCGAAGCATTCGCACTAAATTGACAATATTTTGTTAAGATTGGAGTGTGTCAAGCAAAGGAAAGATGCTAACTGTTCTGAACGCACTTTAGACTTGGAAAAGATCTCTCGGACCGTAGCCCATAAAAGATTGTTTTCAATTAGATGCTCGACCCTATGAGAGGGAGCCGTTGGAGCTGCGACCAACACTGGCCAGGTAAGTTTACTCCCTGTGTTCTGTTCAGCCAGGATTGCAAGCCAATTGTTAAAAACTTCTGTGAATGTTTGTCTTCGCAGATTGAGCCTCAAAGTATGTATATGTGATTGTATTTTTGGCAATGCTTGAGTCTATTTCCAAATAAGAAAATTGAAGGCGTGTTTTCGTAAGTACGTAGTTTCACTGCAAATATGTATATAAATATTTCTATTTGTACATGCGAGATGTCAACACAGCATCAACGAATTGAATCGCAAAAAGGCAAAAATCGAGGTTCTTGAACAAATAGAAGTTGCATCTGATTGAACGACATGGCTGTTACCCTGTAGGGTGTCTTTGGCAGAAGCTTGCAAAGCAATGTCTGAAGGTGTGTCTATCCAACTGGAGGTGCTTGCCCAAGGAGGTTCAGCAACTTCTAATTTGGAAGTGACTAATCTCTTTGGACAAGCATCTCCAAGTGGAGAAGGACCCCACCTCTGAATGCACTGAAATGCTCGGCCCTACTAGAGCGAGCTGCTGGATCTCCGCCCAACACTAGCCAGTTAAGTTTAGTCCCTTCAACCTTGGTACGTATGGACGTTGCAAGGTGCTTAGTCACTACACTGCATGGTTGAGTTGATTTGCATTGAATCATGCGCAGTGTAAAAGGCATATGTGTTGTTGGCGAGTTTGTGGACCCTGTAGGGTCTGTCAATGCGGCTCCAAACATGTGTTTCTCCCAAGCGAAATCTTTTCTGCTAGGATTCGCCTGACAGTAATTCTGCAGGGCACGTGGTGTCAGAAAAGTCTTGGTTTCGGAAGAAGCAAGTGCTTGGCACAGTTCCTAACAAATTGTTTGCAGTCCAAACTCGCTGGACAAAACCTTCATTGCTATTGCCCATTTGCAAGGGTAGCTTTGCGTGTGCTCAGACGCCGGCAGCTGAAGGAAGTTGTTTTCATTCAACCAAGCGATCCATCGGGCGTGCATCGCTGCAAGCGTGCCGGGTGTCAGCGCATGCATCTGAGGGCCTCCGAACTTTCAACGATGTGGTGGTGCACTATCTCCATCAAGGACTTGCGCGTGAGGAAGCGAGGATGAAAGCGATTGAGGCGAGGGAAAGTCACAGCCCCATGATCTCAAGACAGCACCCGCAGTCGCTTTCCAAGGCACAACCGGGGCTTGCGCTCCGCATGCTCGGTGACCGGGTGAAATATTGCTAATCTTGGACGGGTA
>VSDK01026515.1:0-25000 GCA_009767595.1 Symbiodinium kawagutii
CAACAACAACAACAAGAACAACAACAACAAGAACAACAAGAACAACAGGAACAACAGGAACAATCACAACAAGAAGAAGAAAACAAGAACAAACACACCAACAACCTTTTCATATGCTGACACGTACCGTCACACATCGTTCCTATAGGTAGCCCAGGCAGCTTCCGATCCTTCATAGGGCCGCTGGTTTTGATGATTTCAAGGGGCACTGCGCGACGTCACCGAGGAGATTGGCCCTACAGTGGCTACACCACTTCGGGCAGCTACGCCCTGCCTCCCCCTGAGAGCAGCTGGATCGAGAAGCCCGTGGCCGATGGAAGATACGCCTTGCAGCACATGGGAGGGACCAGGCGAGGTGGCGACTGGCAGTGCAACAGGGTGCAGCACGCGGTGCCTCGCGGTGCCGTGTACCAAGCATAGCGCGGATAGTTTGCTGAGAAAAACACAACTGAAGTGTGGGTATACATTGATATGATTGATGGTGTAGTGCTCCAAACATAGCTGAATCATGACAAGAAGACTTCAAACGAAGACAAATGTCAAGGTCTGACAATCAATGAGTCCCCCAAATAAAACACCAACTTGGATGAAGAATGGATTATATATGTCACTATAATCCAAGACATAGTTTTCGGCTATTTTCGGTTGGTTTCGGAGGTACCACCATTTCAGGAAACCGTCATCAAGCAGGAACACCCTCTGCTCACGTTTGTTGATTGAACCAGGCTGGTGACCAGCATGGACAAGTAAGGATTTATTATGCGATGGTCAGTAATGGTATGTAAAGGCATTCTGTTTTACAAATATGCATATATGTACATGTGTAAATATCTGTGTATATGCAAATGTTTGCGTAGTCACTTGAATTTTCGCAGCCTTTCGTTGACCAATATTGACACAGTTTTCTTGGTTTCTCTTTGGCAAATCTGTTAGAGCTCCAGGAATGTCAAGTTCACATCACATCAAAGACTATTCTATTGTTGGTACATAAAAAACAAAGACTGACGGATGCTGCCAAGAGTCTTGCTAGTACAAATGATCACCATCTCTATTGAGTGGCTTCTTGCCATCTAATGCCATTTGATGCCATGTCCAGAAAAAGAAATATGAATATGTCTGATGAAAAAAAGAGATGCAATTTCCACCATTTACCACTAACGCTGGTAGATCCAGATTAGCAAGGCATCGTAGGTTTAGACAATCCAACTACCCCCTCGAACGCCCGGAACGCCGTTGCCAGGTATCAGTGGGACACTTGGAGTTCGTGGGTCATGATCAGTGGGCCGTCATCCAAACGAGGGAGTTCGCCACCTTGGTTTGCGATACTATGGCGGCTATGGGTCAATATGAACCAAGCAATAAATGGGGGGTAATAACCAACAATAGTGATAGGGAAGACAATGGCAAATGATAGGGGAACCAGGGGTACGGGATTTTGACCCACTACCTGGTCATGGTCAATACTTCAGCATGCTAGCAGCAAGTGACGGCAGGATTCTAATAAATGGTTTGTTTCTTAAGCACACGGGGGATGATTGAGATGATTGAGATGATTCACCGCCAGAGCAACCTGGAAAGCACAATTACCTGTTTTACAGGGAAACATTCCAAGTTTGAGTCATTTTTGTTTAACACATTTTTTAATTGAAAAATCATGGTTTTGAATATTCAACATTGGGAAAGCAACTATTGATGAATGATCTTCAAGCCAGGTGATTCAGAGGCTACCCCTCCTCTTAGAAGATAGTAGAAACCTCGCGGTAGCCAAACGTTATGCTGGGAACAATCCCAGGGATACCTATGGTCAACCCCCTAGTTCTACGATGCTTCTCCAACCATCCACACGTTTATTTGTTGGATCAACGGGATTGTCCATGATTGATGAGAATAGATTTGATGGTTCTTCTCAAACCAAATGACAACCATTAACAGCAACTTTCGCAACAATGAACAGCAGGTTAATCCTTTGCCTGTACACAACGTCATTAACGATTAATTACCAACCATCGCTCACAGCAGGCACCCATCCTGACCCATGGGCTGAAGGGAGAAGTAGCTGGCAGCTCTACGACTTGGCATAGCCAGAGCCAACAACAAGCAATGTTTACTGGCCGTGAATATGGTGTTGTCTTATGGCATTTAGATGGTTCACAAGTGGTTAAAGTTTGGTGAAATGCTGGTTAATGATGATTGGTGATGGTTGATGATAATGGTCAATGATCTACAGTATGGTGATTGATTCAGTGCAACCAAGTACTTGAGCATCCCCCCAGCTATGGCCAAGTTGTACTCTGAATGTTTTTTGGCTGACTAGCTATACCCTACAGCCAACTATGGGACCAGCTTGCTACTTGATTATAGACCAACCACTGCAACAGCGCAGGATGTTCTTTGTTCATACATTAGACGTACAATCATGCAGGGTTGTGTGCGACGTAGCCTGTAGCAGTCTTGTTCCATCAACCCTGCATTTCTTCAGCGCTCACTCTGGTGCTGCTAAGCTATATTTGCTATTGCCTCAAATGTTCTGCATACTTGATATGGGCCATGATGTGGCTGTTTGCCAAATCGGGGTACCCCTAAGATTTGTTGATCTAAAACATGCTATTTGGGGATGATTTGGGGGTTCCCTATTTTGAGAAACACCCATGTATCAAAGATGTGGAGATTTCACACGGTTCCAACTGGTTGGAAAAAACTACCTGACTGAGCGGTCGGAAATCTTATCACATCTTCCTGCTTGGGAACGGTCAGATCAAACCGTTAATGAACACATTAATGATTGATGAATGGCTGGTTAATGAATGGTTAATCAAAAGTCAATCTTTCTGGTGGATGATGTTTGCTGGTTGCAATGAATAATGTGACACGGTGTTCCCATGATCAATACTGCAATGAATAAATTGTGGTTTCTCAAAATAGGGGTACCCCGGGTACCCCTGAATCATCCAATATTACCCATAATATCATATAGTAATAAACCAACCACTTTTGGGGTTCCAAATTCTAAGAAACCCCCATTGAACAATCATTCATGCCTATTGCACATGTGTCCTGGTTCAGCCAGCGCTTAGGACGCAAAGCCCAGACACTGCTTGCTCGGGCTGTGATGCGCACCAGGATTTAGGACGGCCCGGTGGACAACGACGGATTTGCAGCCATGGCTCCAGAAAGGGTTTGCATGGGGTGATCGCAGGCGCTGCAGATTGCTATCATTTTTAGTCGGGAACCATTGCATGCTTATCATTCTTGGGGTTGAACATTTCGATTCAAAAACTATATTTCTCCGCTTTCCATGCTAAAATCCTATCAAGCAACCATTCCTCACCCATCTTGTGCAAGAGCTGTGCTCCCCAACCGATGGCTGACCTGCTTAGTTTCTCTTGAAATCGATGGAACTTCCCTTCCGAAGAGCAGGTTGCACATACTTCCCTGGGTGACCTTGGCGTATGCCCAAGTCATGACCACAGCACGCCACGGGTCGCTGGGGGAGGCCCAGACTCTGCAGGACCCCGAGCGACGTTCCTTGAAGGACGATGCGATCGGGTCTACGTTGGACTTCCTGTGGTGCCTGCGGCGTCGGTCGTTTGAGCCACTGGGAAGCTTCCGAGCTACACGCCAAGACACATCGAAATCACACCATGACCAGCAATTGATGACCGCGGGTCAATCAAATTGGCACCCGTTTTTCTGCATTTTATGCGCACATAATCGCACATATTCACGCTGAAAAGGATCTTAAAATGAAAACCACTGGTTTTGACTCCAATGTGCTTGTGCTTGTTTATTTATGAGGCCTGGCAACGGGTCCCGGGCCCAACAGAGTCCAACGTGTTAGTCACTGCAGCCATGTGGCTGTGGGTCAGTGCCTGTGGCATGTCCTGAAAATGGACAGAAGTTCACAAAATGCCCACATTCCTTAATGGCAATGTTAATAGGTCCTGGGGGATCCGTATGAGTTTATTTCCCCGTAAATTTTGATTATGGGCCATGGGTGGTAGTGATTTAGCTGATGATTCAACGATTTAGCTGGTGATTTTTCCATTAAGCTGGCAATTAACTCATCAAAAGTCAATTTAGCTGGTGATATTGGGTGATTTGAACATATGGGTAGTTTACGAGAGGATGATCTTCAGCGGGCTGACCCAGAGCCGTCTCTATTTTGCAGAGCCATCTTTTCCATCGACGCAGCTTGATCCATCGACGCGGTCCATTTGGTCGCGCCCAAGGAGTTCCCCGAGACCAGGTATGTGATAAGCAGAGTTTGGGGAAGGATGTCTGACAGATTCACGCGTTAAAGTCTTGGCCAGGCAATCAAAAATTTCTATAATCTGGTTGGTGGTTTTATATACTGTTTTTTTATTTTCACTAATGGTTATTAACAATTGCTTGGTTGACAAATATTTTTCAAAGGGGTTGAAACCACCAACCAGTAATTTGTGTCAGTGATGTTTTTCCATCGAAGAAATACTCAAATCAGTACTCATCATCTCATGACAAGTGTGTGGATGAAATTAGCAACTAGGATGATTGATAGTGTTACAGCATGTTTCGGATCAAGTTTTGTTTTCTTCGGATGAATTGCATGAATATATGCTTATAGCCTCCATGAACTGGAATAATTGAAGTGTCAACCGACCAGTCCCCAATGTCAGTGTTCTTACATGTGCTGGCATTTCCCACTGTGCCCTTGCTCGCCACACATGCTGATGGTCTTGAAGGAACCCTGACTTGCGGTGGATTTCATAAAAAATACCAAATTTTCTTGATTGCGTCGCTTAGTGGTGGATTTCAATCAGTTGCTCGCACCAGATGTCTATCCATAAATGTCTTGGCCACCTGGAAACCGCACGCTTTTCAGGGTAGCACCACTTGGGAGCAACAAGCGACGTTTTGGAACCCACCACTGGATGAAGTTTTGATTTTTTTGCTGAATTCACCCAATGACACATGGCCGGCGCCACTCTGCAGAAACAAGTCTGAACTCTGGAGAGTTCCAACTAAAGTAAGTAGATTGAAAGACCGTACCGTTGTGTTGGAAGGTTCCCAAGCTCTACTTTCTGTATTGTCACGCATCGATTCACATCTATCTTTTTTGAATGTCGGCATGCAGTGGTATTCAAATACACACATGTTAGTGCATACTTTGTTATATCATATGTTATATTGAAGATATACAGCTTCAACTCTATCAGTGTGGTCGGGGGTGCCTGCGTGCTTGCTATGTAGACAGTGCCCAGTCCCAGGGATGGCAATACTGGGAATAACACCAATGAATACCAATTAAGAATTTATGCTTAGAATATACGCTTCGAACACCGGGGAAGAAATATATATATATATACCCATGAGCGATCCAATTCAAACAGATGTGTGTGTGTGTGCTGATGCCAACATGATCTATTCGTCCAATCTTGGAGGATTGGGGGAACAGCGTTTCGGTCAGACAGTCATTTGCGGTCTTGCATTGGCGTCGTTTCTCGATGCTCTTTCTAGATCTCTGCCACGAGAAGGGGTTCCATGAGATGGGGGTGCCAGCCGATGAGGTGGATAAGAGTAGTTGTCAAGAATGAGAAGAGAAGTAGTTGAATGATTTGTGCACAAGAAAAGAGGAAACCTCCAAAAGCAATTGTTGGTGAGGTGGGTACCCCCATGGCATGGTCCTCCAGCCGGGCAGTCGAAAGGTTTCGCAGGCTGGTGCTCAGATGCTGATGTTCGCCATGAGATGTTCGCCAGCAACCTGTGGAAGGTGAGAATTGCTGATATCCGCCCATCAACCAACAATTGGTTCGCCATCAGCCAATAATAGCTGGTCAATGGTTAATAATTGGGGATGACAATTAACAATTATAGAAGATATATACCAACTGTATGCCTATGGGTCAATATTGAGCAATCAACAATGTGAAATAGTAACCAACAATAATAGCTGGGATACAATGGCTAATGAAGGTACCCCAACAGTACAGGGTTTTGACCCACAGCCACATGACAGAACCGTTTTGACAGCCTTGGAATTCAGGCAGCTTTGCAGCTTCTATGTTGTTTGTTTAGGAGACTTTCAGGCTTTCCCCCACTTAGAATTTGTTGACGTGAAACTTGACAGGATTGACTGGGACAGCTATGATCTATGGCAGGATGTATGTATTGGATTTGGATGAGATGAGTGGTGGTGTGTTACTCATTTTGGAAGGGCACCACTCTTCAGACTGGTACAAGCTAATTCGCGCGAATGGAGTCACCGAAAGCGTCAGAGTACCAGCCAGCCACAAAGTCGTTTGCTTAGCGACGGCCTGCCGCCCCGGGGCCCGTTGTGGAACGGAGCAAGTCGTGCGTCGGCGAAAAGATGCCGCCCCGTGGCCGGCATGGCGGTGACGTTGGGTAGCTGGCCTTGAAGCATGGGTGCATGACCAACTAATTCATGTACAACATTTGATTCAGGGATAGTAAGTAAGAATGTTTGATTGGTTGGTTGTTGGTTGGCGGGTTGGTTAAGAATTGTTGAGGATTGTTACGGATATAAAGTGGTGGCTGGTTTCGAACACCTGTGATTTCCCAGCCTAGAAGTGATGGTCATGGCATGTTTTTGGTGCTTGGACCCAGCCACACCGAAAGATGCTGTTGGTATGGTGAACCATGGTGAACTTGTTGACAGCCATCGTTTGCGTTAAAGCAATTGAAGCTGTCAGAACTTTTTGATAGCGCCATGGTACCAAGAACTTATTGGACAGGGGCATTGTTCCTGTGGCCGTCGGCCAGCATTTGCTTGAGTGATACGGAATGTTCACATTTCATCCTCCAATATCGACACGCTGAGAACTTAAAACCATTTTGAAAATATGCATTTGTATACAAACAGTGGATACCCACAATGCTTTGTATGTTCAATGGATTTGTTAGAACCTGGGAAATAGTAACAATAATGATAGTCCAAGTATTGACCGTTTGGCCGACTGTCCTCTACCAACGGATAGTATTTATCAAGATGGTAACTGTAGCGCAAATGATCATTATTATCCTTGAATACGCCCGTCGCCGCCACAAAGTTGATCACAAGGCAAACATGGCTATGGGTCAAAACCCCGTACCCCTGGTTCCCATCATTAACCATTGTTTTCCCTATAGTTTGTTGGTTGTTATCACAGAATAGTTGGTTGATTAATATTGACCCATAGCCACATCACAATGATTTGATCAGCGCATATCGCTGAAGCTGGTGATTGTAAGCACGAGCTGGACAGCTTCACCATGGTTCTCGAGCTTACTCTTTGGTTTTGTCGAACCCCTCAAGCAATATGGGTGTTTCTTAAAATATGGGACCCCCCAAATCATCCACTGTTCATCATTTATAGTAGTAAACCAAGCATTTTTGGGGTACCCCTATTTTGGGAAACATCCATATGAAGCTCCAGCCTATCGAGCTGGTCACCCCTCCACCAAGTTTCTCCAGCCATGTGCACTGCCCGTGGCCGCCAGGTGTGCAAACTCCTGGATGAGGTCAATGCTGGTTTCAGCCAGCCCGAGTGCCCCCGTGGTCCCAACGCGTGTGGTCACAACCTGTGGTCGGGTCAGTGATTCTCAGATGCCGAAGTTGAACTGCCATGATGAGCCATGATGGACTGCTGCTAAGCACTACCATTAAGCATGATCAGCCAAACGTTGGGAACCATAGCTAGGCATGAGCATGGATAAGCCAATATGGGGGATTTTCGACGTAGGGAACCCCAACAAAGGTTGGTTTCTTACCTAGAATCATTACAAAAGGATGATTTAGGGGGAACCCCTATTTTGAGAAACCCTTAGTTGACCGGGTATCAATTAAGTTGCTATGGGCTGATGATCATTGATGATCAGTCAGGATTCGCGGGCTGAACACAGACGAGTAAGCAAGCAATCGTGCGATTCTCAAATTGATGCGTTCCTGGTGTGGCACTCCATGTGGTGCTGCAAGTGGCTCAAGCTACAACCCCCAAAAAACCTCAATCAAAGTGCTTGCTCTTTCGTGGCTCCCTGGATTCCCAGAACATTTTGAAATGTGAACTGATTGATGGTAAGCACCCTCCACAGCAAAGTTGACTGATGTTCTCAGGGCACCTTTTTGTATGTCCGTCAACGGGGTGGAGATGGAAGACCTTGGTGCCGAAGCACAACTCGATGTGGCGAAAGAATTAGTTCTGGTAATCATATGGTGGTTTCTCAAAATGGGGGTACCCCCAAAATGGCTGGTTTACTACTACTAAATGACTATTAATGGATGATTTAGGGCTACCCCTATTTTGAGAAACCACCATATTGTGCTGCACCATCATCGAAATAATGCAGCAGCTATGAATCGCAATGACGTCGACGTGACATCCCAGGGCACAATACCGGAGACACCGGCCATGTCTGCGGCTGCACGTTATCCCACCGTCAGGCGGGGGCCAGGTTTAAGTGCAGGACAGCCGTGGATATTTGCACCTGAAGTCACAGCCAATATACGTATCATTGTTGTAGACATGTTTTATTCGATATATATTTTCATATGGTGGTTTCTCATAATAGGGGACCCCCCAAATCATCCACTATTAGTCATTTATAGTAATAAATAAACCAACCATTTTTTGGGTACCCCCATTTTGAGAAACCACCATATCATGTATCTTTGATTTTGGCATATATTATTTACAGTTACATGTCACGCAGCCCATGGGGCAGCCCGTGGGGCGGCGTTGATCACGGCTTAGAAGTCTTATTGATAACCTTGGTTGGCTTCATTAGCTGTTGGGTGATCACCTTTACTGGGTTCATTAAGGTTATTGGGTTCATGTAGTTGTTAAGGTTCATTAGTTGCTGGCTGATCACCTTGATGCTGTTGGTTTATGTTTGTTTATTGTGTGGCAATTGTTGATCACCTGAAAATTATGGTTGTTGTCACTAATAAGGTTGTAAGGTAACCTAGATTGTAACACAACTTTCATTAGCCAACCAACAAACTGTTGGATTGTTGGTAACCTTTGTTCTGGTTGGTTGTTCTGATTGGTAAGCGACCTCAAAATCCATTCTTTTGGTAAGCGACCTGAGCCATCAGTCAGCGCACCCCAGGCAGTCTTAATTTTTGAACCGCTCGCGCCAGGGGCCTCATCACATGCAGCCACGCGAAGGTGCAGGCAGTGGGGAGAGCGGCTCAAAGCCAGATCCATCTCTTTACTCAAGGGAGCATTCTACTGTAGGTGATCAGGTGATCAACCAGCAACTATGAAAATTATGACTTCTTGATCACCTGGAAGTTTTTCCGACCATGAATTTCTAGGCTTTGCCTGCGCCCACTACGTTGAGATATGTTGAGATTTGCCGAAGATTTCTTATATGAAAAGGTACAGCGATGCGTGGTTTTATCGGGATTCCCGTGCTATCTCATGACTGTTGGATCCATGGCTTTAGTGTCTTTGAAGGATTGTTAGGCATCTGAACACGTAGGCAATCACTGATGATTTCTGGGTTTCCAGTGTGGTTTCTGAAACACCTGAACGGTACTGTACATGTTTGAATTGTAATGTATGATAGTGTATGTATTCTCTTCCTCTTCCACAGCTGTTGGCCACTCATTATGCCATTGCTGGCTATTGTCCACAGCCCACACAACTATGGACCAACATACAGCCCTATGAGCCATGGATGAATCGCGGTTTGCATTGTTTAGAAGAATGATCCACCAAGCACTGCTAGGAGTTCTTCACCTGCAACTAGTTGGTGTCCTTTTTAAAACATATGTTCCTCAATATTGGGATGTTTGGCCGACTTTTACTGGTTGGTGGGTTTAAACAGTTGTTATTTTCTCTGTAGTGATTGTTGACAACTGGTTGGTTGACGAAGGGTGGTTCAACCCTTAACCAGAGTAGCTCCTAAGCAGTGTCCTTCGCAACATTTTTTGCAGGTTTCTGGATTTTGCCCTGGCCATCGCCTTTCGCGGTGGTTTCTTGGTACACTTGTGGGGTTCCCTTGGGGGTTTGGTCATGGCCGTTGGGGAACGGAGTATCCCGGAATTCGCAACATGCATAGTCGGTTGTGACGGTGGTTAAGGATGGTTATTTTGGCTGATAGTTGTGCTGAATGGTTGGTTAATGACGGTTGATAGTGGTTGATAAGCAAAAGAAGGTTTTGGGGGAGAACCTCCGAGCTGGGGATTTGTGATATAGGGGAGATGGCTTGCGACAAGAGCTAGCTTCAGAAAAGCACAGCTAGCTGCTACCGGGAAGGGCGGGTGAAAGGGAAGGTCTAGCTAGAGATGAGAAGTTGCTGTTGATTTGCCCGATTGCAAGTGTTGAGATATGTTGGGACCAATTTAGGAGATGAGTTCACTAACAAGTATAGGGGATATATACCAACTAATTGAGTTGTTGGTTTCTGCTTACTCTAGGAATCCCCTTTCTCAGGAAGGTATATTTTGGACAATTCTTGATGACATTATACTACAGTACCTTATGCTTCCACTGGCCAGCCAACAGTAGGTAACCAACCCCCAACAACGGTAGAAACCAGCTGGACCAAGCACCCAAGATCACCAAAGAGACCAAGGAACCAACCGGCCAATTGAGCTTGGATGCTTGAATATTGTATCCACACGTATCCACTATGTACTATTATCCTTATATGCCTGAGATTGTTGGTTTAATATGTTATGATTAATTAATCAATTGATATTTCTACTGTAATTCAACCATCACATATCCACGATCAACAGTTTGCCATAATGACCCTTCATTAAGCAACACAACTCAGCCTTCATTACAGAACACAAATCACCCTTACCAACATCACGCATCATTGGCCACTCATGAACCACAACTCTCAGCCAATATAGAACCATCATCTACCATTATCAACCATGAAACATGAACAAAACTCGAAGTTTAACCACCAACCACCATCAACCACTAAGCACCAAACCATCATTATTAACCATAAAACATGAACAACACCCTAGAGTTTAAGCACCATAAACCCCACTTATCCATCATTAAGCATCATTTTCCACCATATAATCAACCATCATGAACCCATTATTAATCATTAATGAACCATCATTATATTGCCGTATAATTACCTAACCATCATTAACCATCATTAATCATCATTTACCATCACTAGCCATAATTAACCATCATCAACCACCTTTAACCCTCGTTGCCCATGGTTATTCATCGACCGCATCCACCGCACCTGGCGCGCCGCAACGTTGAGGACCGGCGCCACAGCGGCGGCGCGCCGGCGACTTCTCAGCTTCGCAGCGGCTCTGCGTCCCAGGCGTCGAGACGACGGCTGGGAATAGTGAAGTGGTGTGCTAGTGGTGTTCATCAGTGGTTAATCAGTGGTTAATGAGTGGTAAATAATGGTCAATTAGTGGTTCATAATGGTCAAACAATACTGGTTGATAGTGGTTAATCAGTGGTCAGTGGTTGGTGGTGTTCTAGTGGTTAATAATGTTGGGAATGGTTAATTAAACCATTAAAAATGGTTGGTTGATAATTAATAATAAATAATAGTGGTCATGATTAATTGGTGGTTGGTTTATAAGTAATAATAGTTAATAATGGTCAATTAGTGGTAATGATTAATTGGTGGTGTTAACGACTCATTAATCAGCGGTTAAGAATGGTCAAACAATACTGGTTGATGATAGTGGTTGGTAATAGTGGTTCCTAATGGTTAATTAGTGGTCAATGATTGTTAGTGGTAGAGAATGGTTGATTAGTGGTTAATGATAATGATGAAATAGGTGAATGATATAATAGGTCGATGGTTGATAATAGGTGAATGGTCATTATAACCATGATTATAATAAGTTAATGGTTAATAGTGGTCAAACATAGGTTGATAATGGTTGATAATCGGTTGATAATGATGAATAATGGAGGATAATAACTCCAACAATAATGGTCAAACAGCAAACTGGTTGGTTTTAAGCATTTGTTAATAATTACTAGGCAAAATAAGAATGGCTACCATGGTCCACGGTTAATGATGGCTACCATGGTCCATGGTGACTTTTTCAGTTTGTGTGGCTGACCACTGCAGGAAATCATTATCTACTTCCAGCTATCTCTTCAGTCACAAAGGTCGGGTGAAGTGACCGCCAGGATTCGCCAGGATTATGTTTTTCACTTTCAATAGGTCAGCAGCACAAACAAATCATTTCAATCAATATCAAGGGCATTGAACATGCCTACGCTTCCCTTTACACAGGCAGGCAAAGAAGCATACTAGCATGCACATGCGCATACATGCACACATTGTTTCACATTCACAAAAATGGGTCGCGTTGAGAGATTCTGCACAAACTGCCTGGTGCTCCTGGAATGGTTCATTGTTTTTTTTGCAAATTGATTGAAATTGTTTGCATTCATGCACTTCATCATATGGGGGCTTCCAAAAATAGGGGACCCCACAAATGGATGGTTTATTACATTTTACTACTATAAATGGTTCAGAAAGGCTATTTTTGAGGTACCCCTATGACCTCCCTCCCAGTAACCCTTGCCGACAAAGTCATCGGTAAAATTGCCGTCATGACGACTTTGTTGAATTATGTCAACTTGTTTGGCTGACCACCGGATACTGAACCACCGAGTATTGAACATACATGAGACAGTTGACACTCAAGTACGTAAGATTTGCACCAACCACAAAATGCATTCTTGAAGGTGTGCAGATATTCTGTTTATTTGAGACAAACATGGACGGTTTACACAAGGGTCAGCAGAAATCATCAATGACTTGTGAGGGCCTTTGAATCATTGATTCTTGGAGGAGCCACCTGTGTTTAAGTAGTCAGACTGGCCATGACTTTTACATAATTCTACATGTGCAATGATGTGCGATGGATATCTTTATCCACAAATGTTTGGAGATATATAGAATGATATGTATATATATATATTTATTTATATATATAGAGAGAGAGAGAGCGAGAGACAGAGAGAGAGAGAGAGAGAGAGCGAGAGACAGAGAGAGAGAGAGAGAGCGAGAGACAGAGAGAGAGAAAGAAAGAAAGAAAGAGAGGGAGAGTCACATATTTCTAGAGGGCCATGACCTTCATTATTGGATGTTGATGGGTGATGTCCATAGTTTAGTAGATTTTGTAGTCTAGTCACCTATGAACCGTCAAGTACTGGCCATGAAAAGATCACACCACCACCGTGCGCCGCAGGTGCCCTGTGGCAATGAGACAAGCACCATGACACCTTATCCCAAGGTGACCTGCCGCTGTTGACACGGACTGCTTTGACGGACTTTGTTGCATGGTTGTTGGTCGTATGCTGTGGTCAATTTGATCAACAATCATAAGCCAACATGTGTGTTTCAGATATGGCTTGTTAGTTATTTATGGTAATTTGATATATGGCTTGTCAGTGATACTGTTTTGTCAGTGATTATCAAACAGTGATATATTACCAGATATGGCTTTTATCTTTCAGATATGGCTTGTCAGTGATTATGACAGTTTCTTCGGGGGATGCTGGGGATCACTTCGTGAGATGGGGTGTTTCATGTCATCCAAACATCACCTGTCGCTTGGCCTGGATACCCGGTCACACATTGTGATCCAAGAATGATCATCCGACTGGTCGAAATGTCTTGTTACGAACCAAGAGCAGCTATTGCCCAGCAATGGAGATTCCACAAGTGGTTAACAAAAAGCCATCATTGAGCATGTTTGATGAACAGCGGTCTTGATTTTTTTTTTCAGGCATATTCATGCATATTCCACCAATTGCTAATGACTAGTCTGCTTTGTTACATGCAAATTATTGATACTGATTAGCACTTGTTTATACCAAGTGCCAATGATTACTACCTGATCATAGCGAATTATTGCTACTGACTACTTGTACTATGATTGCAGTAATAGCCAGCTGCAACTCGTCCCAGTTGCCAGCTAATCAAATTATTGCAATGATTACTAACTGATCATAGGAATTATTGCTACTGACTATACTAACTGATCAATAATGTAATAATCATTGATACTGATTAGTACAACTATACTAACCGATCATACTAACAGCTATTGATCGCCTTCGTTCCATGGTTACTGTGGAACCAACAGAGTTGCCAGTTGACCCATGGTTCCAAGCCAATACTAACTGTGTCATATTCATCCCAGTTGCCAGCTGTTCTGTTGCAAAACAGCCATGGAGCACCGTAGATCTGCACCACAGGCTACGCCTTCCAGCCCCTTGCCGGCAGTGGCCCCCCTGTTGCAGGCCGGGCTGGGCGTAGCTTGTGAAGGTCATGGCATCATCGGTTGATGGTCAATGCTGGTTACCGGATAGCCGAAAATGATTTTCTGTACCTGGTGAATGGTTAAGGATAGTTGGTCGATGGTTAGTAAGTGTGAATCATGGTGAACGATTTTGGTCAATGAATGTAAATGATGCGTTTAAACCATGGTTGCTACTGGTTGATGCTTGTTGATGCAAATGGATACTGGTTGATTGTGTTTGATGATGATTTATGCGGATTCATGATGATTTATGCTGATTTATGCTTAATAATGCTAAATAGGATTTATGCCATTTATGCTTTACAACCATCGGTTGCTTATTGGTCGTATTGGTTCACCAGGGTTGCTTGCTGCTGCTTCTCTCCGATACCTTGGCAAGGCAAACTCGTCCGCTCAGTCACCGTCTCGCCCAACAGTAATTTGGGGTTACCACCATTTTCGAACATCCCCAGGGATTGCTTCGAACAGGGTTTTGCTGGTGCATGATTGCCATGACAGCGCTTTCATGAGTGGCCATTGTTTTGCCCAAGGAGTCGGGGTTCCGAACTATGTACTGAGTGGTTGATGTTGATGTTCATTTTGTTCATTAGTTATGGAGTTATGGAGTATGCTCAGTACCAACTGTAATAAGCTGGCTACTGGATTATTATTGATTGCATGTTTGTTCATTTTGTTCATTGTTGGTAGCTGATTATACTCGCAGCGACCCCACCATATTAGTGGATTGTTACTGATTTACTCAGCTACCCCACCAGGTGGCGCAGGTCTTGGAACAGAGTGAAGACAGGCCAGTGCTGGGACCGTTGTGAGGAGTGTTTGCTGGGGAGATGTGCTACGGTCAATCTTGATGGTACCATTTGGGGATGGTCATCCAAGTGACGGGTGATCCAATATGTATCAATCTATACATCGTATATGCATATATATATATATATATATTTATATATATATATATATACACTCATCTTTGCGTTTATTTTCAAATAAATAGAAATATTTGTTTGGCCACCCCACCAGAACCTAGCTTAATTAAGCCCTTTTCACCATTATGTATTTCCCCATCATATGTGTTTTATAGAGTTGTTCACCAGTTGTTTGTTTACATCATTCAACTGGTGAACAACTATAATAACAACCATATAACACAGTTGTGTTATCTATCAACATAAACAGGTGAACAACAATATATTTATACAATAGATTCAACCAGTTGATAGATCTATCAACATCAACTGCTGGGTTCAAATCGCAGGGGTTAGCTTCGCTGCGTCCCGAATTTGTTTCCGTGAAAAACACGAGTGATGCACCTTCGCGCAGGCGCCACATGGGTCCCCCGCCGCTGGAAGCCATGCCGTGGGTAGCTCGACCATCCTCGGACACGATGGTGACACCATGGGTCCTTCTGCAACGATGCAGCGGAGCCGTCAAGGGACGTTGCAGTTGCGCAAACTTGATGCTGTTCCTTGGGAATTCTCGAAAGGATGGGCAACTTCTCCCAGGGCCTGGCTCTGTTTGTACCCAACTGGGCCCGGGTGCACCGAGGTGACCCCAGGATCCTTATGGCATCTCCATCGAGCAGCGAGTCGGCAGAGACGGTCCGAGTCGAGAGCATCCCCGGGGGTGGAGTTCACAGCTGAGCTCCCGTTGGTGGTTTTGTCAACAGCTGGTATTTTAACCATGGTTAACCATAGGGGATAACAACCAACAATGATGAGTGGTTAAACAACTACTGGCTGGTGGTTTGAATTGCTGGGAGTTTTCCAGCTGCGCCTACGAGAAGTTCGGAACCCTGAATTCACCATCAGACAACCATCATGAAACCATCCATTCGCCTTTATTCCACCAGCAACTAGCCATCATTAACCATTCAAACATCGTTCATCATCAGTTAATAATAATTTATTGACCATCATTGGTTCACCTTCAGTCAATCGACCATGTTTAACCATCAGATACCATCATTTTCACCACCATCACCACCATTAGCCATCGTTGTTCACCAAGATTACCCCTCATTAGCCATTGTTTGCACCAACATGATATGTGGACCACTGATCATCATAAGCATGAATTCTTCTTTGGTAAACCAACTTGCCAATAGAAAATCACCAGCTTTGAACACGAAAACCGTGGAAACCAGTTTTAAATGTTGGATTCTCCATTGCTATGTTAGCTTACTAGCTTACTAGGGGGTAAGCCATCATGAGCCATCACTACCCATCAAAAACCAGCCATCAATTTCACCATAATTATCACCATTGTCGCCATCATCCTCACCAACAGTAACCATAACTACCCATCATCAACCATTATTTTCACCACTATCACCATCATTGATCATCATTGCCCATCATTAATCAACATGTTCACCATTATCACCATGTTTAGCCATCATTTTCACCATCATCACCCATCCTCAACCAACACGAGCCATGATCCATTCGTTCATTTCACCCATCCTTGGCAGCAGCCTCCTTGGGCGTCAGGGTTGCTCGCGAACGCCGCGACCCGCCAGTCAGCAGCCTGGCGAGGCAAAGGGTGTCATCAAGAAGCGGAGGTTTGATGGATGGTTGGATGATGGTTAGACATAATTTGATTGATGCATGTATAGTTTTGCTAAGATGGCTTAACAGATGGTTAAATGATGGTGTTGGTTAGATGATGGTTAGACATGGTGGTTAGTCATGTCAACAATAATAAGGGGATGGTTAGACACGATTTGATTGATGCCTATGGATGATTAACCAGCATCAAACTGTGGGTTAGACATGATTTGATTGATGCCATGGCCTACGGATGACTAACCATTCATGAATACATGGATGTCGGTTCGACATGATGATTTTTTAGCAGGAGATCCATAGGCAAACAACCATGGATGGATGATTGCCGATTTTTTAAAGTATAAGTGGTTGCCGTCTTCAGTTAGTGCAGTGCTGAGTGCTGCCATAGCTGCGGGATGTTGTTCTCTAGCACATGAGGACAGCTCTTCGTTTTTTGCAGCTGTTTGCAACCAAACGGGAGTGAGCAACTTGGCATTTTTGTCACTGAGGGCTGCCACGGGGTTGAGTGACAAAAGGCTCAATGGCTGCTATTGTGATTCTTTTCATTCGCCATGAGGAAGAGCATCTACGCAGCCGTAAATGCCTCCATCAAAGATGCTATCCCAGCAGAATGGAAAAACAAGAAGTGGTTGTTTGCGTATGGATGATTAAACATAATCAAACTGTGAATCCACAGATGCACTAAAAACAATGGTCATGTTTTAGCAGGAGATCCAAAAGATTGGCTTAATGATGGTTAAATTTGTTTGGTGAATTTGATGGTTTTATTGTTTGTCAATTGTGTGTTTTTTTATTGGTGGTGGCAGATGGTTCATGGTTGCTGGGACTGGGTTCACTCTAGAGGACGACAGCCGAGAATGATTTGGTATACCGTGATGAATGAAATGGTAACTGATGGTAAGTGATGTGTAAGTGCTGTGTAAATGATGATCAATAATTGAGGGCTAATCTTCCCAGCAGTGGTGGTTGGTGATGATCAATCGATGCTGGTTGATGGTCAATTGATGGTATTGATTAGAGTATGCGAAAAAGAATGGCTAGTGACGATTCATCAGTGGTACTGGTGGTTGATTGGTTGGTTGGTGATAGAGCATGACAAATGATGTAACTTTCATGTTCAGTAGTGGCATGTAGTGATAGATGACGGAATGGTGGTAAGTCCTGGGCAATAGTGCTAGATAATGGATCATGATTTATGATGACGGCCAATTGGTAGTTGAAATATGATTCATTCATGGGTAATTGATGCTTTACTGTACTGTATTAGTGGGTAATTCATGCTCAATGCAACGATAGTTAATGCTTTATCCTGGTCCATGGCGCGAGGATGGTTTACGAGGGTTAGTGGCGGCGAATTATTGTTGACTTCTGATCAAAATATGTTTGATTATGGTCAACGGTGGTCAATTTACTAGTTACTAGTGGTAATGATCAATGGTTGCTTTTGATCGCGAGGGTGTTGTTTGTCCATGAGGTCTCCCAATGGGTGTTTCTCAAAAAATTAGGCACCAAAAATGGCTGATTCCCTACAGGAGTCACAGTTCTTGTTGTTTTTGTGCCCTTGCCATAAGATGTGGTTTGATTGATCTGGAAGCCATGCGCCATAATTATATGGATTGTTGAGCCAGGAACTGAACGGATGCGATTCAAATCAAATGTAACCGTTTTGAACATCCCAAGTGTTGTTTGGGCAAAGTATATATGAACATGAATGATGTTTCTTGTCAAGCAGTATGTTGACTACGATTCTTTCTTTCTTAAGCAGCGAGGTTGTTGGATGATTCCATAGAACTCCCGTGTGTTTGCACGGAGGATGACAGGGTTGATCCTGGTCCCTCTTCGGTAGACACAGTAGAAAGTGGAAAACTCCCAGCACTTACAGATGCGAAACTGGTGATTGTTTCAGCTTCAGGGGGTCGTTTCGCAGAGGGTATATCCTGATTCCAGCATTATAACCATTGATAACCATTGCATACCATTGTCAATTGAGCAGTTGTTAACCATCATGATTGGTCATTGTACTGCCAGTATCTAACCATCCAATATCATCATGATTAACCTTTATTTACCGTATGTTCAGAAGATTTCAGAAGCATTGTGCTGCCAATAAACCACAATTGCATTTATTCCTCACGACTTTTCTGACCGCTCCACTTTGCAGGCGTTACCATCGTTTGCGGCTGCTCAGTGTCCCCTTCGCACAGTGGCATGTCAGGGTGCCACCAGCATTTTTTCATCAGGGAAGGGTGGAATGTTGTGAAGGTCATTCAAGGGGTCGTTAACAGGCTGTGAAGGGAGCAATTTGGAGCCAGGGGTATCCTGCTCTACCCTTCCATTGGGGGAGCCAAAGAGACATCGTTCATTTTCAGACGGACAAACTACGCCTCACTCTGCTGCAGCTATCGTCTACATTAGGTGGGAGCATCCATAGTGTATCCAAGATTGTCCCATTAAAACTGAATGGGCCGTCCACATTAAGAAACCACCCATGTTTGATTCTAAAATTGTCACCTATTGTGGTCGAACCGTCGAACCAAAGGTGTTTCTCAATTTGGAACTACCATTTGTCAACTTGAAGAGTTGGTCGACCCCAATCGATGTTGAGCTAGGGATGCTTGGGTCATATGGGGTTGGATGATGTTTGGGAACAGTTTCGGGTGCCCATATCCCACTCAGTTCGAAAGGTCATCAGGTGAAGGGGGTACCACCATCGCTGTGGACAAGCCGCCAAACTCGGTCACAGCGAACTGGGCCAGGTGGTATCGAAGCGTCCAAAGAGGCGTGATGAACAGACACAGAGGCCGTTGCTGGGAGGATGCCGCGAGGGTCGCTAGTAAGGCCCTTTCTGGTTGTAGCCAATGTAGCACAAACCGATCATTTGGGATTATTGGCAAGTTAACGGTATATCCACGGTTAGTGGTTGCAGCCAATGTAGCATCATCTCTACCAATGGTTATATACCATTGGAGGAAATAGCAACGCTTGTAGATTTACCATGGTTAAACACATCTTTTATTCGAATTCTTTGGGGTTGGCTAAAACCGGTCATGAGAAGCCTTGATCCAATCTTCAGTTAGTTGATGAAAGAAGTAGTCTGGGATTTACAACCATGGTATTCTCAATTGGATCGGTTTAACAATGGTTTTAATGAGTTTAATCCCCAAACAGGAGTAGCAAACCCCATGATTGTTTATGAAGATTGGTGGGGCATGGTAGGGCTTGGTGATCCACCGGGGAAGCGCTACACTTTGGCAGCCATGAGACCACATCAAACCCAACCATTTCGCACTGAGCAAAAAAATCGCATCAAACATCCAAAAAAAATCATCAAACATCCATAAAGATCCATAAAAATCGCATCACATTTCCATAACAAATCCATGACCTTCCAATACCCAGCTCCCAGCTGCGGGAGTTTCACCAGGTCCCACCTGGCGCCAGGCTGTGCTTGTCCCTGCGTACCTGGCGCCGGCGCGTGTGCCGCAGATCTCGACCCATGGCCCAGGGATTGGTTGCTTAGCTGCCCAGCAGTCCGTAGAGGCGGCCCTGGGTCCTGCAGAACCAGGGGAACCCCAAGGGGCCCTGGTTGGTTGATGTTGGTTGGTTTAATGCTGGGAATGGATGGTTAATAGGGGGATTATAAGCCGTAATAGGGGATATACGAACTAATGGCTGGGGGTGAATGAACTGGATGATAAATGGGGGGCACCAACTATAAAGGACCATTCTAATGGCTGGGAGCATACAGCAAGTTTGCAACCTGTTCATGGTTGCTTTACTGTTGTTAATGAACTGGATGATAAATGGGGGCACCCCTATGACTTAAGAAACCCCCACATGACCAGTTTCAAGATATGGAATCTGATATCATTGCCGAATCATGTTCAGTTGATGGACTTGATTGGAAAGGCTGTTGGCATACGGATAGTTCTGGTAATGATGATTCAGTCTAGACAATGATGAGGTCTTACGAATAGGTGGTAGACCTTTGGAATATGTAAAGTAATATGCATTTGTCTTGATATATATTTGTTCATACGTATGATGCATATGTATGCATTGATTAGGCACACACTTTGCTACATATGCCATCTTTGTCCATGCGTCTATGACGCGAATCCACACTCAATCATATTCAGTGACAATATGATGTGTGTATGATGGATATATGTAATATGTATAAAATATTTACGATTGGTAATTGTTGATTATATCAGAACACATTTTTACTGTACCATGTGGCTATATGATGCAGATGGATCTATTTCCTATATGTTTACATGAAGCATATGGATCTATTTATGTCGATATTGATTTCCTTATCAGATTCTAGTATTAAAATTTGTTGTACAATAGTAGTCTGAGAACATTTTATATCATGTATATGCATATTATAGGTGTAGGTGTTTCTCAAAATCGGGGTGCCCTCAGATCATCCACTTCTAATCATGTATAGCAATAAAACAACCATTTTTGGGGGGCCGCTACGCCTTGAGACACCCCCATAAAATAGGTGTTTAATAGTTTTTGTTGGTGATTATCCCCTAGTGTTCCCTATTTCTAACCATTACAAGCCACTTTGTAACCATTGTATATCACCACTATTAATCACTCTTAGCAACCACTATTACCTACCATCAACCACTAAAACTACCATTAAAAACCACCATTGCTTCCTATGCCTCGAGACACCACCATGGCAGATCTATGCATCGATCGATCCACTGAGGTGAAGTTGGTCCTGGCTCGCATGGCCACAGCGTTCGCAAGGTGCCGGCCTGACAAGTGGGTGGCATGTGCTCAGCATGTGATCTGGCACGGGGTTTAAGCAAGGGAGTTTCTATGGTACACTATGGTGATTAGTAGCTAATAGTGGTGAAAGATGGGCAATAAGAGGGGATAGTAGGCAATGATAGGCGTTGTGACACGTTGTGCCCATTCACAATAGGTTGATCCTAGGGAGTGACAAGCGACACAAATGGTTGAAGAACCAATATGGATTTGTCCAAGTCAATGGTACTGGTGAACAGCTGGATGATAATTGTGGGTACCATCAAACAGCACCGGACAAAGCCAGAAATGGCCATGGGTCAAGCACTTAGCCAACTTTTACCCAACAATAGTAGTGGTAAAACAATGGTTAATGATAGGGGAACCAGGGGGACTAAGGGTTTTGACCCACTGCCATATACCAACAGCATCGCTAGACAACGACGCCAACACGGCTAGCAACAACATCGCCACCAAGAACATCAGCGACGACAGGGATAACCCTCATGGCAATTGACCGTTGGCTTGTTATCAACGATATATGCCTCGTATGGATTTCTGACTACTCATCTAAGAATGCATCAAGAACTCTTGTCATCAGCCACATGTCTAAATCATATATCAACCCGACAAAATATATTACCAAACACTTTGCAAGCTTTACTCAATTGATATACTGTACTTGTTTGCATGTTTTTGCCAGCCCAAATGATGAATGCCGTGTGACACTGCCACCAGGTTGCAGCAACCTGCACTGCAGAGACGGCGCAGCATGGCTCGTGCCATGCTGTTGAAAGTGCGGATCCATAGCGTGACCCGCTCAGTACCGGCGGGGTTACATGTGGCAATGGGTCAATATTAACCAATTAACTCATGGAGGATTTACCAACAATAATAAGGGAGAACAATGGTTAATCATAGGGGAACCAGGGGTACAGGGTTTTGACCCACAGCCACATGTATTCATAGGTTTAGATCGTTTACATAAATGTGCAAGGAGGAACCACTACAGTTTAAAAATTGTATTCGTGCATTAGTGGACCACGTATGACAATGCCATTTATTTGCTACAAAAATACAAATAATACCATTTTGGCATGTTTTAGCAGGGGATGTAGAAACAATCAAACTGGAATTGAAGTGAGCTGAGCACACCGAAAACTGGGTACAGCCAGTTTTTGAGGTGAACAGCACCAACCCAAGGGATCTACACGTTTAAGCCACCGAGAAAAACATGGCTAGTGTTCGTCCGTCGGATGGAGGTTGAGGAGATGTGTGCGTGCGTTTTCGCTGCGATGCACTACATTCTTTACTCGTTTCTTGTTTTTGAAGCCCCTCACCCTCACAAGCGGGTGGGTTTTGCACTCTTTTTTGTGCATGGACTCGTTTCTTCATTGCCTTTGTTGGGGGTGGGTGAGGTGGAGGGTGCGGTGTAAGAACATTCGAATACATGGTGTTTGATGCTGTGCTGCATGTCTCAATGTTCATGTCACTTATTGCACGCATTTTGCGGGGTTGATGTGTAATCCTGTTCAATTCTGCGGACACCATAAAAGCCCTTATGAATGGGGATGCTAGCATTTTGGGCAGTAGTGGTACACTATTGTAACATACTGTAATCATTCTCAATCACTTCTGGTTTTTTACCTCTATTATTGACCATATTTGACTATTCTTAAACCACCAACCAGCTATTGTTGGACCCAACTGGTCACTCCAACCTTTGAGGTTCTTCATCGACGGATACAACTTCGAATGGCCACGGTGTGGTGGCAGCAGGTGGCACCCGGAGCTCGGTTTGGGGCGCTCGACTCTAGGGGCTGACAGGGCCAGCTGGGGCACACCGTTTGGAGGGGGTACAAGTCATGCATGATGTGTAGATATGGGTGTTTCTCAAGCCATAGGGGTACCCCCAAATCATCCATTTTAAACCATCTATAGCACTAAACATACTAAACCAACCATTTTTGGGGCTTTTTTTGTGAGAAACACTTGGCGGCTTGTGATCAGCGGTATACCAGCGACTCTGCAACAATGTATGGAAATGTTGTAGGCCATTCTACAAACTTCCGCTATACTCACTTCTTTCAATAGGTTTGACGACGTCCGATCTTGGTGTTTTCCGAGTCAGTGCCGGCAGGACTGTCATCCATTGTGTGCGTGTGCCTTCATTGGTGTAGCTGCAGAAAACACCGTTCTTGCGGCATACCACCAAGATCATCTTTCCAAATCTTCCAAAATCATGTGAATCTGTTTGTGGTGCATGAATCATCATCGTCATCATGATCCTAAATCTTTACTATATATATATATATATATACCTGGAACTTCCGGCTATGCAAAATTTCTGCCTTTTTGCAAAAAGGCAGAAATTTTGGTTCCTATTGGTGAGAACCGCCGCTTCAACAGCAGAATTGCCTTTTGTGATTTCTTCTTGGCCAAATCTGCCTCTAAGTAATGTTGCCTAAGATCGCTCGGTCCAAACCGATTTGAACTTTGTAGGTTCCAATGGGTGGTTTTCACATATCCGATCAACCATTAAATAGCAATCTATTGTCAACATCATCATCCAAGAATGTGTTGCTACATGCTGTCACCCTTTGGTTGGCTTGAGCATTTTGGATTTGGATTTGCCTTTGTAGACATCCACACTGTGTCATTCTAGTAGCCTCGTTGATTCATCTTACCAAAACATACCAAAACATCTGGTCAGATAAAGTCGCCTTTTGGTCGGGCAAAGTCGCCTTTTGGTCGGGTAAAGTCGCCTTTTGGTCGGGTAAAACTGCCCCTTTCCAAAAATGTGTGTTTTGTGAAAATTGTTACACGTTGTCCAAATTCCGTACAGCAGATCGAAATTCCCAAGATGAGATATGTATTCCTGTAATTTGAGGTTTGAACATGCCATCACCTTGCGGACTTTTATTGGATCGCAGTACCATTTGATTTTTTCAGCGTGGCTTGTCTTGGAGGTTCACCTATCTCGATTTCACCAATGGATAGCTGATGACGCAAGAAAAGGAATGCATGTTCTATTTCGAACCCGTGTGCTGTGCATCAATTTGGTATAATTCTGTCGGTGCCTCAAAACCAAAGAATCGCCTTTGGTCGGGCAAAGTCGCCTTTTCAACCAAAAAGGCAAATCTGCCTGAAAAGGCAGAAAAAAACACAGAGTAAGGATGTTGTAGGTATTATGCAAAGGGACCTACCTTCACAGTACACACAAAATGTGCTTGGAATGTTTGTAGGCACATGAGATATACACAGATGTACTCACTATGATTTTTATACAGGCTATATCCTTGGTACTGCGTCTTCGTCCAGTCCCGCAACAGGTTCACCTGCGTTCAGCTTCTCGGTTCGCAGGATTTTTTTGGCCTGTTATCCAAACTGGGAACAGTCC
>VSDK01026515.1:26411-40455 GCA_009767595.1 Symbiodinium kawagutii
ACTACTTATACACTGCTCGTAAATTACCCCCTACCCCCACCCCCCCAGCCCAACCCCCCCCACCCCACCACACCACACCACAGGGGGGGGAGGGGGGGACCATGACCATGACCGGGCGGGGGGGAGGGGGGGTGGCAACACTGGACCATATATGTGTAATGCATTTGATGTTATCTAGAAATCAATAGTGTAAATACATATATTCATGAAGGCATGTATCTATGTGGCAGTTGTCCGGTCTTGAATTGTCAAGCAAGCCCACCCCCGAACTCCGATTGCTCACTGCTTGTCTTGCGACCATCATGCCGAGTTTGCATCATGCTCATGACAAGCTACAAGTGCAATCACTATCAGGTACCAAATGATTTTTTGTCTATGATTTATCAGGGGCCTACAACTGCAATGATTAGAATATTAGAACATCATTTTCTTGAATCTTCTACTTCTGTACCTTTTTGTTTCTTTGAACAAATCCTTCCACCGGCCCAAGGCATTTGAGATTTGGATGGCCGAGATGGGTTTGAGGAGCGACCAGAGACCCATGTGAAGTGCCGACCAAGATGCCACAGATGCAGCAGGATTTCGTTTGAATCGTGGTATAAAGATGGCATCACTTGAATGAGTTTCACCGACACCTCAAATTTTCAGGTTCTATTTTTCAATGTTTTAACTTGAAATTTAACTTGAGATTGTTGTTGCTGACATTTTGTGCAAACATGAACTGGATTTTTTGAGGTATTTTTTTTGTCCATCATTGAGATTTGTGGCCTATGTTGATCAACAAATTGTCATGTCTATCATCACTATCAAACATCAAGGTACGATCGATAAACTACGACCCACCAGTACGAACCATGTTCAATGCTCAATCGTCAGGTGTGTGTTTTCAGTCGCCTTTATCAACCCCTAGTATGGTATATCCAGTTGCAGGCCAAATTGCCAATTTCAACCATGTTGAGACCAGCTAACCAACCAAGCAATCAACCAACTAATCACCAACCAACCAATAACTGACTCACAAACCAACCCACCAACTACCCAACCAACCAACTAACCATTGCCCAACCATTTCCCAACCATTCACCAACCCCATGAGCAGTTCCGGACCTCGATATTTACCAGGAGCCGATCTCCGCGGCCAATCGACGAGGAGGACGTGATCTCAAGGACCTCTGAACTGTCTTTTGCACCTCGGACGCGGAGACAGCTGGGGGTGCCATGCTTGGGGAGTGGTGACTTTGTTGTTGATTGAGGTTAATAGATTAGTAAGTAGGTGATTAGTGGGTGCATTAGTGGGTGGTTGATTCATCATGAGTTGTGATTGATGAGTATTATTGCATGACCGTCGATGATTTATTGGTGGTTTTTAGATCTTAAGGATACTTGATTGGCGGTTGATAATGGTTGTTGTTTAGTATGCCCAGATGGGTGACTCACTAGTGATACTTACCCAGAGGGACGGCTCACTAGGCTTGCCCTTGATTTCTAGTGGTAGATGACCCATCACCAGAATAACCATTCCTGAAACCATCGACCATCACTTATCAATGTTGACCTGCAATCGAAAACCTACAAAGCCATTGCTATCGGTCAAAAACCCTGTGGTCCTGGTTCCCATCATTGACGATTGTTTTCCCTATCGTTGTCGCTTAATTAATATTGATGATGCTTGATATTGACCCATAGCCATATAACAAACTCTTAACGACCGGTTGCCTACAGCACAATTCCCAACAAACCCAGCATCCAAGCATTCAAAGTCTTGGGGGTGTGAACACAGGAGGGCTGTTGGACGCCCTGTTGGTTTGGCAGCCAGCAAGCAGCGTTTCGTGTGATCCGCTTGGTATAGTGATGCTACATTGGTGTTGAGCCTACTTGTTTTCTTCAATGGCAGATATTGACGCCTATTTTTTGACGCTTATAGATTGCTAATGTCGGTCGTTTATGGTCCGAGATGTTCTCAATATGGCTATGGCCATGGGTGAAGAATGAAGTATCAAAAGGGCAACATATTCTTTTGAATTTTGGGCCAGTCCAATTTGGAGAGTTTGTAGTTTTGCCCGCATGCCCCTACATGGTGGTTTCTTAAAATGGGGGGTACTCCCGTCCCCAATGCATTTTTTTACATTTTAAGAAATAAACGGTGTAAAAGCATTGGTTTGAATGGTTCCCCTATGGCTTGAGAAACACCCACATCGTATGCAGAACACGAACGACAACCTCGATGGCAATACCAGGCAACAGCATCGTCGGACGTGCTGAAGCTGCAAGAATTCTATGTTCCCCTTTGTCTCCATGAATAATCATCAATGACCATCATTGACCATCAAAAATCATCAAAGACAGCCGCCATGATCTAGGGCGCTGTCCACCTAGGAGGTGCAGGGCGGTCCCTTCGTTCTCCATGGTGGCACCAGCCACGGCAGCCACGGGCCACGCCTGGCCCCCAGAAAGCAGGCCCTGGAAGGGGCAGGCCCCGAGAAAGCAGGCCCTGGAAGGGCATGAGATGAGGGCGAGGGGCCATAAGCATCATACCGACCTGATGATCTAACTCTTTCAGACTCTTTCAAGTAGTTTATGAATTGTTGATCAAGCTCTTGCAGTTAATGGATTGAAATGAATTGTTGATTCATAAGGAAGATTTGGTTTAGAATGACTTCCGAGGTCGACGCGGTTTACGCGGTTTATGCAACAAAAACCGTTGGAGTCCAGCAGGGAACCATGGATCGAAGTAAGCTTTTGGAAGTGGTGATGTTGAGATCCACTTGCACCTGAGCTGCGGTTGTCCCAAAGATTCAGCAAGCGCTTATAGGCTTCCCCAGTCAACCTTCCCTCTTGAAATAGCGAGGGGTTATCAATCAGCAGATCATCAATTACAGTCGCTTTGGATGTTACGAGCCGGTCTGAAAGGTATGACTGTCCCCACAACTATTGTTGATATTCATGCCAAATTCATGCCATGTGCATACTATCAGCCAGGTATCAACCAGGTATCAACCATAGACGGGCCATGGATGGCCATGGATCATTCAATCGTTGCCAACCGTCAAATGTGATTTTCCTCTATCAACCAGCTATACTCTGAGTCAGAAAATCCACCATAGAAATGGCGGGGTTTACCTTTAAAACTAGTGGTCCACTGAGCGCGACCAGGGGATCGTTTCCCAGAGGGCTATAACCACACTTCTAAACCTATGGCTATGGTCAAGCTAACCAGCTATAGGCTATCATGATATCAACCAGCTATAGGTCATGATAGAACCAGCTGGTTGATATGGTTGCAAATCATGATGTCAACCAGCTAGAGCTAAAACTACGCTTCCGGACCATAGCTGCAGACCCACCTGTTGACGCGCCCCCCGCTCTGTTGCAGCTCCCTCCTGTGCCGTTGGAACTGCCCTCCGCAAGGCGTGGGCGGGTGTGAGTGAGCGCACTGATGGGAATGTTGGACATCTATAGATGGGAAAATCCTTATACTGGGATTTGACCAACTAGAATCACGGATATTAACAAACTATAAATTATACCAACATAAATCAATGGATGGGGATCATACCAATATGTTGGTTATAACATGTACTGTAATCACCATAACATAACCAACAAAAACCAACCATTAATTTCTATTGAATCATACTTCTTATGGGGAGTGTGTGGGGATCTGAATTTCTAATAGAGGATAATCACCAATCACCAACAAAAATAGGGGATATACCATCTTGGAATGGTAGTTTCTTGAAATGAGGGAACCCAAAAAATGGTTGGTTCATTACTAAAATGAGTGAACGAAAAGGTTTGGGGGTACCCCGGTTTTGAGAAACCACCATGTGGTTAGTGGCTGGTGGTTGGTAGTTGTCCAAGAAGACTATCGGTTGACGGTGCTTTATGGTTGAGTGACGGCAATATGGTGGATTTATACGCTTATACGGTTGATGGTGGCGTATTGCGGTTCCTGACGGTGGATGAACGCGTTTTCACTTGATCCTTTCTGTTCATAAAATGGATTAACAGCCCACAATTCGAGGGATAGGCCATGTATCTATCGTTGCCAATCCCTATGCTTCCAGTTCCCATCATGATAATTAGGCAACCAGCTGGTTTCTACCAGCTCGTTATTGGGGGTTGGTTACCTACTATATAGTGGGAACCGGAACCATAGGGAATCATACCAAATCCTGAATTCTTATGTTCAGTGACGGCAATTGGTGGTTAACATCCAACCGGCTGATCTGGAAAATCGCTGACCTTCATGGCCAGCCTGGTCATTTTCCCCATCATGGCCCATTCTCATTATCCTGAGCACTGACAAGTGCACAATTTGTCATTTTGCTACACAGATTCTTACAATTACACGTATGATTGGACAACATGTTTACAGACTGGATGTTGGACAGATGCGCACATAAAGACACATGTATTGCTATGTAGTGCATTGTAGTGCTTGTATTCTTTGCGTCCCCGAAGTACGTCCGTATCTATCGTTATGTTATTCGTGGGTTTGTTCACTGTACAACTACATTATTTAGATATATGAGTATCAAACAAACATACAGTATCAATCGCTGATACCAATATGACTTCTTTTTTGTCCTAATTCTGTCTATTAAACTCTGATCGATCTATTAGATTCCATCGGCACCCAAAGCTATAAGATTGTTTTGTGTTGGAGCCCAGGCTAGGAGGCCATTAACCCTATTAATACACCATGAACTAAAACCACTACAATACCCTATATTTTACCGATGCTTAAAAGGGTTGTAAACCCGCAAGTATGGGCAAGCCTAAATCATAGTGCACTATTTTTTAGCACGATTTCTAGAATCATATGCTAAATCATATGAGACGTTTGTTTTAAATCAACAATTACGTTAGTAAAGGGTGTTTCATCAGGTTGTCGTTTTTTGCGTTTTATCCGAAAAACGATAGGGGACGTACTAAAAACGATACCCCAAAAACAGCATGATCATGTGTGCAAGCGTCAAAGCATGGTTTGAAGCATTAAGGCAAGGAGCCGCAATGCCGAAACCAAATGGGCTATTCTTATGGTGTGTAGCGATAAGGAACATAGGGGATCATTCCTATGCTGTATTAGAATGCATATTTGTTAGAGACAATGTAGCACACAGAAAGCCAGGTACGTTTGATTGCAGGCGCTCAAACTATGTCCTTTGCAGGGCTCAAGACAGAGAGATGAAGACATGACAAGGGACAGGAATGACACCTAGATAGGTAGATCGCATTCTATGGCCAGATATAGAGACATGCAAGGTTGGGAGGGTTGGACAAGTGGATGTGCAGTTGCAAATAATTGCCACGGTCCATTGAACATCGTCAAGCCGCTATGGCCGATAGCCTCTAGAAATCTTGTAGATGTAAGGTCAGGATGAACGATACCCCGAACGATACCCGAACGATACCCCAAATGCACAAAAACCTGACCACAGAGACATCTTCTTCCTTCAGCTCTGATAGCTCGAGTTCCTCTGAGTAGAAGAAACATAAGAAACAACTTGGCAGCGGCAGTACCTGCGCAGGTACTGGAACAGACTTTTCTTTGCCAGCCTTGGTTGCTTTTTATTTGTTGTAAACAGCCGGCGGCAGTGGTGTTCACCATGGGCTTGTATTGTCAATGTGGTGTCACCTATGGGATTTGCTTTGAAAGATGATTTTATTAAGCTTGAATCAAGCTGTGCCTATGGGACTTGCTGTGAAATGTTGACTCTTTGAGTGCCTGGATCAAGCTGTGCTTATGGAATTGGTTTTGAAATGCTGAATCTTTGCATGCCTGAATCAAGCTGTGCTTATGAGATTTGCTACAAAATGATGATTTTGTGAATGCTTAAATCAAGCTGTGCCCATGGGATTGGTTTTGAAATGATGAACCTTTGAATGCCTGAATCCAGCTGTGCCTATGGGATTTGCTTTAAAATAATGATTTTATGAATGCTCGAATCAAGCTGTACCTATGGAATTTGCTTCGAAATGATGATTCTATGAAACCTGAATCAAGCTGTGCTTATGGGATTTGCTACAAAATATTTCCAGATTAGATGAAAACGTCGAAAACTTGGAAAACGATAGGGGACGTATTAAAAAAGCCGTGAATACACCCCAAACATTTAAAATAATAAACGGCTCATATGCAAAAAACCCATCCTTTCTCAGGGTTTTTAGGGTTGCCCATAATTCCTACCAGGCCGGTGCCGCCTCGGAGCAAGAGGATCGTCATCCCGGAGGCGGATTTTTTGGCAGGATCACCAGGGTGTTACGACGATGACGTGTGAAAAATCAGCACGTCATCAAACGGTAACAGGTGATGAACCGGTTGATGGTTAATGGTTTAATAATGCATAACCATCAAATAACAATGGTCAACTAGCTGGTTAATGGTTAATAATAGGGATGATAACTGACAATTATAGGGGATATCTAGCAACTATAATATGGTGATAACCGTGGCTAATCTAGCTGCTTAATGGTTCAGAATAGGCTAGAATAAGCAACAATAGGAGATATACCAGCCATGTATGGCGAACTGGGTCAATATTAACCAACCAATAATGGGGAACAATGACCAGCAATAGTAGGGAAAACAATGGCTGATGACAAGGGAACCAGGGGTACAGGGTTTTGACCCACAGCCAGTTGATGCCAGTTGATTAAGCATAGATCAGTTGAATGGTTACTACTTGATAGTTGATGTGGTGATGATGGTTGCGGATGGTAAGTAGTACTTGATTTTGACTGATCATGGTTTATTAATGATGTTTCGAAAATTGATGGAGTTTTCGAAGTTATTGATCTGTTGATTAACCATAGAGTTTTGTTTGCAAGTTGATTCATCAGTTGATTTACAGCATGATGCATAGGTTTTTTTACCAGTTGATGAACCACTTGATTTGACTGAACATAGAGTTATTAACCATTTTTAACCAGTTGATGATATAGGAAACCATCAACTTGACTGTTGGTTTACACGGGTTGATTGAATGGAACGCCATAAGAGATCATTGACCACTTCTTTTCATAAAGACGTTGTTTTTTGTTTCCGATTGTTTGTGGACATCGTTACCATATAGCTAATCATGCTTGTAATATAGATGCTGACCATCAAAGCGAACTACTGTGAACCAGCAACAGATGTTGACCAGCTTATTTCCATTTGGTTCTGGGGTTTCTGATGGATTTTCTGACATTGCCAATATAGTTAATTATCATGGCTCATGTATATAGATATATATATATATATATATTTATATACATATACATTTACATATACACATATATATATATATATATATATATATTTAAATACATATATATATATATATAGTGATGGTCAGGCATGGTAATGAAATGGTGAATACCAACCATGAAAAATCGCAACATCCATTTTCGAAAATTCGCAAAACAACCCATCTCCGTGGAAATAGGCTTGTTAATAAGCTGTTCAACAGGTTTACAAACCACTAACAGTTGTTGATAATTGTTAATGCTGACAAATGATGGCTGATGATAAAGTTGAATTAAGTGGGTGATAAGTGTTAGCGGTTTGTGCAATTTATGCATGAGGAAGCATAGGGATCATCATTGTACAAGATGGCTACAAATTGTAAATATGTTTTTATGATATAGGAGAGTGGATAGAATTGTTCACAGCGGTTCATGGTGATAAATTGGTCCATCAAGGGTACTGATGGCACAAAATGGTTTACCATTTACCATTGTAGTTCTTGATGGATGGCAGCAAGAAATGCTTCCACGGGTAGTTTTGGCAAATCAAGTTTCACAGGGTTATAGCTGTTGATAGGTAAGATTTATTTCGGCAAATATTGGTTGGCGAATCATCTTAACATCAATTAAGATTTTAATCATTAGCCGCCTATTAGTTGTTGATACTTAAACATTGGCAAAAACAGCGAACTAGCCAACTAGCCAACTAGCCATCTATACTTTGGCTAAAACAAGCAACTAGCCATCTTCCAGGCGAACCATTTGGCTAAACATCAGCTGTTTCAGGCCAGTAGCGGTATGGAAAGAACATCAGCGGTTCAACATTGGCGAACCAGCTGATGCTGCAGGTGGACGACCGGCCACAGAACTTTCTGTTGAGAGTCCAACAGGTGGGGCTGGGCGGTAACAAACGGCACGATGTATGGACTGACTGCCTGGTGGTTTTCAACCATAGTTACCCTACTTAAGACTATGGAATCTATATGCTTCAAATTTGAACATGTTGAGCGTATGTTAACATATCTTTAAACGATAGATTGGTTTGTGCCTTTCAACCATAGTTAACCTACGATTAGTCTGTGCCAAGAAGGGGCCCCTTATGTTTTAAACCATTAGTCATAGGGGACTTTTGGTACGTTGCAGCTGAATGCCTTGGTAGCTACGGCCAAAGCGTAGCCAAAAAGCGTACCCTCATTGGGTTGTTGATTCATCAACACTGGGCAAAAGGCTACTGGGTTGATGATTCTTCTTTTTTCAATTTACCTTGATATTTGGGATGTTTGGCATATCTCTGATATTTCTCCATATGTTGCCAGGGTTTGAAAACGACAACCAGTATTAGTGGTTTGCACTGTCCTCAGCGCGGAATGTAGGAACTGTGGCCAGATCACCTTTTCAAGACTTAGCAGTCAAAATGATAGATCAGGACTCACTGGTGAGATACCATGATTTTTGGTGTGTAAGTGTGTTCCTGGTTTCCTCATCAGATCGTCGTCACTCTGAATGATGGCAATTGGTATTTGATGAGCACACAGTATTGTGGATCCGGCTGGATTTGTTCCATCATGTTCCATCTCTTGATCGAACGAAACAGATACAGGTCCATGGTTTGATCATATCATATCTCCTTCGGGTTCAGGGTGAATGCAGCGATGCACAGCTATGATTCCCGGTTGATTGATAGTTTCTAGCCGGCGGTGCTATTACAACATTTTGTGGAAGTTCTTATGGAGATATCCCTCACACAATCGGTTTATATACATGCCGATGTATGTATGCAGTGTGTGTGTGTGTGTTTGTGTTTTTTTTAATCAGTAGTCATGTGTGCCATATATGCCTTCAAAAAGCACATTCATGTACCAACATGCGAAAACAAACATCTACATATTAGTTAACCCACCCTCGCAATTAGCCAAGAGGGTGGTTCAATAACGATCTGGGTGTTTCTTAAACTAGGGGTACCCCGAAATCATCTCACATAGTAATCATGGATAGTAGTAAACCAACTCGTAGTAGTTGTTTAAGCACTGTTGTTGGTCATTATCCCCTTTTATTAACCATTATTAAGCCACTTGGGATAGTAAACCGACCATTTTGGGATACCCCTTTTTTGAGAGACCCCCATCTCTACCAGAAGGCAGCTGTGCCAGGAAGGATTTCGTCGATGGTGGCGTGCAACTTGCATGGACATCAGCGCAAAGGACTCACAAATGCAGGAGTCAACAGCTGAAGTAAACCCCATGAAGGGTTTTGCAAGGTTTGTTTGAAGGAATTCATAAGGTTTTATAGGGGTTTCGAAAAGGTTTTATAAGATAAGGTTTTCTTGGGTTTGATAAGGGTTTGATAAGGTCTTTTTAGGGGCTGGTAGGGGTTTTGATACAAATCCGAATGATTACAAGCTGACGTTCTTTATAAGGTCTTAGCGGGGTTATATATGACTCCATTCATCATGGCTGACAATAGGGGATAGTCACCAAGAACAATGGTAAAACAACTATACATCCTGGTCTCGCAAAATGGGGGCACTCCCAAATAATGCAATATGAATCATTTGTAATTAGTAATAATAACAGCGTGGCTTTGCTTTGTTTGAGAAACACCCACAGTATCATGAACCAGCATTTAACACATTGATTTTTGGTTACATAAATCGTTGCTGATCATAGGCCAACATTTACCATGATTTTTGACAACTGAGCAGCATTTTACTATGACTTCATCAATCATGGCCACACCATTTTCATTGCTACTCACAAGCCAACAACAGCCTTAGCATTCATAAACCATCATTGGCCGATAATTAAGCAGCACAAACCATTCATATAGCGGCTATTGACCATTATCAGCCCATTCACCTATCAGTTGGTCACCATGTTTGGTCATTGACCATCATTTGCGTGTTTCTCAAGACAGAAGGGTAATCATCCAGTTTATTAGCCGCTTGTAGTAGTAAACCAACCATTTTGGTCATCATTAACCATCATTTGCCCATTATTTGGACATCAGTATGTCTACTCAGGATAAATAAACCCCTGGTTGATCAATAGGAGGTATCCCCCCAATTAATCAATATGAATCAAAAAACAAATGCGACCTTGCTTTCCCATTGAAATGGACCTCCCCTGAATTAATCAACCTGGGGTTTACTAATCCTGGGTGGTCATTCATTAGTTGGTATATCCCAAGCATTATGGCTTCTAATTCCCTATCATTAACCATACTTAACCATACTAAATTATAATATGGAAATATAAGCCATAATTATGGTGAATCAGTTACTGATGGTTGGTTTAGTATGGTTAACCATAGTATGTTAACCATCAGTAACTATTAACCAAATAGTTATGCAACCATCAGGTTGAAGACAATAGTGAACATAACTGTTTAACTGTCAATATGATCCTATAACCATCAGTAACTATTAACAGTTAATTGCAATCATTTGGACATCAGCAACCATCAGCCGCAACAACGGTGTGGGGGCGTTCCCAGGAGCTTTCCCGGCCCCCAGGAGCTTTTGGTCCAGCGGCAGCGCGCAGCCGTGCTGGTGGGGCGGTGGGGTTGCTGGCCGAGGGGTATATAACTTATGGGTTGAGGATGGTTAACCATGGTGGAGGATGGTGATTTATATGGTTAAGGATGGTTTAGCATGCTCAATGATGGTGAATGATGGTTAATGATGGTGATCTATAGGTTCAATGGGTTTAAGAATGCTTAACTGGTTAATGATGCTCAAGGATGCTCAATGATGCCTGAGGTTACGGTGTTTCTGCCAGATGTCTTTTGAGATCCCACGCAAAAGCGTTCTTGGAGTCCCTGGGCAGTGAGTGAGTGAGTGCTTAATGATGGTTAATGGTTTGTGAAATTGTGATTGATGATGGTGAATACTTATCAATGATGGTTCGTTGACCAACAGATGAATTGACAGTCAACTGATGCTGTATTGATGGTCAATAAATGGTGAATTGAATGAAAGAAATGATATGTGCATATTAGTTTTGATTTTTAATGTTTCGTAGATATGATTATAGTTTGCAAAACAAACATGGACTCTACACCACTGAACAATTACGATTTATTAGTGAAAGTGATTGCAGTATGTTTGGTACTGTTGATGGTTTGAATGCTTACTTAATGATATATCATGGTTAATATTTGATATTCACGATAATTGTCCACCATTATTCATTTGCAATGGCTAGTGAATCTACTGGTATCATGGTGGATGATTAACGATGGATGGCCGATGGTTTTAAACATGTATTAGTTTGTTCAGTATTTTGGATTCTTCATTTGGGCCCGGACCTAATGAGGTGCTGCCTCTGTGAATGATCAGATGGCGGTGAACCTTTGGAACGCCTAGCCACGGAATGTGGCTGGCGCGCTGCGCTCCCCTGAGCGACCGCGGCTGGTAGCAATAAAATGATGGACATATATTTTTGAAGTCCCACTACTTGAGACGTCTGTGGAAGCCACTGTGGGTGTGGTTGGCGCGGAGCGACTGCCGGCGACATTCCTGGCCCAGCTGCCGGAACGGGCTGGACAGGGCGCAGGCTTGACACAGGCCGGCACGGCCGGAGTGTGGGAGGCGATCCAGTTGGCTTCGGGCCGTCCAACACTACAGGCCGAGGGGCATGCAGAAAGTGCCTGTTCCGAGTTGGGACCGAGGGACTGCAGTCTAGGCTGGACCTGTGGTGGGACTTGGTGCTTTAGCTGGCCAGAGTGGAACTGCTGGAGTTGATCAAGTCTCAGGAGTGGCACAAAACTTGGGCCACGCCCAGTGCATGGTTGACCTTCTTGATTGACAAATATGTTTCAGAGGTGTTGCAACCAGCAACCAGATAACCATTGATAATGCTTAATGATAGGCAATGATAGGGAATCATAAGCAACACACTTATGGTTGAACAGCTACTCGTAACTGGTTTTTTGGCTTGATTGACAATGTGCTTATTGTCCCTGGTGATCATTAGCGAATGGTTGGTTAACTAATATTGTGTTTTGTTGACAAGCATTATTGTTCAAAGGAGTGGTTCAACCACCAACTATTGAATCATTATGATCTCTCGGTCCATCATACAATAAAGGATACCAACAAAAGTTCTCTGATCTGCAGCCCTTCATTGATCACCTGTTTTTCATCATGATAGCCCATTTTTATCCATCGTTCGTCATGACCGACCATGATTCATCATGATCACCTATTATCGAGCATGATCAATCAGCAAGTTCACCATTGTTAAGCATGAGTTAGACCGGCTCATCATTGACCCATGAAACCAATTATCACCCAGTATCAACCATCACGAATGACCACCAATGGCCTTTTCATGGCAAGGTGTTGCTGCAGCAACGAGCGCAACAAGCGATTGCTGGGATGCCCAGGAAATCAATTATGGCTCATGCCCTTTTGAGCTACGTCGTATTTTACTGTGATCACCTATGAGCTGGCAAACCATTTAACGTCAGCCATTCCGTTGAGATTACAAACCATTTTTTGCACTGCCAAGCTCTGCCAGCGATTTGGTTGGCATCCCTACCTTTGTTGTTTAGATGTAGATCATTGTAGATCCCTGGTAGTTTTTTTTTGTTGAGCTCCACTAGACACTATTCATACAACGCACAGAGGTGATTGGTTCGGATGGCAGGCAAATGTTTGTTCAGTGTGTTTAGTTGGACTCTTACAATGATGTATGGCCCACTGAACTGCAGCTAGTTAGTCGACTTAGTTGAGAGACAGTTTGCTATCGGTCAAAACCCTGTACCACTGGTTCCTCTATCATTAACCATTGTTTTCCCATGTTTTCCCTGTTATTGGTTGGTCATTATCCCTCATTGTTGGTTGGTTAAAGCCTTGACCCATAGCCAGTTAGTGCTTCCAGTTCTGAAAGTTATTCTTTTATTGGACCCTTGGACCATCGCCAGTGCTGCCCTCAGGCTGTGAATCACTTGGTCTGGTCTTTGCAGATCAAGGCGGGCAGTTGCAGTTGGTAGCAACGGGTTGCTGCAAGCAGCGCCACGGGGTTAACCATCAGTTTGGCTGGGACTTGAAGCATCTTAAAGCCACTAAACTTCGTTCATGTTATCTAGGCCAATCATCCAGACTTGAGGGGTCCATCCAGCATTTCGAGAAATCGACCAATGTTGAAATCATCAACTACTAGTATGTTGATTGGTTCGCCAAATCGTCTAACTTGGTGCTTGAATGAACGTACATCTGTGTTTATCAACGAAAGTGGAAGCATGGGGTGGTGACCTCTGCCAAGATGCGAAGCCTGACTCTTTGTTTATGTGTGCATTAGGGGGCATATGTGGGTGTTTCTCAAAATAGGGGGCCCAAAAAGTGGCCAGTTTATTACTATAAATGACTAGTAATGGATGATTTAGGGGTACCCCTATTTTGAGAAACACCCATATGTAAGGCCTTTGATTTCGTTTTGGGAAGGAAAAACAAGCAGCATGGCGGCAACGGGTGTAATCGAACGAGGTGGTTCGTAAGCAAACTCGCAACGCCGCAAATTATCGCAGGTTAACGTTGTTTCTCCAATTATCAACCATAAACGGTGGTCAATGGTGCCAAAACCTTAGGAAACTGCTATCAGCCAATGATCTACGCTTACGCAACCATGCGTCCCAGCCGACCGTCAACGACCCGTTGAGGCGATCAAACGATGCGGCTCTTCATGCGACTGCTCAGGCCCATGGCCCATGGCGGCAGGATCGCCTGCCAATGGTGGTCCGGCCAGGTGACCGCGCTGCTGGCGGAAGAGAAGCAGCAGCGCCATCTGCGTCCTGTTGCGTCCTTTGACGC
>VSDK01026515.1:46586-61184 GCA_009767595.1 Symbiodinium kawagutii
TGCCGAGGAGAAGGTGATGGATGAATCAGTCAAACAAAAAATCGGGAGATCGCAAAGCTGTTTGATGCGAAGCTGCAAAACATGATGGATTGACCCCTGAGGAAACAAAGAGGCTGCTCAGACTGTTTGCATCTCAACAAAATGACATGGAGCGCTCTACTGAGTCAACACCAACAAAGCAATGGCCAGCTGTGAAGTAGGTGCTGTGGCAGCACCAGGAGCGACGATGTGCCCAACTCATGGCCAAGAAAGGAAGAAGACCTGGAACGCATCAAGCATATGGTCGTAGACCTGGAGGAGAAGGCTGCTGCAGATAAAAACATCAGAAAGCGCACATCGCCATTTGCCTACACCTCAAAAGCGTGCCTTCATCTTTTGTTGAGTCCCGCACAAAATATCACACCCATGTTGGCCAATAAAATGTTTCGCTGACCACTCGTGACAATTATTGACCATTAATACCCATTAAAAACCGGTATGAACCATTATCAATCATCATCAACCATGGTTATCAACCCCCATGAACCAGTATTAGCCATTATTAACCATCATTCAACATTAGTAACCTATTATTAACAATTATCAACTATCATAACCGCCAGTGCATATGTGCCATTGACGAATCCACACCTGGACCCAGCGCCAGGGCTGGCGCCGCTGGCGCTATGCAGTGGCTGCCGGACACCAGGTAGGGTCAGGGCGTTCAGAAGCAACACTTAATCAACAGCCGCTAGTGATTAGCCACCAAAGCTAGGAGAATGAAAACAGCAATGGTTGGTGATAGTTTTGATGAGCAGAAACTAGTGAATGGTTGATAGCTAATGTGGTAGCTAGTGATCAACAGGGTTACAGAACCGTTGTAATATGGCAAGCTGGGTCATGCAGTTAACCAACCAACTAATTGTTAAATCTATGGGTCAATATCCACCAACCAATAATAGCTGGCAAATATGGTTAATCACAGGGGATAACAACTAGCAAGTGTAGGGGATATAGATATAGCAGCTATATATGTGAGATATTGACCAACCAATTTTATGGGAGATATTAACCAACAGCGATAGTGGGAAACAGCCTGGTTGATGATAGGGGAACCAGGGGGACTCAGGGTGAACTGACCCACAGCCAACTTAACAAACGTAGTCTCATAGATCCAGCCCGTGTACCCCGTCAGGTGACCTTCGACAAATGTGTGGACTTGGGTTGCGAGAAATGCTGGCAAGCGAGGCATTCAATTTGATAGGCTACAATCAAATCTTCGGCATTTAAGTTATTCAATGTCAACTAGTCATGGTGCTGCATTGAGCTACTTGCGCTTTTTGCACATAGACATGCAGTGAGTGTTTTATCAATTAAGCAATGTCAAAGACACTGGTTGGATGGTTCGCTATTACTTTGCTCTAGGTGGTTGCACTGAACAACCTGTTTTGGTTTACCAGGCAGCATACTGGGAATCCGACATTGTTCGGGGATCTAACTGCGGGGAAACGGGATTATATTAGTGATCGATTGATCATATTTCCGACAACGGGAACAGACTGTGTCAAATCCAAATGATGATAATGGTCTAAACTCCAAAGTGATTAACAGTGCTGATGGTCACCACAGCAAAATAAACCATTTGGTCGACAATGCTCAAGAAACTGGTGTCAGAAACGGGTTTAATCAGCTGCTTTCAAAACTGGTTGGTAATTTTAGACATTTGTTCCCTAGTATTCCCAAATGGTTGGCTGACAAGCCTTTTTTTTATAGGGGTGGTTCAACCACAAACAAATTGCTTCACCTATAAAAAGTTGGTTCATCAAGTTACTTCATCAAGTGAACCAAGTTTTGAGAACAAGTTACTTTTTTGTTTATCACCATAGTTGGTTCACCAAATCAGAGAGTTTGAATGTGGATGGCAACCTGTACCCGTTTGGTGGTTGAACCGCCCCTCTGAAGAATATTGGTGAACAAACCATTTGATAATGACAATGAACCAACTAGAAAAAATTGATAAGTTGTTTCATCAAGTTACTTCACCCAACTTCCTGGCGCCCACCCAGGTTTCCATCAGTAGGTTTCCCTCTCAAATCGAAGGTTGTGGCGCCCATGCTGCATAGCCCCAACGTGAGCTTGGCGTTGGGGCAGCCTGGGGAGCCCTCCAGGGGGCAGCGGTGATTCCTGAGCGACTTTCTAGTAGCTTTGGTGATGATATTGATTATGGTTGCTTATGGGCTAATGGTGTTAATCACCAGATTTAGCCATCATCAGAACATCAAGTAGCCATCAATGAGCCATCAATTTGCCACAAATTAGTGATGATATCATTAGTTAACCTCGTTTATGGCTAATTGATGGTGAGTGGTGGTCAATAAGCTGGATCATGGCTACTAATGGTTTGGATATGTTGCTGAATGAATTGGCCATCGGTAAACGTCAACTAGCCATTGCAAACCTGACCAAATGATGCTGATTGATTTTCATTGACGGCTCGTTGATGATGGATGGATGATTATGTTTAATTACTTACTAATGGTTTGTTTGAGAAAGGTCAACTAACCAGCATGAAGCTTGATCAAGATGATGACTGAGAATGACAAATGAGTAAGTATGATAGATCATATTGATTGCGAATGAAAATACTTAAATATGATATTATGTGATCAATGATTGATATTGAGGGTTACTGTAATTAATCGTGGTCAGTGATTGCGAATGATGGTTGATGAGAGTGACTGGTAAATTGTGGTTGACAAAAGCCCGTTGCTGATCAGCTAGGAGTGGATGATGGTCAATACCGACCAACCATTGCCAAAACGACAGTGTTTGCATAGGGGGAGAGCAAAGCAGCAACATTTTTTGGTTGGTGCACCCTACTCATAAAAGTTCTTAGCCAGATTACAATCGGCAAAAGATAGCCATGGGTGATTTGTTCCTTGCAAAAATTGCTATGATGATCAGGCAGACTGCCAACACGCGTGGTCACATCCCTGATGTGGAATCGTGTTTGTTTTTTTTTACTATGTGACTATAGATGGTATCCAGGCAGACCGCCAACTGTCATGGTGGTTTCCCGGGTATAGAAGCATCATATGATCACCCGCAGGTGTTTGACAGGTCCTGCCCTGGAACGGCATGTTGCTGCCATGGGGGAGGGTTCTGACAAGAACTTCTTCGATGTGCTGTGCGATCAGTTGGACTGTGATGGTGGAGCAGAAATCAATGTGTGGCCAGTGGATAGCCTGAAGGAGGCCATCCCGCATAGGTCCGAACCCTGCATTCTCATTGGGGAGGTACAGCGTCGTATGTTTGGCGACGACCACTGCAGACGAGTAGTCGAGCGGGATCGAGCGCTGATGATTGGTCAGCCTTAACCATCATGGTTGCTGGCTTGTTGAAAAATAGCATCCATAATTAACAGTGTTGTATAAACCTCACCATCCATGAACCATTTTAGTCAGTATTGATCCATGATTGGTTTAATTACGAACGAAAAACTAGAATCCATGATTGTTCAGTGTTTGTTGATCATCGATTGATGGATAGCCAGAGTTAGCATCCAATTATTCCAGATACGATGGGTACATATGGGTCCTGAATATGATTACGGGTCAAAACCCAGGTACCCTTGAAGAACATTCTATCAATGACCAAACTAGTCTTTGTTGGGATATTAGGTACCCACCCATTTGTTGGTTGGTTCTTGGCGCGTAGCCCATAGCTATTGTTGGCACAACCGAAAATCTTGTTCCTTCCACCAATTATCAACCAGAAACCAGCTCTTTAAACATTGATCGACCACCATTATCCACTATAAACCACTATTGACCATGATAGTGGCTACTAGCTAGTGTTTAAGAGTGGCTAATGATGGTTAATTTATATAACTATTATTTAGTGATCATTGATGAATCAGGAACCATCATGACCATTAAAACCAGCTAGTTGACCATTGATTAGCCACCATTAGCCACTATGAACCATTCGTGATCATGTCATGTCTCTCAAAACCAGATTGATTGCCACTATTAGCCACTAGTCACCATTATTCACCACTAATAAAACCAATATTAACCACTATTAGCAACTATTATCAGCCATCATTCAGCACTGCCATCATTCACCAGTATTAACCTTTATATTAGCCATGAATATTTAGCCACTATTAGGCACCATTCCTAAGCACTAAAACCCGGCTCAGCCTTCAAACCCACGCTCGGCTCGGCGGATGACGGGCTCCCAAGGCTCGGCCGTATCGCCTTGGAGATCAACGAAGCCATGGGTCTCAAGGAGCGCCGCGTTCCGGTGCGCGATCAGCGATTTCGGGGGCCCTCGTTGGGTTTGGCGAACTGGGGCCCTTGCAGTTGATGGCGGCCCTGGCTGGTTCAATAGCTGGTAAATATGGGGTTAAGCTGGGGGAGAAGAACTAAGAATTCTAGGGGATAACTATATGGCGAGTTGGGTCAATATCAACCAACTGGTGGATAACGACCAACAACAATAGTGGGAAAACAAGCTGGTTAATGATAGCAGAACCAGGGGGACTAAGGGTTTCGCCTCACAGCCCCTTTGGTAATCTACTGGCTGGTGGTTGGCGGAGGGGGGCCAGGAGCCAAGGTATCCCGTTCTGGCGTGGAGCGATTTGGGAGTGGCCTCACAAAATGGTAGTCTAACAATATTAGACGAATGGAAAACAATATCTCGATCTGACAACATCCAATCGTTACCAGATTCAATGGAATCTAGCACTGATTGAACAACAATATTAGATTCACCAGTTGGGTATAGGGATGGAAATTGCACCAAGTACAGATGCTTTCCGGGATTTCTCTATTGGTTGATTTTCCATTGCTAGGTTTCTGCCCTGAGGATATAATATAGGGTTGTGGGTCAATATTCTCCAAGCAAACAATGGGTAGATGGTGGTAGATGACGGTAGATGAACATCCCAACAAAGACATACAAAGATTCAAATGGTCACTTATGGGATTTGAACAGCCTGCAGTAGTACAGAGACCCTTGACCAATGGCCATATCAGCAACAGCAACAACAAGGCAAAGAGTGGTTGAGTGGCACTGTTTTTGATGAGGATTTATAATGAGTCATATTTTGGTCAACCGTTGTTGTTCACAACTTACGATGTTCGAATATATGGTTGATTTGCATGCAGGTACTGCTGATTTTCCAACGGTGAATCGGATTTGTTGGCTCAATGTTTCATGGTGAAAGTCATGGAGTCGCAGGTACAATGTTTTTTAAACCCTGGTAGGTAGTCAACGCATCAACTGGGGAGGTGCACTGATAACAATACTAGGAATCATCATTGCGGGTCAAAGCTCAAAACATCTTAAACACTGAAATACTATTGATTTAAAGATTGGGTTAAAATGCAATGTTAACTTGAACCGCGTTGAGATTAGTTCAATCATTGCTGAACATGAATTGAACAATTATTGGTTGGTTTCAGCAACCATAATGATCATGATTGGCCAATCAGTGGACCATTAGCCAAGAATGACAAATATAAGATTAGTGATTCATGATAAAAATACTTTTATAAGAATGGTTCTTGATCATCGCTGTGCTAGACGGCCTCCCCCCAACCATTTGGTCAATAGTGGTTGATAGTGGTTCATAATTGTCGCTACTAGTTCATTGCTGCTTAGCTCTTAAAACCCTACGACGGGTCGAGATTCCTTACAACAATACCATCTGCAACATGATGATTTTCAGTGCCTTCATGGGAATGCACCTATGAATCCAATCGCCAAACGTCCAAATAAACAGAACCAAAGCAACCCAATCAACCAAACATGGCCATGGATGCGCATGCTAACTCTGCATTTGCTTCGTTAGAAGCGATGTGTCGCGACTAAAAGGTTGTCCCTAGTCACAATAGGGATGTCCCTAGTCACTCAAAGGTTGCCAAGTCAGACCAAACGAACATCTTCGCTAGAAGCCGATGGAGACTGCCATTGGTAGCAACCAACAAGCAAACCAAGCATGGCTATGCTCAATTGCTGATATCATATGGTCTATTAAGTAAGTGATAATTTACATTTTTTGAGTCCTGAATTGCTCAGCAATGCTAACAGTGGGCTGCGGCCTCTCGATGATCTGGTTTGCCAACAAAAACTACGGATGTTCGCAGCAAGAACCTTTAGTCATGTTTTGTTTCAAAAAAAATGCTGTCAACAATTAATTAGCTAAGATTTTCCTAGATTTGATCATGCGGGCCGGTATTTTGCAACTAACTAATTATCAATACCAGCAACCTTGAATGCATGATGACCATTGTTGAAAAGAATTGGTGATCTCTGTTGCATATTTCAAAACACGGCAAATACTTGTCATCATGCATGGCTAGACCATTGTTGGTTCGTATAAATGAAAGCATTCTCCACTGACTCCTTGGGGACAGACTGGAGTGCACAAGGCGGTTCGGGATGACATTCAGAAGATGGCGGCTCAGCTTCGCTCTTGACGTGCTGCTGCCCACTGCATGAATTTGAATTTGTTTGGTTTGCTTTTTGCCTGGGCTTCTGGACCGCCAGGTTGCATCAGTTTTGATACTTCTGCTTCAGCAGTTCCTATTTGCCAGATGCTGCCCTTTCAGATGCCTCTTTTGCTACGTGGAGCTGTTTTCCCCTTGAGCAATCAGTTTTCAGCAGATGTGCCCTGCATGGCCAACCAGTGGATGACTGTGTGCTTTGCCTTTTTGCTGATTTTCCAACTTGTCGCTTCTTTCAGGATGAGGCCTGTGGCGAAGCAACCCATATATTTAGACTCCAGGTTCTCAACTGACTCTGCCAATTGCATTGAAGGCTGTTGCCTTCAGTCAAGCATTGTTCAAAGAAGTTGTGAACAAAACTGGCTATACTATACGCAGTGATTTTAGGCTTCAGGTTGTTTTGACTTCAGACAATGAAAAACACCGGCTGGCGTAGAATTTGAGCACTGGACCAACTACGTGCCAACCACAGGATAAGTGCATACATCAGCACTATTATCGTTAGTATCATAATTATCATCCATATTCTGTGAGTATGTATGATTCTATACTGTTTCATTATTGTGTACATATTACATATATATATATATACACATATATATATATATTTATATACAAATATTTAAATATATACACACACATATATATATATAGCATGTTTGGCCAAATTGCCATTCATTGACAATCATGTTCCATATATGTATTTCTATTTCTATATAGAGAGAAACATGATGTGTGTATGCATATATATATATATATATGGCTGGTGGTTTTAAACATTTTGTGATGTGGAAAGCATGGTTGGTCGACAAACATGTATTTTTCACAACGGGAGTTCAACCACCAACCAGGTACGGATAAAATTATGATATAGGTGTAAATCTATGTTCACACACACACGTATATGGTTGTTTCTCAAAATTTGGAACCCCAAAATCTGTGTTGCTATAAATCACTATGAATGGATGATTGGGAGGTCCCTTTATTTTGACAAACACATTTTATTTTTTAATTTATATATATACATATATATGTATACATTTATGTATTCATTTATTTAGATAAATAGATAGATATTTGCCCGCAAATGTCATTGGTTGAGGGTGCCGCATGACACTGCTGGTCGCGCCAGGAGCCGAAGCTCCGCAGACTGCGGCAGCGTGCGCCACATGCGCTGCCAGCCATTCCATCACCGCAGGAACCTCCGCAGGAGACATGCGAAGCAAAAATGTGATGCTTGTGGCTGTGGGTTTTTGCAGGAAAACCATGGGATTTTCCATAAAGGTTCTATGATTTGGATGGTTAATCAAGGTTGATACTGGTGGTAGAGGAAACCATTGGATTTTCAATGGAATTTGAATGCTGTCTTTGCTTAATTAATCAAGGTTAATCGTGGTCAATAATGGTGTCTTTACAGGGAAGCCAAGAAGCCATGGATTTTTTTTCGGTGAACTATTGTCAATGGTGGTTTTGTATAGGTTTTTTGGTATAAGGTTTATCACCATTGATCGTAGTTAATAATTACTAAGGGATAATCACTAACTATAGTGATTGAAGAGCTACTGTACTTCCTGGTTTTGATATTGTGGATAATTCTACGGGTTGATGAACTTCCTAGCTTGGATTATGTTTGGTGATTGTTTTTGTTGTAATAATATGCCCAATTATTATGATTGTTGAATGTTGAGAGTTGATCCTCGGTGGTTCTGTTGACTATTTGTTGACGTTGATTCATCCAGCGAAATTGTTGGTTGACCCTTGTGAATTACCAAATACTTCTTGGTAGTTCTTCGGCATTGGCTAATGGTTGATGATCATTGATTAGGCATGAATCAATCATCATGGTTGTTTTGATTTTCATGAAGTGTTTCAAAGTGGGTGATGACGCTCAACCAAGCACTACCGCCAATAAGGCCGAGGAAGCAAAGCCAATCAATGTTTACCTAGTAGCCAAATACAGACACCAATTCATGATAAATTCTGAACTGTCATGACTTGCGATCAAAATTGGAAACCACTGAAATTGGGTTCTTCATCATGAAAAATAATGGATTAAGCGACAGTTGTTTAAAGTGTGGAAAAAGTGACAGGGACAAGCGATGGCTCACAACATCTTACTATGGTAGAGATGCACGGATACGGGCGGGTTCTCTTCGTGGTCCCATGTTCAAACAGCCATTTTCAACCACAACCACAACTGCTAACCATCACAAATCACTATCAATCACTTTGACAAACATTATGAAATACTTTCAACTACTCGAACCCCCATAAATCGCAAAACATCAGCGATGTTTTGGCATTTCCTTTCCACCATCGCAGTATCATTATTGGATGAATTGTTGACCACTACTTTCCATCAGTAAGCATTTGTAGCCATCACTTGCAATGTTTTATCCATGATGGACCCACAATCCTTGTTCTCAGTCATTGATCAATATCTCTGACAAATACTCACGAGAATTCATGAGATGTTTTTTGTTAATAACATTGATTATTGTTATCAGTCATTGTTGGGACCATTTACAGTAGGTTGAATGCATGTTTCGAGAGTACGATCTATCATCATCAATGTATTTAGCGAGATTTTATTATATATATATATGTATATGTATATTCAACTATTTCCCAGTTAAATGGCATGATAATCCTGGTCAATTACACAATCGATAAACCCCCAAAGAATTCGCCCATGCAAAGCACGCTTACCATTTACGGTCACGGTTGGATAATGACGTACCCGCAAATTAAGGAATCATGATCTATCCATGACCATGAAGCATTTGAGTTTCTTCAATAAGCTTTGATGGTTGGCTGGTTGGATGAAGTGAAGAACTCATAACCATCAAGTTTTGCTCAATCCCTTGGTCCTTCACCATGAAGGGATCCGCATTCGGGGGCACATCATGGCGCCCCGTCCTGGCAACCGTCCTCAGGACGATGCTTCCTGCGCTTGGACCATGGAGTGCCAGGAGGTGCGAGCCTGCGAGTCAAGTTAGGATTCAGGAGCTGATGGACTTAAGTTGAAGAACAAGCTGGATTTACTTGGGTTATCTTGGGTTGCATGGTCAGCAAGCTAGCAAATTCTCGTGGTGAGCTTGGATGGGTATCGCTGGTTAGATATGGTTGAATTCTGTTTGTTGGACGGTTGCGTTGTGCTAAGTATGATTGTTAGCTGACAGCTAAAGATGGCTAGTGCTGTGGAACCGATCACGAATTGATGGTTGTATGCGGGTTGCTGTTGATATGACGGTGCATGGCTGATTGGTGGTAGTTGTATGATGTCTATGCAATTGATCGCTGTATGACGGTTCTTGCTGGTCAGAGACTAGTGACTAATAACCAATACAACCGTGAAATATTGACGGACATTCGTCACCACCAGGACTACTAGGACCATGAAGTACAAACCATTGTCGATGGTTTGTGAGCAATACAGGGGTTCCAGAATAACAGTGGCAACGGTCAAAAATGATTGCTGTGGTGAATACTGGTTGATGATTAATGACGTTTTTGATATTGGTTTTAAACAGCTGATAGTTTGGCTAATGGAAAGCAACAGTATATGACTTCAGCTAAATATCACAATCGAACATCAATAAGTGGTGTCCAGCTGCATAAGCGATTGTGAATAAAAATCTAGGCCGTGATGACACCTATGTTTCAAGCGTTTTAGATTTAAACATGTAAAACAGATGATAATGGCTGTGCAATTTCATGCAAGCGACATGCACAAATGCTACTATATGCTACTCTAATACTTTCCATGCATCGATGTTTGCAAATGCTTCTCCCAAACTGGGAACGCCAACTTTTGTTCGATCCTCAACTTTTGAGACATGCCCAGAAACCTCAAGATAACAAAAGGGCGAGCCCCCGAAATTCTTCAACAGTCCCGAGTTACCCAGTGCTTGTGGCGCAGGTTTTTGCCAAACATTTTTTTTAGGTGAACAGCTCAACCGAGCTTTTGTGGTTAAGTGTTTGTCCTAATGGCTTTGGTTGGGAAATGTGGGTAAAATGCTTTGAGTTCCAGCACAGTTGACCCAACCAATGGAAGCAACCCACCGCGTCGAGCTGGCGGAGATTAGGTCCCCGAATCGACGCACCTGATGTTCTTGCAGAAGGTGAGGGGACAGCCGCCTGGCACAGCACTTTGCAGCCTGGTTGCTGGGGGAAAACCACGTAACACCACCCTTCAAAAGAAATATACCTATAGCACCCCATAGCCTACAGCTGTTTTTTCCCTCATCATGGCAAATTTGAGATGTCTTTGGACGTTGCAGGAACATGTGTTTCAGAAGCCTGTATGGACTATACTTCGACTTCCTGTGCTAACGGGTCGAGGTATCCGTACACGATGGGTACACAGTCATTTGGAATTGCGTAGTTTCCGTATGGACACCGTCGTGGTAATTTTTTGAACACGAATAGCAACAATAAATGTGTGAAAAGAGGCATATGCAATCAATTACATTATTTTTCAGATTGTAGTATTGTAGACACAAAATTGAGAGTTGTAGACGATGCATTTGGCAGTTTTACAATTTGGTCGTGGTTGCATGCCTCTATTGAGTGCTGACAGAGCTGGCTGCATAGTGCAACAAACCGCCAACAGTGGCAGCTATCACTTTTGGTAGTCACAAAGCTGGTCGGAAAATCCACCGGAATTCTAGTCTACTTCGTGGTTTTCAAAATGATTTTAATGACTTTACCCATTTGGAATGATTAACAAAATTGTTGAAATGATTAAGTAGTAGCCAAGCAGCTGGACAAAACGGTGCCGAGCCAAGCAGTGCCTGGACTAGCCACGGTGACTAGCCTAACGACAGCCTGGGGGTGCCGTGATGAAACACGATGTTGCTCCAGGCCTTGGCCGGTTTTGCTTCGGCGAGGGCCAACAGAGGTGAGGGGAACGCTTCTGGGGGGTCATGGAGCCACGTGGAAAATGGGGTTAGAGAAAGGGTAGGGCTTGATGCCTTATGACAACTGATTAACATGATTAATATTTATATATATATATATATACAAATCACCATCATCCACATAAATGAGGTGTTGGTGATTGTTAGCAATGGTCGGATTGAAATGCGTTTGGCCCTTATGGTCCTTGTGATAGTTGTGAAAACTAGTGATGGTAAGAAACACCACCAAACAACTGGGGTGATAATTATAGCATCAACAAGCTGATCAGCAATAGGGCTTGACAAATGATGGCACATGGTTCGATGTGAGTGGTTTCACTGTATGTACTTGGATTGCTATCCAGCTCAAACGCTAATCAACTGACCGTGGTCATTGATGACAGCCCTTGCCATCTCAACATCTACGTAGTAAAATGACCACCGTCATGTGTTTACCGCTGCAATTGCTCGTCAGTGTTCAAGGCCTGCAGTTGATCAATCCATTGGGCGGGAGAGGCAGCAGCGCTAAGATCAGCCCCAGTGATGTTGGCACTTTCTTCGCAGTCCTTGCACGGGTCGTCATTGTAGGTTCAAAGTGCAGAGCGGTTTTGCCAATGACCAAAACGTTAGAGCGTGACCAAGAATCTTTTTGATGCGCGCAAGAGAATCAGTCCCTCGGTTGCATCCCAAGATAGGGACATATCAACACCATTCAACACCTGTATGATCAGTACTCATTCAGTACAGGTATCAATACGTCATGTTGAACTCTTTGGTGCAACAAAATGATGATCAAAAATGATCAAAAGCCGCTGCATTTGCCGATCAAGCGTTTCCATGCAAGATTCTGTAAGGCCTTTTTTGCTTTGGCCCAAAAACAAGAGTCAGGAGCGAATATACTTTGACTGGCAACCAGTGGGGGTGGGCCTAAATTATCATGCCATTATATGCCATTTGGATCCCTTCGGTATCCTTCGGTTGACTTGTTACCACACAAAATCGATTACGGGTTGGCTACTTTTTGTTGACACCATTTGCTTGGGGTCACATTTCAATCAGGCGAGCAGGGATTTTGCTTGGGATACTCCGTGAGTAACCAAGTGCGTGACATGGTTTGTCCTATGTGTGCCCAATTGTTAATTGTCATGAATTTTGATGGAGACTAAGTCGGTTTGCGTTCTGTTTGTGTTGAAAAGGTGAACTACTAAAAGACACTGATCAACAATGAGAGTACGTCATGGTCATCAACAGCAGCATCATCATCGCAGTCAACAACAGCAGCATTACCAACAAACATCACCGATGCCAACATCAGCAACCTTAATTCCTGTGGGTTTGTCCATAGCCACGGTTGTGCCTGCTACCCATCCAATGAGAAACATTGTTAATCAGAAAATCACATAAAATCACCAATTTTTTGGGCACACCCTGGCCTTGGACAAAGACATGTATGTGTCTTTTTATTGGAACTTGCCGGCGCCCGCCGGCTCACAGCACCTTGCAGGTTTGGAGGACATTTCTCCAATCTCTTTGTGGCCCTCCCCGACCAGCAATGGCCACACCCGAGAACAGGAGCCGCGTAGAGTCTTGCGACACTCCTGGGTCCAACCATGGCACGTTGTCAACCTTTGGTTGGCGGAGGTACTGCATCCATCCATCCACCCATCCACCCACCCATGCATCCATCCATCCATCCATCCGTCCGTCCGTCCGTCCGTCCGTCCATCCATCCATCCATCCATCCATCACCTTGGACATGTTGTTACTGATTAACATGTAGTAGATGAAAATATTTTCTAATCAACTGGTGTTGATCCAACCGGCCTTCTTTATCATGCACCAAAATTGGTACTTTGCAAATGAGATGGGTGATTAGATCGTCTAAGGATATTACATTCAGATACGTTGAAATCCAGAGTTTGATTCCACCGAAAGTAGAGCCCACTCCGAGAGTCTATGTTGTCACCGGTGCTTCAGAGTGCGAAAGCAGCTCCTGAACAAGACGGCCCAGTTGTCGTTCTCCAGCTGGTTTTTGGCATGTGGGTAGGTTTTATTCATGGTGTAGGCTAGGTATGTCATATCCATCAATCCGGGGCATTCCCGAACGGGTGGTTTGCTTATTGTTCTGTTGTTTGGACAGCTGGGGTGCTCCCAAGGTATGAATGTCGGACGCACGCATTGTCAGCAAGTCAGTACATGCGCTCCCAAAGCGTTTCCCAAACCCTCCAACGATAATATGCTTTGAATGGTTCAGTTCTTTGGTGGATACCCATTGAGTATATATAATCTGGGTTCTTAGTGCTGGTGTTTCAGCCTGTAAAAAGGTCTATGAGCCGTGATGGATTTCATGTTGTTTCTGTTGCTGAATCTGTAGCCGATGTGCTTAATAGTTGGTCCGTTTCAGGACCTCCCAACCAACTCGTTCGTGTACTGACTTGGCGATACACCTTGTGAAATACCAAAGGCGACAGTCATGGTTGACCCGTCCCCCTGTTGCTGTTGTTGGTGATGTGTGTCCTACTATTTCTCCGGATTTATTAAACAGCCACTAAGCCCGAAGTTTGATCAACATTTCCAAGGGTTGGCCCTACCAACCTCTATCAATGACCAAGCGTTGCCAGTTCCGCTGACGCAGGAGCGCAACTTCAGATGAAAGGCCTCAAAGAGCGTGGTTATATCGGCAGGAAGTTGGATGCGAGAGAGGGAAACAGAAACAAAGACAATGCATACTGTGATTCTTACATGGACAGAGTATTTAGTTAATCACCATTAATTGGGTGAATGTTCCCAGGCCGCAGTGTCAATGACCAAGAACAACAACAATAATCAGGCAAGGGTATTCCTTGATAGGAAATTGGTCATATACAACCCCTACCTGGGAGGAACAACCAATGTTGGTTTCCAACAGTGTGCCTGTTATTGTTTTTTTGCTGTTGTGGGTGCTTGCGCTCGAGTTGTCATTGCTCTTGGCAATTTTGGTGTTCAAGGTTTTCAGTCACATGGGTAGATCAGAAAGGGGGGTATCTGGGTAATTCCAAAAGATGTGACTTGCCCATGGAACATGATCATTTCTTGGATTTGCAGCTGAGGGCAACCGCACTTGCATGAGTACATCACCACCACCATCATCATCGTCATCATCATAACTATCATCATCATCACCACCACCACCACCACCATCACCACCACCACCACCACCACCA
>VSDK01026517.1:6117-23707 GCA_009767595.1 Symbiodinium kawagutii
TTTCTTTGTTTCTTCCTTTCTTTCTTTCTTCCTTTCTTTCTTTCTTTCTTTCTTTCTTTCTTTCTTTCTTTCTTTCTTTCTTTCTTTCTTTCTTTCTTTCTTTCTTTCTTTTTTTCTTTCTTTCTTTCTTTCTTTCTTTGTTTCTTTCTTTCTGCAATCAGTGTCCGCAACTGACCGCGCAACTATCATTTTAGCAGGTCAGGTCAACCATCAATAAGTCCGAAAAGTGGTTCATTGGCCTCACACATGTTCCGCATACAAATTGTATGTAATGCTGTTGGGGAAAACATTTTAGTATATTTGGTGAAGAAGGGAACTTGGGTAGGCACTGTGAGCGACATAGTGTCCTTGAAGGCAAAATAGCTGCGTACACAGCTGCGAAAAAAGTGATAGTAAGAAGAGGGCAACAAGGAACAAAAAACAAATCTTCAAAAAATTGAAACCGAAACCTTAAACATGTCTTGGGCAATGAACAGTTTTCAACCGATAACATTTCCTTTGTCGTGATTGAGTGCGGGAAAAATAGGCGTAGGCTCCCAGAGGGCGGCTTTAGTGGTCGAATTGGGTTGGGTTGATTTGGTTCTTCTCTTTTAGTTTTGCGCCATATGCTTGCACATGTATATACTATATACCAATGGTGACTTCGTTGGAGGCAGGTGTTTGAAGCAGAATCAAAAACATCATGGGGTGGAAAATGATCTCCATTACGAATCGGTGTGAGGAGGCCGCCTGAGGGCGGCTTTCAAGCGGCCTCGCGTCCTTGGTCCAAGAAGCTGACAATGGAAATTTTTGCGATTGAGGATGATTTTGTTTTTGATTCTCTCTTTCAATGCTTGCGTGAGACATTTTCTGCCTTTTATTTACGAGAGACATGATATTTAACCATGGTGTGTCATAAATTGCAATTTAACATTTTGTCGTTGACACATAGATGTGGTATGGCATAGTTTGCACGTGGCAGAATACACATTTGGTTTTTTTGCAAACACATCGTTAGTGAAATTTTTCCAGAGGTGCCAGAAATGTAATTGTGATGATTTGTTTCACTTACTGGTGCAATCCCAGTTGCCTTTTTCCAAGAAGGGTTTTTCCCTCGCACCAATGTATGTTTCACTGTTTTGTCGCACAGACTCGTGCAGACATTTCCAATTCTTTCCACCTTATTCGCCAAGATTGACCCCAATTCATCACCATTGCCTTTTGCAAAAATGATGAAGTTGACTGGTTGATTTGTTTTTTGTTCAAATTGTTGTATCCATTTCTGTGCTTTATTACGTGGTAGTTTCCGAACAAGAGTACGACTGGAACAGAGTGTTCAAGAGGCGTCTTTTGCGAGGAAAAACACCGACAGAACCTGCGAGAATCGACACGTTTTTGTAAAATTATTCTTTATTGCCAATGAACCGACATGGTGTAGCCATGCATGGGGCTTCGTGATCAGCGTGCCTTTAGCTGCCGCACGCAGTGCGGCGCTAGTGCGGATTGAACGAACAAGTGTACTCACTGTTGCCCTAAGTGCCACATTCCTGGTGAATTTGTCAGCCAAATTAAGGGTGCCGGCCGGCGTGGCTGCCTGGTCTGTGACTTTACAATTTTGTGCAGTTTTCAACGCATCCTTTTTAGACGGTATGTTTACTTTTAGAAACAGTAGTGCTTTTGAACATTGAAGAGCATTGGTATCACTAGGTTCACGCATATCGCCTTGTACAGTGCATGGCTGCTGATGTCCATGCCACCTTTAGTACGGACAGGCCCTGTTTTTGCCAGAGCAAGCATGGTGAAACACCAAAATAATTTTCTACCGATGAAAATAATGATGTTGGAGAGTGATTGATTTTTTTCCGGGGAAAAAAGTGTCCTGTTTCACCATGTCATTTATTTTGACAGCATGCAGCTGGTCTTGAACGATGTTACTGCATGGGATAGTTTTTGGGGTTTCCTGTAAGTTCTCCCTTTTTGCATGGTTTGTTTGGGTTTGTTTTTAGCCTTGGCCGTGATTCATGCAGCTTTTCAGCCTTTCTAGCAACTCGCGTGCTGTGTCCAGTGTCACGGACAATGAACATGAACAGGGCCATCGCCCATCCTTCTCATACCTTGTAATGTGGCTGTTTCGTTTCATGTTTGGTTTGAACGTCTCTCAACCCGCCGTGTGCTCATCTGCAGCCCCAATTAGAATTTTGGCGTTGAAAGAGAAGGCCAAATCCAAGCACGGCAACAACCAGCGCAACTTCCGGAGTCAAATTGTGCTTCAGTGAGGGACCGTTCCCTATGGAGCTATTGAGTCAATGTTTTTGTTCACGAATGGCTGTCCTAGTTCACATATTCCTCCAAACATCAATGTCATTTGAATGCTCTGCCCAGCTCGGAGTTTTCGACGAGGTGTGAAAGGCACGGTCCCGACAGTTCCATGGCGCCACCCAATGGCAGAGACTCAGAACACCAACTCTTCAGGTTTGGGTTGCCGAAGGCTCGAGAAAAAAACCCAGCACTTCCAGAGCTTTAAAGATCCACAAGGGAGGCTTTGCATCAACCAAATGCTGAGCGCACAAGAACTTTGCCCCGAACCAAACCAACCCATTGTGTACACCACAGCTGGCCCGGAGGCAAACTGGGAAGCGTTTTCTTGCGTTGTGTGACAGGACAGTGTATCAACACCTTGTTAGGGACCTGTGTTCATTGCGGAAGGACCAGTCTGAATGCGTCGCAGAACGTAAAACTCTGCTGCTGTATGTGCTCAAAGTGAAATTGTGTAGATCGTAACCGTGCCTCTATTTCTCTAGGCATCGTCTGATGCAGAAGTTGCTTGCAATCCTCGTGGTGTTTCAAACGGTTGCTGATCGAGTTCCCGAGCTGGACGTTGAAGTAAGTTCCGTCCTCCAAAGTGACTTGTTCTTTCAACGAAAACCCAAGAGTTGCAGCTGTTGTTCTTGGTGATTGACAGGAGTTTGCCTTGCAAATAGCACGTCCCCAGCTTTTCCAAGATTTTTTCCTGGCTGAGGTTTCAGCAGCAAAACTGGACAGCATGACCAACACAGTGCTGCAGCAGGGGAAGCGAATGGTGTCGGTCTTGACCAGTTCAGGTTGCGCTTGTTGAGTGAATATGAAGCTTCTCTAGTTTCAGTGTTTGGATTGTTTTGTCTCAGGGGATCTCAAGAATCACTCAACTCCAGGTACAGTCGGAATGATCATCGAACCATGCTATTGGGCGTCAGACTCCCGCTTTACTTTTCCTTGTTCTATTAAGAAGAATGCCAAGATGTTGTCGTTTAAGTTTTGATCCCCCTCAATGCTGTGAAGATTTTGTATCAAATACATGCAGCCATGGGGTATGCTAGATGCACTCCATCAGGACACGTGGCAGAGAAGAAAGTGTTTCTGATAGCAAAGGTGACCGCTTTTCAGTGACCTGAGAGTCAAGAGGATTGCCGACTCAGTGTAATCAAGTTGGATGCTGGTCATGTTTGGAAATTATATTAGCGACTAATCGACCATTAATCAACCATTAATCCATCATTAATCAAGCGTTACTTTATCATTGATTGACCATTACTTGACCAGTACTTGCTTGTGCAAAGAAAGTCCAAGGATGTCAGCAAGCAGACGGACATGGCCATCGTCACCCACATTTGCGATGCACAATGGGCACCCGGTGCTATGGCCTTAGCGGCTTCTCTGAAGAAAGCTGGAACCAAATACAATTTGGTCATCCTTTTGACGAGTCACTTGGCATGACTTTGGGATGACTCAGCTAAGGCATAACAGTAGCTGACTAGTAATCTCTTTGGACTTGGTTATCCTTTTGACGAGTCACTTGACATCCTGAGACTGCGAGACACCTGAGTAGCTACAGGGTTGAATTGCTTCGTTTTGTGCATTCAGTGAAGAAGCTGGGCTTTGAAAGTGTTTCCTTTGTTTCTGTGGACTCAATTCAGTGGACAGGGCTTTAGTCCATTTGTTGTTTTGACATACGAGGAGTGGCCGAAACTGCTGTTGGCAGAAAGAAAGTTCTTTCACAGTTTTTGTTGTAGTATGCAATCATAGGAATACCTTTTTGGCTGGTGCACAAGAGGTTTTGGAGCTACTCCAACGGAGAAGTATTCCAGTCCCCTGTGCGCAAGTTGTTTTTCCTTTGAGGTGATTTCGACAAGCGCTACCACAGGTTGTTCGGTCACCTTTTCGACAAGGTCCAAGATTTGTGTTGAACAAAAGCTCTGAGAAGGTCCTGGTAATTTCTTTCAACTTTTGTGGAAAATACTTTGACTAACACGTTTCACTGATCAAAAGCGTAAACTTGCCTGGCTGACAAGTAAACCTCGTTTTTCATCATTTTGCCATTGGGCCTGAAAAGAACAGGAAGTTAAAGTTTGAGGCATGTCATGCATGCCCCATGGAGAGACCCACGAAACAGGTTTATGTCGAAGAGCCTTTGTATGAACATCCATCCATCATTCGTGCTGGAGCTGATTGCGTGACACTCCAATTGAGATCCTGGCAGTTGCCATATAGGAAGATCTTGTACCTTGGCATCCATGGTATCGACTGCGCAGCAATTGCGCAGCAACTGCACATATCGGCAGTAAATCAAAATGTCCTGTAATAAAATTTCTTGAAAGCTGCTACTTCCGAAAAAAATGGCTATAAAGTTGCATACACAGTTTTTACTGCGAACTTTTTCGACTTGCTTTGGACCCCTTTGTTCAGATTCGCAAACTATTTTGTGCTTGAGCAATGAGCCAGGTCAAGTGCACCAGGAGGATACCCATCGTCTACCATGTACTCGACATCAAAACTTGGTACGAAAGAGTTTTTTCCCTTCCACATGTCACATGTCTCATTCGCATGGAGTTTTTTCGGTCAAATGCTGTCAGAAATCTGAACTCCAAGCTGCAGGTACATGGATTCAGACATGATGCTTGGACAAGAAAATGTAGTGAAGGCTACGAGGTGCCATAAGATCAGAGGGCAGTGGATGGTGAGGGGCGAGTCGAAAGGTTCCTCCTAAATCAACAAATTGAAGAGTGCAACAGTGCAACTCTCATGTTTGGGCAACATCAAAGAGACTTTGTGGATGGGTGAGATGTGGTCTTTCTGAGGTGGATTCCCCGGTTTCACGGTGTCACCCACAGCTCTAAGGATTGCTTTGAAGAGCCATGACTCTATGCTGGAAGAATCTACGGAGCTTACAGCTCGAATTGACAAGGATCTTGAATATCAGTTTCATGGTTTGCACGTGGCTGGCGTCCCAACCACATCAGCAGCCCGGAAACACCCCGCAAACCAACATGGCGGGGTGAATGCCTTCCAACTAACATGGTCATAGAATTGGTAGATGTTCGGACATCGATATACGATAAATTCTATCGCCTTTATCCAAAAGGCGGGTTTCCGTCAGATGACAATGAGTTTGACAAGATCTAAAAGGTGTGATGAGGTGTGATGATGCATACAATGATGAAGCAGGCGAGGTGGTTGCACAGAAAACAGTGAAGCAGGGTTGAAGAGGAACAATACTATGCTAGATGGGAAAGATTCCTCAATACTGATGAGATATGAGAAGAGTTGATAGGCATGATGAAGTATGCAACCAGGGGTGAAGAAAAAGTGCATATATGAAATGACGCTTGCCGGTGTAAAATAGGGTAGGAAGTCGAAGAGGTAATCAGGCATATATAGTGAGGTACCCTGTCAGATAATGTCCTCAAAAGGGCATGATGTAATGGCACGCAATGGTGCATGGGGTATTATGAGATAGGATAAGATTGGGGTGAAGAGACATGACAACATATGGCAAGGTGAAAGGCGTCAAGTACGACGAGGTATGAAAGTTCTGACGTAAAAAAGGACCCCGAGGTCAGATGGTGAGGAAAGATCAGGTGTGATGAGGGCAAGGCAAGGCATGACGGCACATGCGGTCAGGATAGTCAGGGATGATGAGCTCTGACAAGGTATGAGAAGGAATGATTGAGCATGATGACATAGGCTAAGGTGCAGTGAGGTAGGGTAAGGTATGATGAGGTGTTTTGGCATAGAATAAGGATACTGTAAATGGTTAGATAGGTCAATGTGATGATCTAGGATGAGAAGTGTCTGCTGCGCAGGAGACAAATGCGAGACAGACGTATACAAGTGGAACACAAGTGGGAGATGGTAGGGTGAACAAGTTGAACCAGTGAAACCAAGAACCTTCTAGACGAGTGGGAAACAAGGGAAGACAATTAGAAAAGTGGAACAGAAGCCTTTCAGATGAGATACATCTGGAAAGCGAGTGTGAGATGCGCTGTTGCGCTGCATTGTCAATCAACAAGTGGGAGACAGCCCACAACCGATGTTGGAACAAGAGCAGTGTGAGACGAGTGGAGGGCAGGGTTGAAAAAAATGTTGAAGCGCAATTCCCTCAGTGAGTGATAGGTGCAAGGTTTGAAACAGGTTGGCACAAGACCCATGGAAGACAGCGCGAAAAGATTCTGGATCAAGAGCTCTTCCTGACTGTGCAAGCGCTGGAGACAGCAAGTGGGAGACAGGTAAGCACAAGAAAACTCAAAGTAAGGAGGTCTGATAGACACGAAAGCAGTTGCGGTAGCTGAGTTACTTTTGCTTGAGCAATGCTACAGCAAGTCCTGTGCCAGAACCCGCTGTTGATCACGGGTTCTCCCCCCTCCCTCCCCCTTCATTTCGCAATCGAGCGTTGGGTTCAAGTTCAACCCCCCTCCGGTACCTCCTTTCGGTTGGCCAAGGGCCATGCCTAGTGGTGGAAAAAGATCATTCTTCTCATCACCATCACCATCACCATCACCGTCACCATCACCATGACCATCACCATGACCATGACCATGACCATGACCATGACCATGACCATGACCATGACCATGACCGTCACCATGACCATCACCATGACCATCACCATCACCATGACCGTCACCATGACCATGACCATGACCATGACCATGACCATGACCATGACCATGACCATGACCATGACCATGACCATGACCATGACCATGACCATGACCATGACCATGACCATGACCATGACCATGACCATGACCATGACCATGACCATGACCATGACCATGACCATGACCATGACCATGACCATGACCATGACCATGACCATGACCATGACCATGACCATGACCATGACCATGACCATGACCATGACCATGACCATGACCATGACCATGACCATGACCATGACCATGACCATGACCATGACCATGACCATGACCATGACCATGACCATGACCATGACCATGACCATGACCATGACCATGACCATGACCATGACCATGACCATGACCATGACCATGACCATGACCATGACCATGACCATGACCATGACCATGACCATGACCATGACCATGACCATGACCATGACCATGACCATGACCATGACCATGACCATGACCATGACCATGACCATGACCATGACCATGACCATGACCATGACCATGACCATGACCATGACCATGACCATGACCATGACCATGACCATGACCATGACCATGACCATGACCATGACCATGACCATGACCATGACCATGACCATGACCATGACCATGACCATGACCATGACCATGACCATGACCATGACCATGACCATGACCATGACCATGACCATGACCATGACCATGACCATGACCATGACCATGACCATGACCATGACCATGACCATGACCATGACCATGACCATGACCATGACCATGACCATGACCATGACCATGACCATGACCATGACCATGACCATGACCATGACCATGACCATGACCATGACCATGACCATGACCATGACCATGACCATGACCATGACCATGACCATGACCATGACCATGACCATGACCATGACCATGACCATGACCATGACCATGACCATGACCATGACCATGACCATGACCATGACCATGACCATGACCATGACCATGACCATGACCATGACCATGACCATGACCATGACCATGACCATGACCATGACCATGACCATGACCATGACCATGACCATGACCATGACCATGACCATGACCATGACCATGACCATGACCATGACCATGACCATGACCATGACCATGACCATGACCATGACCATGACCATGACCATGACGTCGTCGTCGTCGTCGTGGTCGTTGTCGTCGTCGTCCTCGTCCTCGACCCCGTCCTCGTCCTCGTCCTCGTCGTCATTTCATGGTCATCAGCGTTCCATCGTCATTGTCATGGTCATCGTCATCGTCATTGTTATCGTCATTGGCATCGCATCGTTATCATCATCTTCACTGTCATTGTCATCATCCTCACCCTCATCTTCATCCTCAACCTCATCGTCATTCGTCATTCGACACCGTCATTGCATCGTCATCGTCATGTCACCTGCATTGTGATGTCACCATCATGAACATGGTCATCGTCATTGTCATCGGGGTCGATCGTGTCGGCGGCGTCCGCGGGCTGCCACCGGTGCAGTCATTCACCATCATCCACCATTGGACAATTATCATCATTCACCCAACCTCAGGATGATAAATTGTGTAAATCCGACCGATCATCCCCGATGACTCATCATTTTCCGTCATCATCACTGTCATGGTTTGTTCTCCACCGACAACAGGAGACAAAATTGAAACAAGAACGGAATGTGGATGAAATTATGGTGTAAACATGTGTAAGCAATCTTTTGAAATCAACTTTTTCCACAAGTTGAAAACCTTAATCCATTTAGCTGACAGCTGCGTGGGGAAAAAAGCTAAACTGTGATAGGAAGAAAGGTGAAGCTGCCGCACTTCATGGGTGGTCATTTTTTTTGGCAAGGTCGGCTGGCTTCACCACGGGGGTACCTTATCATGATACCTTTATTAACCAGTTGTTGTTTCTTGAAAGCTGCAGACCCAAGAGGCTGGCTTTGATCACATAGCCAGACTGACTCTTACAGGTATAAACCTGCATCCATTACGGCGTGGGTTTCATGAGAAGGCCTGCAAATTTTTTTGCTCTACTCAAGAACATTGGAGGGTACAATATGCAGGATAGGAATGGATTCATATTGTGCTTTAGACAATCGTGAGGGTTTCTGATCCGGCAAGCATTTCCGTGATGTGACTCTTCAAAGCCTTCCTGTGAAAGGTTTATGACGGAAGAATCTGACCTACAGTAGAGGGGTTTGTCCACAGGTTGGTGGCAGGAAACCACCACTTTCGGGGATGCAGCTAGCAGTTTTCGAGAAAGTTGTCATTGCGAAGTGGGGAGGTCCCCATTACCAAGTATATACAGTCCCCTATCTTCTATCCTTCACTTCTTTAGCTGGATCAATTGTTACTCTTTGATCTTGTTCACGACCACAATCACAATCATTTGACATGCTTGTGGGCATGCTATGGCATCCCATGGCCCTTTCGAAGATGATTCTGCTTTTCTTACACGGTTCATACCCGCGACGTCAGGTTCAACAGCGGGCTGCTTGTAATGGAGCCAGCAGAGTCCACCTTTCAGAAGCTGCGATCATCGTTGCTTGCCGAGGGGCTGAAGTCCATTGGGTGAAGTGCATTGCACAGATCTTGACTATTTTTGACTTATTCAATATTTTGTTTCTATCTGTGCACTTTGACAAGTCTCCAACAAGATACTTTAAACAGCATAGAGAACCTAGACTTGACGTTCTAGCACATGGACGTCAAATTTATATAAACAGCCAGCAACTACATGTAGAATCAAAGCAAATCAACGCAAGCGAACTTTGCAAAACCAGTTGCGACCCCATGCACTCGAGACACTCTGAAAATCTAAAGGCGTGCTAGTTGTGTCTGCCACTTCTTCCAGCCATCGAGAATGGCAAGCATAGAAACATCTTGAAACATGTTTGGCCCACAGAAACTTTCGGAGCCCAAACTTGGGTGGTGTACCCGGTGCCTGTGGGTCAATCATGGCCCAGGTGGAATTCCTGGTAGGCTTTATGGGTCAACCAGCCACCATTCAGACTCCAGGAGTTGGACGTTCCAGAACTTTCTGGGACACATTGGACTGAGGATGCCAATATCTCGGGATGCTATTGGTTGTATTGTTTTTTCAGCGTATTGCATTAATCCTTTTGTGTTGTACGGCATTGTTCTGCATTTGCGTTGCCTTGTATTTATTAGTGCTGATGTATCTAGGCTTTTACGTGTCTATGTATCTATGTGGTATGTGCATATATGTGGTGTCAGGTATCATGCAAGCATGCATGCCATGCACTTGTAAATGCAATGATGGCATGCCAGCTATGTATGGATGCAGGAGTTTACCAACTCGACATTAGCCATGCGAAGTTTCAATGCAGGTTAGAACTTTTGATCGTCGCAGTTTTCACAACTGTTGACTCTTAAGGGTCTCTAAAGTTACTGTAGTCTACTCATAATAGTCTCTAAATTCACTGTAGTGTTTTTTTTAAGTCTCTTTTTAACGTCTCGAAAAAAAACAGGGTGCAGGGCAGGGCAGGGTGGATCCATCAGTGGCCGAGGCTGGCAAAATTCCAGAAGGAACCTGGGAGTCACGGCGGCATCCAGCTCCTTGTATCGAATTGGAACAGGCGAAGGAAAACAGCCCTGCGCATCTCCAGGGAACAGAATATTTATGCTTATGAGTCACTTATGCGTAATTTTCTAAAATGCTGAACAAGATCTACTTGTGTTGTCAATGGTTGTGTGTGTCTTTTTGTTTTTGTTTTGTTGGCAAGTGAGTCTTTTTAGCCAGTTGGCTCATGAGTTAGTGGAACCTACTTTCGTGGCTTGTCAGGGTGTTAGATTGCTTGTTTGTTTGCGTGCTTTTTGTTTCTTGTGTTTATCAGTCAGGCAGTCTATAGATCAGTTGCTTTGGTACCTTTTTAAAATATTTTCTTTGTACAGTTTGCTTGCTTTCTTTGTTTGCTTTCTTGTTTTTGTCGTTAGTTAGTTAGTTAGCTAGTTAATTACTTAGTTAGTGAGTGAGTGAGCTAGTTAGTTAGTTAAGTAATTACTTAGTTACTCAGTTACTTAGTTACTTAGTTAGTTGGTTGGTTTGTTGAGTTGGTTGGTTGGTTGGTTCGTTCGTGGGTTGGTTGATTGGTTTTGGTTGGTTGACTAGTTCCTTGTTTGGTTGGTTGTTTGGCTATTGTTGGCTGTCTGGTTGGTGGGTTGGTTGGTTGGTTGGTTGGTTGGTTGGTTGGTTGGGCGGTCGGAGGTTTATTCGTCTGTTCTGCCTTCATTCGTCAGGCACTTATGTACTTGCTCACTTTACGTACTTTTTAGTTGAATTTTTACCTACAGTGAGCTAGGTCGCTTCAAAGTTGACTGATCACTTTGTTCGTTTGTTCGCTAGCTTGTTTTTCTTTTCCGGCTTCCCTGGCATTGACATCACCAGCAACAGATCGCCAGCATGCCAAGGCACTTTCTGAATCATTTCTTTCCATCGTGCGAGCAGCCACAAGAACAGGATGTGGGATGCTGGAAGGGCAAGCTATCGGAACCAGGTCTTCAATTAGTTTTTGGATTTTTGTGAAGAAGGGGGCGTTCGCATAGAGTCATGGCTTGATGAATGCGCATGGCATGGAAGTGCTTTAAGTGCTTTGCTGGCAGCGGGCCACACGTCACCTGGTCCAGAATGATCTCAGCAAACGAAACTCTTCATGTCTTTGAAATCCTCTCCAGGTTTTTTGGGATCTTCAAATCATGTTTTTCGCTCGGTTTCTTCAAATCTGTCAATTCGCTTGCCTCCGGGCCTTTGAGCAAGAGGGCTGGATGTTGTGCTGTCCATGACACTGGCAAAATGACAGAAGGGAACCACCATTCCCTGAGGTCTGCAGACATTTGCCTCACTAAGGATGAATACAACAAATATACCAGGCATATCAAGGATTTCGATTCGGAAATCAGCTCGAACAAATATGCCACTTGGCCGGACTTTTGCTGACACCAACTGTCCTATATTCAGAGAATGTTTGCCAACGGTGGTAGAAAATAAGTGAGATCGTTGCTGGTTTCCGATTTCTGGTGGTCAAATCGCAGTGCATCCAAGTTCAGCTTGCACTACAGTGGTGACTGGGGACGGCCCAGAAAGCCGTGGATGTCACAATGCTTGGACGACTCTGAGTCTGTCACAGCTCTCGGTGGTACCAAACTGAAACTTGGTCTGAAATGGAAATACTTTTTTGCCATATTTTTCCCCCAAACTGGGGGAGCTTCTTGTGACTTCCTTTGCTCTGGAGATCATCCTGCGGATTTTGACGTATTCTGCACCACAAGCAGAATGTACCATTGAAGCTTCCTAATTTTTTGCAAAATGTACCATTGGACCATTGAACCAGCGGCAGAGTCCGAGGGCAAGCAAGCTGTTGACTCTCTGGATGGATACCTTCCACTTGGTGTCCGTCCCGGCTGATCTGAAGGATCTTGTCCACACAGATTGTGAATTCGAAAAGGCCCCTTTCTGATTTCATCATGTTTCATTTGACCAAAGTCAGAGAGAGAAAAGGTGCGAATATGATCACCTGTGTGGTGAGTCGCATCTCTGTTTTTTCTTGACCGTGATCTGCTTCCAATGCTTTGAACTCTTTTGGACCCAGCGGCACACAGAAGTTTGATGCAAATTGGGATGCTTGGAAAGATAGGGGATTCTAATCTGCGGCCGTCGATATGTGTTTAAGCTGGATTTCACCCATCAAATGGAGCAGCAATGAAGCCACAATCAGAGTGCGGCACCAGAGTATGACATGTTTTGGGCTAGCGGCCAGCGCCAGTACTTTCAAGGTTTGGTCAGGCTGTGAAGAATTTGATGAGTTTCTGTTTGTGTGATCACTATGCCAAGCAACAGGTGGTCAGGGCAAATATTTTCTTGGTGCGGCTTTGACACAGACCACAGAGACATGCTCAAAGTGGCACAGACTACTCGATGTAACTCAGCTTCCTCAGGACTCTGCAATGCAATTTTTTTTGTTTGTTTCGACACTGTGGATGTGCACTGAAAGTCGGTGACCGGTGTCCGGTGCCGGGCACGCATGGCGTTCTCCACAGCCGGACGGAGAAGAACTCACCCTTAAGAGTTGGAGGCCGGACCGAGCATGGAACAAAATCTGATGGAAGAAGGGCCGACACTAATGGATGGTCAATGGATGGTTAATGTTGAACGGATGTGGAATCGAAGATAAAGCTGTTAGAGAATCATGGAAAACAAACTGTCTGAACTGAATTCGTTCATTCTGTTCCACATTCGTCATCTCATATTGCTCCTATGATGTTGGGGTTGGAGACTTGGACCATGTCAGACCCTTTCGTGTGAGGCGGCGGTCATGAAGGCGAAACCCAAATCCTTGGCTTTGGCCAAGTTCCAGCAAGCAGGTCAGCTCACCATTGCCAAGAACAAAGCGGTGAAGGTGAATGGTGCAATGGGCAAAGGAATGGGCAGAAGAATGGGCAGAATCACTTAGACAAGTTCTTTCGTTCACTCAACAGGGCAGGCAAAGTTTCTTGATGAGAACGGCGTGCCGGTTTTGAAGCATGAAGCAATACAATGATTTCTGACTGTTCTGACTGTTCTGACTGGTCTGGATTTGTTTCTGTGAAAATGAAAGAGTTGAAGGAATGCCCGCCGAAGGCATCACCTCCCTGGGTTGAAAACAGACTGAGCTCCTTGCTTATGTTCGTGTTCGGTCGTGGCACAGTTCTTCGAGGAGTGAAAGCCACTGTTAGTGGTTTGTTGTAGGGGGTTGCGGTCACATGATTTATAGTGGGAGCTTGTTGCAACATGAAAAGGCCTTTACTTAACAGGGATGGCACGATCTGCCCTTTCACCACTTCTAGTTGTTTTGCGCTGACAGTCTGAAACGAAGAAAGACAAGGGCATTGATGTGATTCAGCCAGAAACTCAGAGTGAAAAGTGGGTTTTTGAGCTGTGAATTTGCTTAGTGGCATAGTTGAGGGTCCTATGATTTCAAGGGCTTGTCCGCCAAAGGCACCTTTAGAAAAGTCTATCTCCAATTTTGGGATCGTTGGGTTTGTGCTTGGTGCTGGTGATAGCTCGGTTCCTGGTTAACGACGTTCGCTGGTTGGGGGATAGCCATGGGATTCCCCCACTGGGCCACACAAGTCGGAGCTCAGGGTTGGCTCCATCGCAGCTGCTGCCTTTCTGGTCCTTTGGATCATTGCTTCCACTGTGGTGAGCGCCGTCTTCACTGTGCGATACATGGGCATTGTGGAGGTTGGGCAAATCGGGACATGCCAGGAGGGCACCTGGACATGGCACCGCATTCAAAAGTCAATTGCATATATTTTGCTTGAATCCTCATGGCTTCCCTTTCCGATGTTTGCTGTGGAAAGTTGCAGAATGTGAAGATTCACGATGGAATTCTGGCATCCTATGTCTCAAGTTTGTTGAAATGATCCATCTTAAGTCTAGCATCCTATATCTCGTGGTTATTGCGCAAGCTTCTGATCGCTCCGGGCCACAGGAAGACCAAGCCTGGTACTTGTTGCAGGGCTCTGCGCGCAGTGCTGCGACTGAAGCCAAAGCTGTCATGGAGACTGTCATGCAGGTCGGCTACTTGGAACATTTTTCAGCTTGTGAATGCTTGGGTGCCAAGCCATAATGACACCCCCAGGTATCTAATGGTTTCCGTTCTTATAATGATGCCATTTTTTGGTGGATGATTGGTTACCCTGTGGCTTGGCACATACCCACTTCAGAAAATGTTGTAACCTCATGTGCCATGTGAATGCCATGATCAATGGCATCAACGGCTGGCCGTAGTCCAGATACCTGCACTGTAGTCTTTTGAGTTGTGTGACAGGCCAAGTCCGACTTGATTTCGGCGATTGATCATGGCCTGATCAAAACGAGCTACGACTATGCAGCTATTGAGAGCACTCTTGTGCCCACCATGGCTTTGACTCTTGGTGATCAGACGTATTCGTTATGTCGGGAAAATGTATCAACCACCCAAACAAGCAACTACTGTTTGTATCTGTTTGTATATATGTTGTATATATACATAGTTAGAACATAGCATGCCTGCTTTTCAACCTTCAGTGCGGTCACCAAAAATCATTATCCCAAAAATTATGATAAAAATTTTGGGGGATGAATTGTTAGAGTGGCCGAAGGTTGAAAAGAAGGCATGCTATCTTATTCATTATTATCTATTTTACTATCTAAATTCCTAATATTATAATCCTAATATTTCTTTAACTAAATTTTATCATTTAAAATTATTTATTATGTAAAAATATTATCATTGAAATTTATGGTAAAATAAAATCATAAATCTAATAAACTATTTGTTAATATTAAAGGTTAAACTGTGAGTATTGTTTTCTACTATTACCTCACCAGTTGTTGATTTTGTAACATTGCATTTATTATCATTTTTATAATATGTAAAAACACAAGGGCGACAAGATACTTTAATCTCTTTTGGTTTTATATGCAACTCATTTTTTAATTCCAATGGTTTAGAGCAATAAGGGCAATGAATTGTTATTTCTTTACTGGTAATATCCACTTCTTCGTCTATATCTAAATGTTCTTTAACTGTGTTAAATCTAATGTTTTTTCTTTCAGTGTTATTCATCTATATATTATGGTAAAATTAAAATCATAAATCTAATAAATAATATTTTATTAGAATTATGGAATTAATGGCTTTAATTTATGCATTTGAAGTTCTAATGGTTTAATGTTTTCTTCTGGCTCTGGTTCTTGGTTCATTTGTTTTAAGTTGTTCTGGTGTGTCAATGACTTTTCGTGCTGTGATTTTTTGTAAAGTTTAACTTCATACTTGCATACAGGGCAAAAATGGATTATACTTTGCTTTTTTTGTTTTGCTTCTTTGAATTCTTCGGTATCCTTTATTTGATTATGTCTTTCTCTTCTTCTGGCATTAATTTTGGGTCTGTTTTCTGCTTCATATTTTTGGCTACGAACCTTTTCACTCTCTTTATTGTTTTCATAGCGTTCTTTTCTCATTTGATTTCTTTTATCACGGTTTTGATGGTGGTAATCTCTCATTTTTTGTCTGCATACTTCACAAGATTTAAACTGGTCTGGTTCTTTAAGCTTCTTACATTTAACACAATTAGGATTATCCATACTTCACTTACTATATTAAGGTAATATTTCTTTAAACCTTTTTTAAGAAATAATATTTTACAAAAAAGATACTATTAAAATAAATTCATAACATCCTTTCAACTTCACTATCGTCACTATCACTTGCTTTACCACTACAATGATTTGCTTTAACTTGTCTTCTATGTATTTCTTCTAAAGCATCACTATCGGTATCATCATCACTAGGAACAAAATGCCATTTAGCATCACACTTACAAATATCAGTTAATGTTGCCAATGCTCTTTTTTTAGAAGGTGTTCCGTCTCCATATGCTTCTTGAGTGTCCCCACTTTCTAAACATTTAACCCTAGTTATAGAAACATTATCTTCATCTTCACTAAATTCAATGGAGCACTTTTGAGATGTTTTTGGTTTTCTGGGTTTTTGTTTAGGTTTTGCGTTTCTAGCTGTCTTCTTAAATTTAGTTTCAATTTCATCACTTGAACTCATAATATTATTATTAAATAATATTTCTTTAAGTATATTATTACTAGAAAAATATTATTTAATGAAAAATCAGTTTTCATTAAGTAATTACTTGCAACTACAGTTGCATCTTTTGCAAAAAGGTATGATATTATCTAATGTATGTGGTAGTTCATTCTGTTTTCTCTGCGCAGTTAGGTTAGTGCTTACATTGCCATTATTCATACTAATAGTAAATCCGCAACCACAATAATTACATTGATTTTTTATGTTATCAACAAACCATTGTTTATTAACGTAACCTTCTTTAGGTATAATAAACTTGTTATTTCTATCTTGCATTTTGTAATTTTCAATCTTTCTATCGAAATAACTCATTATAAATTTTTCATTCAATTCATCATCGGTATCCTTGTTGTATTTAAAAAACTTCACTCTACTTAAATCCCTTGCTCTAGTGATACTGGTGTAAAGCCATTCGGGGTAATTTTTAACTAAGAAGTGGTTATAATCAAAGATAGTTATGTCAGTATCTACTGATGAACCTTGCATTGAATGGGCAGTGCAACAGTGTGCAAAAATGAATGATTGTCTAACTTTATCAATGGGTAATGATTGCAGTATTTCTGTTTTAACATTTTTCAATGTCATCATTCCATTCCCAATATGAACTATCTTGTATTTAAAATTGACATTAAAAACTGAAGTTTTAGTTTTAGTATATTCTCTGCAAATAAGTTTTTCTCCTACACAATATTCACCCTTTCTATTTTCTAACTTCCTTATGGCATTGGATACATTCTTACAGGTATCATTTAAGAAAGCAATGTTATTAGGTGATGCAGTTATGTCATCAGTGTATGAAAAGTATTTTTCAATGATTTGCTTAACTGATAACTTATTTACAAAAATGTCAGTCTTAATATTGTTTAGTTTTTCTCTGTCTTCATCAGCATGTAGTCTTTTACATATCTTCAGGTTAATCCTATAATCAAAAATGTTTTCAATAATTTCATTGGTATATTCTTCGTGGTCTCTGGTGTTAGTTAATTCTTGCACTGGCTTCAA
>VSDK01026520.1:0-13062 GCA_009767595.1 Symbiodinium kawagutii
GGGACCGGGTAGACAGACATGCCAGGTGAAGATTAATGCCAGGAGAAACGAACATAACAAGAGGAGCTGACATGCCAGGAGAAATTGAAATGCCAGGAGAAGCTGACATGCCAGGAGAAATTGACACGCCAGGAAAAGCTGTGTCCGGAAGTAAAGCTGCCAGGATCAAAGCAGGCTTCCAAAGCAAGGCTTGTTGTGATCAATTTGGGGGTTAAACACCGTTTTGGGGCCCCTGCTAGTTTTCGGGGCTGATCATTTGCAACCAACCAGTTTGAACCTGTTGGCATGGCCTTGCCGCTGCCTCGCCACTGCCTCGCCGCGCCATCGCCGCTGCCTCCGCGTTACCCGCCGATAGGATGTAGGTAGTCATGGGCGGCTGTAGCGCGCCGGTAGGATGTAGGGGGGCTTGGGCGGCAGTAGCGCGCTGGCTGGTAGGATGCGGCGGCTGTAGCAGGCAGTCGAGACGTGCCAGCTGGGGCCTGTTCTGCATGGTTTTGTTAACTAGAGGTATTTCTTTGTCGCCCGAACATGCCCCATCTTTTCATTGATGTTGGGTACCGCCATCAAACCGGACTCTCCCCCATCTAAGTTCCGACATCCGACACCATTTTAATGAAGAACCACCATGACCACATATGGGCTTGAGGGGCTTTGTCAACCATCCTTGTTGGGCGTCTGTTCTGGGATGGCCGTTCGGGAAGCTCTCCCCCATCTAATTTCCAACATCCTTCACCATTTTATGAAGAACCACCATGACAACAAATGGGGCTTTAAAGGGCCCTGGTCAACCATCCTTGTTGCGAGTTCGTTCTGAGATGGCCGTTCGGGAGGCTCTCACCCATCCAATTTCCAACATCCTTCACCATTTCATGAAGAACTACCATGACAACAAATGGGGCTTTAAAGGGACCTGGGCAACCATCCTTGTTGGGAGTCTGTTCTGGGATGGCCGTTCGGGAGGCTCTCCCCCATCTAATTTCCAACATCCTTCACCATTTTATGAAGAACCACCATGACCACATATGGGCTTGAGGGGCTTTGTCAACCATCTTTGTGAAGGATCCGGTCCGAGGTATTGGGCTTCGAGTCGGACGCTTTCTCCAGGCTCATGTGGAACATCTTGCTTGTCTTTGAACCAGGCGGCATGGCCATACAATTTACGGCATTAGTCTGCAGTTACGGCAATAACAAGGTTTTCTGTTTCGTTTGATTTTCGCACCGTGCACTGCACTTTACGGCATTAATCTGCATTTACGGCATTAGTCTGCAGTTACGGCAATAGCAACATTTTCTGTTTCTTTTTATATTGGCATCGCGGACTGCATTTTACGGCATTAGTCTGCATTTACGGCATTAGTCTGCAATTACGGCAATAGCAGCAGCTCACGCGCGTTTTCAAATTCGCACCTTGGACCTGCATTAGTCTGCATGTACGGCATTAATAACATTCTTGCTTCTATTTTTTTCACGTCGCCACTTGGTCAGCATTTGCGGCATTAGTTTGCACATACGGCGTTAAGAACCTTTTTGTTTGCGCATTCCCCTTCACAGCTTGGTCCGGGAGGTACCGGAAGTCTTGGTCGACAAGATCATGGCCTACCTCTGCTGAAGACCGACGGCGCCTATTTGCAATAGATGATGGTACATCCACCGCTTGCGCATGTCGACATCGAAAAATCGGCTGCAGCACTGGTACAGCATGTTTCTGCGCAGTGGAAGTTAAAGGGATGAGAAATTCACGGCTAGATCTCAAATATCTTACTACATTGCAGCTAGATACAAAGGCCGCACGCCATTGAATTTCGTTGAAACGGTTTGTGCTGTTTCCGATTAAAATGATGTATGCTGCACTGCCGGTGAACTACATGTCTCTGCTAGGATCCATGTCTTGCATTCCCGCAGCCAGCTTTTAGTAATTCAATTCGCTTCGCGTGCCGCGCGACCTACCTCTTGAAGACTTTGCACAGCCATGGCTTCTGCAGCGAGCAGTGAAGCAGCTCAGGCATGAAGACTCCGAGACTATAGACGGAACCCAGAAAATTATGGCTGTATTTCCCGGGCGCTCATAGCCTAAGGTACCCCCCGTATGCTGCCCTGTTGTTCTTGTTGTTGTTGTTGTTGTTGTTGTTGTTGTTGTTGTTGATGCCAAGGCCACAAGGAAGTATATGCAGGTGGTCAAAGTCGACGGGGACGGCGACTGTCTGTTCCATGCCCTGGGCTTTTCCAACAACTATGACGGCGGAGTCCTTCGCATTGACGTGGCCGACTTCATCGAGGCAACCGCCCAGCAACAGCGGGAGGTGGAGGCCGAGTTGCTACTGGAGGCCGAGGTGCTGCGAGGTGGGACCTGGGCAGGTCACACGGTGATCGTGGCTTACAGCCACATGACAAACACCAGGGTGATGGTGCACACGGTGCAAGCTACCACGGGCATGGTTGTGGTGGAGGAAGTCAGCCATGCGTCCGTCCAGGGCCGTGAGCAGGTGCAGATGGTACATGTCCTGTACAATGGGATCGACCATTACGACGCATTGGTCGAGATAGTGGGGCTTCGGGATCTCGTTCCTGCATGGGAGCAGCCGCCCCCGCCGATTTACTACCAGGAGAATCCAGCTTTTCCGCCGCTAGCTGATATCGCCAAGGCCAGCAAGAAGAATACAGAGAAGAACAAGCGCCTGGCGGCACCACGCCCACCCAAGAAGGGACAACCCAAGAAGAAGAAGACAGCCTCCAAGCCCAAGGCGCAAGACAAGCATCAGGAAACTGTTGAGGAGACTGCGCCGGTTGCGGGCATGATGCTGGAGGAGAGCCAGGAGGACGACGACGCCACGCCCGGCTTGATGGAGGAGCTGGAGAAGATCCCGGTCGCGGCGACATCGGAGCACCCACACCGACAGCTCGAGGACCTCATCAAGGACAGACAGGGTTTCGTGTTCCTGGTTCTTGGGGCCGGGGGTCGCTTAAGAGTCCATGGAGTATTTTCTCCCTTCCAGGATTTGGCAACGCGCCGGTTGAGGGAGCGCCCGACCATTCCGCCTACTGCTTCGCTGGATGACGTGGATGCAGGCGCTCTTTGGCCCAAAGCCTTCTGCGCCTTTCAGGGCTGCCAGTGGGAAGAACGCGACGGTACGGAGGACGAGCTGAGAACACATCTGCGTGAAGAGCACTTGCCCGAGCTGGCAAGCATTTGCAGGCACATGCCTTGGGGCGCGGCAGACGATGCCCCGTACAGCGTCTACAACCAAGCTGTTTCCGTGAGATGCAGAGGCCGGGCCCCCATTGCCGGAGCGTCCCTGGACCGGACAGCGCTACGAAGTTTTCAAGGAGCCGCGGCCGGCAACCAGGTGGAAGCTTTGATATGCGCCTCTTGCGGGGGCATTCACCCCTATGTGGAGGAAGTCGCACGCCAAGGCCCCATCAACTGGTATCAGCCGCTGGCTCGCAGCGAGTCCACAGGTGAACTTCTCTTCTTGAATCAGCCGCTCAAGACCATCGAGGGGATCCTGGGCTTGAATGTCTACCTGGGGCGCTACAACTTGGTAGAAGGGCGACAGGTGCCGTTGAAGGACAGCGAGAGTTTCGACGACTGGTCCCTGAAGCTGCCTGGCATGGAGGATGGCCTTCTACTTTGCTGCCCGGAGGCCCTCATGAAATGGTCGATGGAATACAAATAGTGTCTTAGACCGGTTTTGCGGTATTCCTGTTTTTTATCCGTTGGTTGCTAAAGTCACACCCCTGGCAGGACCAGTGCTGCTGTGAACTACATTCTGATGACAAGACCCTGTGTGAGAAATGCTGGCTGCCCCTTTGCGTGGACTGCCACGGACGGCTCTCGGAGGCCAAGCTGCCACCGCTGAGCTACGCGAATGACATGTTCACTGGCTATGGTCTGGAAATGATTTACACCAAGAAAGTCACCATCATCGAGATGGTCTGCGCGTCCCCGTGCTTGACTTCCATGGTCTTGATGTCCATGGACAGCAAACACAAACAGGAGCCCAACTGCGCCATCTTCGACGAGAAGGCTCACATGGCAAGGCATCAGTATGGTGCCAGAGGTAATGCCCTCACTTTTCCGCTGCCTGTGGAAGATTTACTCCGGCAGCTGCGGGAGCAAACAGCAACGCCAGATCAACTAACTGAGGTTCTGCCGCGCAGCGGTGCAGCTCTGGGAGACGTTTTCCGCGTGATCCTGAAGACGAACAAGACGGGCAAAACCAGCAACGAGGAGATCAAGACGCTAATCCACCAAGCGACTGTTCGGAGAGAGGTGCCGAACGTCGTCAGGTTTTAACAAAAACAGGCTGAGGGAAGCAGGGTTCAACCCCAACACCGGAGGTTAAAGATAGCTGTAAACATAATAGTGATAGGGCTCAATTGAAGCCAGTGTTCGCTGCCAAGTCGTAAATCCTTTTCCTGGCTGTTTCAGGTGGTGGTGAACTTGATCTTGGAGATGAAGAAATTGGGGCACCCGTCCTTTGTCAACCTCGACGAAGCAAAGGTCCGAAACAATGCCAAGGAACTTCCTGAAAGCGATGTTCCGGCAGAAGTTCTCAAGATCATCAAAGAGGAGATGAACGCCGAGGAAGGTTTGCCCATGGACAGCAAACTGCAGCCGCAGAAGGCCGCTACACCATGCGAAGCACCACAGCTGGACCCGGTAGCAGCCGGTGCCAGCTTTGCCGTCCAAAGGCCAAGAACTGTGGCGGCCGAAGGGCAATCGAAGCAGGAGGCCTGGGAAGCTGAGAAAGCAGCAATCGAAACCATGGTGGCCGACTTGAAGCCGGTTGGCATCCAAGACGGCCTTTCTACCTTCGAAGTGCGGGCCGGCAACCAGCTACTAGACCAGTTTGAACCGTCCTACTGGGCACTCGCTTTCTGCTTCCTGTTCAAGCACGCCACGGCGGAGCCAGACGAAATCAACACACTGAAAGCCAAAGATGGGAAGGTGCAGTTGTCGAGGCGCAAGAAAGGAAACAAGGATGCGCCAGAAGTCGGTATGCCGGCTTGGGCGGGAGCCATGCAGCGACAGGCCGCGTCCTAATTCCGAAGAGATTGGAATTTCAACCCCGCACTGTGGAACTATTTGTTCCGGAGCAAGGTACACCAAGAGTCCAGGAACTACTACATGTACAACCGCAGTGTGCCGCCAAAGGAGCTGGAGAAGGGCACGCAAGACATTTACAACAAGTTGCAGCAAGGCACGTACGTCGACTGCAACAACGAGACCAAGCCCGTCAACGGCGACATCACAAAGCTCCGCTACATGCCTGGATTGTCAAAAGAGGCCCGTGGAATCATCAATGGTGTGGAGGCCCGAACCCGCAAAATAGCTGGAACACACAGTGTGCGAAGCACCATGAGGCATCAGACGCACGCCTACCGGATCAGCTACGGCTTGTCCATCTTCATCACCTTCTCTCCCTCGGAAAGAGACTCGGCCATCATGGTCCGAATGGTGCGGGCGAGGCAAAGCGACCCGGCTATTGCAGAAGACAGCAACAAGACCATCTACGGCAGGGAGAACCCACCGCTGGATGAGGAATTCTGCCTTTTGTCTGTGGAGGAGCTAGCGCAGGCACCGTCGGGATAATAAGTCAGTAACAAGGGTTTTGTGGGAATGCTTTAAGGGAAAGTTTTGTGGGGATGCTTTGAAGGGATTTTGAAATGTTGGTTTGAAACCTTGCAGGAGATCCCCTCCTATGAGGAACGACAGGCCCTGCTTGCAAGAGACCCCCTGGCCTGCGCCTATGGCTTTCGAGTCGTGGTTGGGCTCACGCTTCGGCACATCTTTGGCATCAGGTTCTGCCCGCGCTGCCCGAACTGTGCTTGCTCCGGCCGCCCTTGCATCGACCATTTCGGGAGCAGCGCCGCTGCACATGGCGGTGTCTTTGGCCGCATCGACGCCATCTACGGCTCCATCGAAGCCCAGAAGAACGGGAACAAGCACCTGCACCTACAAGCTTTTCTGCAGTGCCTCCACCAGTTCACGCCCTTGAGCGAGCTGGCCAGGTTGAACAGCAAACCTCTGCTGGAATTGCTGCGGAAATATTCGGTCTATTGTCAGCACATCAGGAGGATGAGCTACTGCGACCCAGACGCCTGGCATGCCAAGCAAAAGGAAATCGAGGACGAGTGGCCCGAATACAAGAACTCCGCCCTCATGCTCAGCCGACCGAATTACCAGCGAAGCGCCGCCCTTCCCGCAGAAGAATGGAAGCGCGCTTATTTGGCCACAGATGTGGAGGCTTTACAGATGCACAAGCAACACCACGTGCACATGATGGACGCCAGTGGAAAGAGGCAGCCTCTCAATCACTGCCGGGATCCCAAGGATCCGAGCAAGTGCAAGGCTCACTTCCCAAGAACGAAATGGATGACGGAGAAGCCATTGCTGATTTGCCCGGGCATTGCCGAGAAGAATGGCATGCCCCACAAAGGGAAGAAGAGCATGGTTGGCCTGCCTTGGGGGCCTTGCAACGATGAAAGCCTGAATGGCACCCACCCGGCGTTGCTTGCTGCCCTGAGGTGCAACTGCGATGTGCAGCCGCCATACCGCTTCCCCATCACGGAGCACCTGCACAATGACGGCGCTTGCTCGCAGAATTGCGATCAGAAGATGCCTATCTGGAAGCTCACCAAGGAGGCGCAGGTCAACCAAGCGGCGCAAGCTGGCTACGCCTGTGACTACCAGAACAAGCGCCTTACCATTGCAGGGCACGAGATCCGGGAATGGCAGAAAGGACAACAGCAGCTTTACCAGGACGTCAAAGACAAGAAGACGGGCTACATCAGTTCCAGGCAAGAGAAGCGCATCTGCACCGACCTGTTTGCTCGAGGGGTGGTCCGAGGCGCCGTGGAGACCACCAACTTGAACCTACACGCAGACTGCGCGGACCCGACCGCTGCCGAATCCATCAAAACGGCGCCGTTGCAAGAGATCTCTTTGGCATACCCCTTGCAGATCCTACGGTCCATCGAGGAGCAGCAGCCCTGGCCCCATGAGCCGTGTAGAGCCGCCGTGGACAAGCGCGACCCCCTCATCCCGAAGGTCGCAGAGTGCCCGCCGTGGACATTGTATGGAAGCAGGGGGCGGCGCCCCGAGGTTCACCGACTCTCGGCCTATGAATTCGTCAAGCACTTTCACATCAAGCAGGCCCGGCACCCGCTCAGCAAGAAGAGGCAGGATGAAGCGCCCGAGAAGTACGAGGCACATCTCACAGAGAAAGGTTGGAACCACCTCGATGGCAAGCATCGAAGGCTCGAGGCGGGCACGCATTATGCAATCCAAGAAGACGGCGCCGATGGCTGGATGCCCCTAGGCCGCGGCCACATGGCGGCACGCTACCGCCATGATTGGATCATCGTTGCCAGGCCCCGGCCCCATGTACCAGTCATCATGGGAGCTTACAGCAGTCGCACCACAGAAGAGCAAGCCATGCGGATCCTCGTCTTGTACTTTCCTTGGGTCAATGACAAGACGGAAGCTTCGACCGAGGTACCCTTCTTGAATGACTTCTGGCAGCCAGGCACGCAGAGTTGGACCGATGCTTTGCTCAACCACGCCCAGCGCGTGCAATTTCCTACGCAGGAGGTCAAGAACTTAGTGATGAACTTCATCTTCGTCTACTGCCTCCCGCGAGGGATGGGCTTAGCCGATGGCCTGGCCGAAAATTCTGACAATGAGGACGTGGCGGATGACCTGTCAGACTTTGCCCTTGACGAGGACGACATGCTGGAAGTCACGCAGACGCATGTGCGTGGTGGCGGGCAAGCTGCCGCAGAGGTCCTGCATGACACCCTGGAAGCTGATGAGGACATGGAGGCAGCGCGGGAGCCAGGAAAGGCGACCAAGCTTCATGACATGACGGTGGAACTGTTTGCCCTGTCCGACGCCATCTGGCAAAGGCCAAGCCATGCCGAGAATCCTGTCGCACGGAAGCATCACGAGGAAACTTTGCAGCAAGCCCGGCAATGCACCTTCGACCACGACAGGGCCACACAAGCTGCGAAAGCATCTCAGCGTGAAGCTGAAAAGAGGCAGAACCAATGCGCCGGACTCCTGGGCGAGGTAGGCGCAGAGCTGCAGGCAGGGGAGCATGCAAAGAACGTGTTGCTGCTAAAGGTTCTTAACTATATCGTTTGCATTTGTCTGGTTTGGGGACACCCTCATTTTTCATCATTTTTAACATTTTGACATCAACCGTCAACTTTTTACCCGTTGCTCGCATGCAGGAACGGCCGAAGGTCACTGTAGAGATGATCGATGAATGGCTGGAAAGGGTGAGGCATCAAGTCAACGCCGAGCAATTCCAGTTCCTGCGTCTCATTGCCGACCGCGCCAAAGCGGAGCTCCACCTCATTGACCCTGGTGAATCGATGCGTCCCAACGGCGCTGAGCCCCTCAGGTACTTACTGCACGGCGAGCCTGGCACGGGCAAGACCTTCACCATCAAGTTCGTGGAGCAGTTGTTCGAGCTGGCCGGCCTCAAGAAAGACATCGACTACGTGTTTGTGGCGTTCCAGGCCAACAATGCGGCAGACTTGGACGGCGATACCATCCATCATGCAGCCGGCCTCAAGATCAACCCCAGCATTCTGGACGAAGGCATCAGCCCCGAAACTGCCAAGAGAATGGCCTACTGGCGCTGGATCTTCGTGGACGAGATTAGCATGGTGCCTGCCAATCTTTTTGCTCGATTGGACTACCGCCTTCGGCGCGTCAAGCCGGGGGCCGATGCCTGGAAGCATGACCCGGAGACGGGCGAAGAGCGTCCTTTCGGCGGCGGACTTCAATCAGCTCCCTCCGCCGCAGGGCGGCAACCTGGCAGACATTCCGCACAAACACCGGGTAGGGCCCCATGACACGACCAAGCCGCCGGATCATTTGGTGGACGCAGGCAGGAACCTCATGTGGGAAAGCATCGAGGGCATGGTCGAGCTCACCCAACGGGAAAGGTGCAAGGATGCCTGGTGGAACGAGGTGGGGGCCCAGATTGGAGCATGTAACCTGACCGCCGAGAACCATGCCTATCTTCACGGCCAACAAGTGAAAGGATGCCAGCTCTCTGCAGAGGAGCGTGCGTCGCGACAACGCGTCATCAGTGGACCCAATGACCCGCGGCTGAGAGACCCAAAGTTCCTGGAAGCCCCACTGATTGTGGCGAACAACGACGCCAAGTACGAGGTCAACAAGCTAAGGGCCAAGCAATGGGCGCGCGCTGCAAATGCGGAACTGCGATGGTCGGTTGCCAAGGACAAGGCCGCCGCCGAGACATTGCAGGTGCAGGACTGCGACAAGGAGCGCAAGAAGCGGAGCCTTGGCCGCGTTAAATGGATTCTAGTTCTATTTGCCTGTCACCTTGTTAATCTTTATCGTGTTTGCATTAAGCTCATGTTGCCTTGTTGCCATTGTTACCGCTTATGCTTTTAACTGCCGGCTTGCATGTTGCGGAAGGTCGCTGACCTACCATGACAGAGACACGGGAAACTTGCTGGGCACCCTGCCGTTGGCCATTGGTATGCCGGTGGCTTTGACGGAGCATGTGGACCGCTCGGACGACAAGAAACTTTTCAGAGGTGTCAAAGGAAGAGTCCACTCCTGGGTTTGGCCTGAGAACGACAAGCGGCCATCCATCGTCTACGTCAAATTCAATGACGCAGAGTGGCAGATTGAAGGGGTGGGGGAACCGGGTGTATATCCCATCGTTCCCATCAAGAATGACTGGTACTTGGACAAGGGTCGCAAAGTAAAGATGCTGAAGGTCTGGCGCACCCAGCTTCCCATCACGCCGGCCTTCGCCATGACGGCGCATGGAAGCCAAGGAAAGACCTTCGAAGCAGCTTTTCTGGACTTGAACGTGGACAAGAGGGTGGATCCGACTATGGGCTTGGTGGCCACCACCCGCGTGCCCAGCCGACACGATGTGCTCATATTGCGGGAATTTCCGCTGTCGCTGTACCAGAGGAAGCAAGTGTCGGAAGGGCGACACCTCTTGCTTGAGACGTTGCGGGGCAACAGCATCGATTGGACCGCCTACCGTGAAGCCAGGCGACCTTGCGCCCCTTGCCACAAATGCCACCAGCTCTTGCCCATGGACGCCTACGACCATGCGCAATGGGAGCTCATCCGTTCCAATAAGCCTGGCTTGTGCATGACCTGCAAGAGCGGTCTTACCATCACAAAGCGTCGCAAGCTCGATCCCGACAGCCTTGAGAAGTATGAGTGCCTGGGGTGCAAGACTCTGAAGATTGCAGAGGCCTTTCCGAGAGCTCAGCTGGTACAGAAAGACGCCGACTCGTTGCGGCACTGCTTGAACTGCTTGCAGATCGGCAGGGCCCAGATGCAATGTGTCCGGTGCCAAGAACCCAAGGGACAGCCAGACTTCGAGCCGCAGATGGTCACCATGCCGGCGAATGGCGTCCTGTGCCTGGTGTGCCAAGAAGACATCCGACAGCTCAAGCACCGGCAGTGGAGAGGTTTCTTTGCGTGCAGATCCTGCAAGAAAATATTTCCGGCATCGACCTGCCAGGGTATGGGTGAAAGCCGCTATTGTTTGAATTGCGGCATGCGAGAAAGTTGCAAGCCAGGAGTGCAGACATGCCGCAACAAAGATTGCAAGCGAAAATGGAAAGAGGTGCAGCCCAAGAACGGCAAACGCTCCCGCTATTGTCCAGATTGTAGACGGCCATGACGAAGCTCGGTGCAGTGACAAGTGAATCTGGAAAGTACAGATGATTGACTGTGTCGCCCCAGCTGAAAACAGAAGCGGGCGTGGCTGCGTTCATGATCAAAAGTCAATTTGTAAAAGTAAAGGTAGGACAACAAAGTAGCCGATGTCTTAGTTCATGGCTAATGGAATTCGGTTTCTGCTCTGCAAAAATCATTCTGCGATGTTTCAATGTCCTTGCCCCATGTTCTTTTTATACCGCGGCATGCTAATATGTAGCGGCGGGATTCAATATCCAAGGAAGCGGCGCACACGCTTCACATGTTGGCAAAAGGTCTTTCAAGCTGCCGACTCTTTTCCCGCAGCCGTTTGATGTCCAAACCCGCGACCTCGAGCCAAGTGGCGCCGACCATGGCGCGACAACAAAACAAATTCGCCGAAGCCGGCGTAGTCCAGAGCCGCACGCTTCTTGTCAGAAATGTTGCCCAATCCTTCGCGTGAATGTCTGCGGCGGGTCACGATAATCCAAATTGGTGTAGGCTGGCTTGGGCTGATTTAGCGTGACTTTGGCCGATTGAGGCTGATTTAGGCTGATTGAGGCTGATTGAAACTGATTTAAAGTGATTTAGCCTGATTTAGGCTGATTTAGGCGAATTGAAGCTGATTTAGCGTCATTTAGCCTGATTTAGCGTGATTTAGGCGGATTGAAGCTGATTTAAGTTGATTGAGGCTGATTGAAACTGATTTAAGGTGATTTAGCCTGATTTGGGCTGATTTAGGCTACTTGAGGCTGATTTAGCGTCATTTAGCCTGATTTAGCGTGATTTAGGCGGATTGAAGCTAATTTATGGTGATTTAGGTGGACGGAGGCTGATTTAAAGTGATTTGGGCTGATTTAAGCTGATTTAGGCGGATGGAGGCTGATTTAAGCTGATTTAGCTTGATTTAGGGTGATTTAGGCTGATTTAGGGTGATTTAGGCTGATTTAGGGTGATTTAGGGTAATTTAGGGTGATTTAGGGTAATTTAGGGTGATTTAGGCTGATTTAGGGTGATTTAAGGTAATTTAGGGTGATTTAGGGTGATTTAGGATGAATAAGGGTGATTTTGGGTGATTTTGGGTGATTTGGAATTATTGGTCCGGCTCTGGGCGCGGCCCCCCTGACCCTGTCAGATGCCCGGCTCTGGGCGCGGCCCCCCTGACCCTGTCAAATGCCCGGCTCTGGGCCCGGCCCCCCTTCTCTACTTCCTTGAAAAGGGGGCCTGGTGAAGGCTCCCGATAAATGTCCGGCTCTGGGCGCAGCCCCCCTTGACTCTGTCAATTGTTTTTTTTAGCTTTTTCGTAGTTTGGAAGGCCTTGTTGGACATATTTCGTCCGATTTGATCTGGGCGCCAACCTGTGTTGGCGAACCCTAAACCCTAAACCCTAAACCCTAAACTTTTAGGCCTTGCGGCACTTGTGCGCCAACACCGGTTGCTTTTAACAGACCGGTAGCCCCTGGCCCCCCAGGCCTGGTGTGAGATGCCAGCCTCAAAGGCCCGGTGCGAAATGCCAGGGCGGTTAATTCTTCAGCCAAACCTTAAACCTTGTACCTTAAACCTTAAGCCTTAAGACCTTCGAACCCTAAATCTTAAACGGTAAAACCTTAAACCTTAAACCTCAAACCTGAAACCTTAAACCTTAAAACCCTCAAACCTTAAACCTCAAACCTTAAAACCTTAAACCTTAAACCTTAAAACCTTTGGCCCTTAAACCTCAAACCTTAAAACCTTAAACCTTAAACCTTAAAACCTTTGGCCCTTAAACCTCAAACCTTAAAACCTTAAGACCTCAAACCCTCAAACCTTAAACCTCAAACCTTTAAACCTTAAACCTTGAAAAATAAACCTCAAACCTTGAAACCGTAGGGTTTAGCAAACGTTTCACCTCAGAGGCCTGATGCGGGATGGCAACCTCAGAGGCCCAACGCGCGCGAGACATATTTACAATTTATCATTCGGTTGAGAACAAAGCCAAGGCAAATCTCAAAATGAAGGTTTTCGCGCGGCAACGCGAAACCCCACTCGCCGCAAGCGACCTCGGAGCCAAATTTAACAACATATTTGCCAACGGAAGACGCGCAAAAATCGAAGTTGCACACTTTCGGGTTTAGGCGCGTTTTTTCGCGGGCGTCAGCCCATGCATCCATCGACATCCCGATGAATCTGCTTTTGTCAGGTATGCCTGGCAACATGCCACTTGGCAACAACAAGTCGACAACAACCGGCAGAAAATGTGCACCTCAAACAAGAGCTTGGCTGGCATATGGAGCTTTCAGCAAACAAAGCCACTTTCAAAATGAAGGTTTTCGCGCGGCAACGCGAAACCCCACTCGCCGCAAGCGACCTCGGAG
>VSDK01026522.1:20317-32616 GCA_009767595.1 Symbiodinium kawagutii
GAAAGAGTCAAGATTGTAGTGTGCCACGAAGATGTAAAACTCGAACATTGCAAAAGTGTTTAGTGATTGTTGGACATTATTATGCTCCGTTAGCCCAGCGGTCGCGAGTACGGGTTGCAAGTATGTGCCTACTGGGACAGGGCCGGCCATGAAGCTGTTGGTTGTTGTTTTTCCCAGCTTGACGATGACCCCAAGTCTTGATGCCGTTTTCCTCAGGAGTCCGAGATCAATGACATCATTGAGGAATCTCTCGACAGACCCGAGGAGGAGCCAGGGCCAGGTGCCCCCGATAGGAAAACGTGCCGTTTCTGGGTTTCCAAGATTTTCCAAGGGCTTTCTTTCGATTTGCTGATGAACCCATGATTCCGGTGTTGAAACTACTGACGCATTTTAGACACTGATGTGGAATCACTTGGATGATCATCCTACAACGTCACCAGAAAGGGTCCAGGGTGAAATCCCCAGCTTCATCGCCCCAGTGGATGATCATCTAAGCAGTTATACAATCATTATTGACCGACAAGTAAATCATTAGCAGCATTTCTCCACCCTTGGAATTGTGTTATTTTCCGCTGGCAATGTGGTGAAAGGGTAGTCATTTGAGATGCCCAACAAGTCTCAGAACTGATGGGAGAATCTACAGGAGATTCCTATAATTGATCGCTGTGGCCAGGGTTTCTTGTAGATTTTGCATCAACTGTCCCAGTGAACAAAGTGAAACATGGTATCTTGTTTTCTGGAAGGCAGCCATAGATAGAATAAGTTCCAAATGAAGAATTTCATAATAGCAGCACGCACTCCCCCAGTAATTTTATGCGAAGCGAGGGCTTTGACAATGATGGAATGATGCCAAGCTTGCTCACGAATCGAGAGATGTTTCATTTTTTTTTGGGTGATAGTATGCCAATCACTCTCAAAAAAAATAATATCACCCAAAAAAAAGAATTCTATTTGCCAATCACAAGTGGATGGATTCTCTGCTTTGATCTCGCACGCAGGGGTCTTGGGGCACTGATGAGGCCCGGCACGAACAAACTTCCGTCGCCTGTGATAAAGCTCAGGCGTTCTCGTTGCGTACTGTACCCGTTTATTTTCACTACGGCAAGTGGCTTAGCCAAAAAACCACTGTGTGGACCATATTGTGGTTTACTGTATCTACTTTTTTGGTCCTGACTGCTGCTGTCAAGGCAATCTTTGGGCCAATTTGTCGAAGATGGACGTGGTTCTTGTTTGTTGCTATTGTTGCAATCGCGGTGGTCGTTTACAGTTCCATCATTAATCATGGTTAGCCAAGAAAGAATGATTTTTTGATATACCATCTTGAACAAGAAGATATGCAGCTTGATAGACTATCAATCAGCCATTGACCAACCATCATTTCACATGACCAGTACCCACAATCACTTTACAAGAAGAATAATCTATAGTCATCCCGGAGTAGATATGATATCCCCCATGTTGAACATCATTAACCTATTGGGGATGGGTTCAATTTGATGTTCTATCTACTATCACCAGGATCCAATTACTAACGAGTATAAAATGGATCCAATCACTATATGATCTCCCCTATGGTTGATGTTTGAACATCTAGATCATTAACCTACTCCAAGATGCTTACTCCTCGTGTCTGCCTCAGGACACCTCCCCGCACAGCGTGATCAACGTCACTCCCCGCCATGCCGCCGTGCTGCCGGAGACAGACACAGATGCAGCCAAAGTGCAGCCAGTGCTGGAGGTGCCGGGTGGCAGCTGGGGGTGTGGGATGACAGAACGCGTGATTGGCAATGAAAATTGGTAGTTCCAGAAATGAAAAGTCGTACTGTAGTTACTACATGTTACTACCAATCATTCATTAGTTATCATAAATCATCATTCACCGTCAGCAATGCAGTTGTCTTTGTTTGTTCGAGTCTTTGATAGCAACTTCAACATATCGCTGTCCAGCAAGTGATTGTGGAGCTATTGGTTAGCAGTGAGCAGTAGCTGGTGGAGGATGGTTACAGATTCAGACATCACCAATCAGGGATGTTTGGTGGGAGAGGACTGGCCGTGGTGGTACCCCTCAGTTACAAGTTGCGTCATAGTGACAAGCCGCCCTCTCGATATTGCCAAAAATAGCTGTGGTCATTTTCCGACTCAAACATTCCAGTTGTTCATGGACATGGGTTTCTCATCAACCATCATTACCCCCTGGTGAACTAACATGGCAATGAAAAATCCACCATTTTGTTGGGAAAGTCCTGGGAAATCATCCGTTTCAGGTGGATTTTCCAGCCAGCCATGTTAGTTCACCAGAGGCTAAGCAGTTGTTGCAAATCATTCGTTCAGCAACAGCAAGCACCATTTCTGGCCCCAAACCGATCATCGAACCGTTGTGGACCTTCCATTGATCATGAAGGGTCATCAATCATCATGGGGCTATGGGTCAAGCACTTAACCAACCAATTTCATGGTGGATAAGTTCACCAACAAAGTATAAGGAAAACAATGGTTAACTGTGGGGAACCAGGGGGACTAGGGGTGAACTGACCCACAGCCATGAATCACTAGCCATTTATAAGTCATTTATAAACCATCTTCAATGACTATTGACTGATTCTCACTGATCAACAACATCTGTTTTTTGTAAAGATGATCATTATTGTAAACCGAGTAGTAGCTATTGACCACTTAAAAGCCAATATGAATGATTATGAGCCATTATCGTGAATCATTCTTATCGATGAATAACCATTATTCAATCATGTAATCTAAGCATTCTAACCGAAGCATTATCAGCCACAAACCAACATTAAACCACATCATTAACCACCATAGCCTGCGGTCTCCGATTCGGTCTGTGAAGCTTCTTCTCCTGAGTCTGCCATCCAGGAGAACCGGCGCATTTTAAGGGTCATGTAATCGTTTTTGATGCATCAATCAACCATTAAAAACCAAACATCATGATTACCAACCAACATTTCTAAACCCATATTAGTCGTTATGAGCCTTCATTCACGAATCCATTCACCAATCTGAAGCCTCATTGACCAATGTGAACCCTAAACTATGGTTGTCCCCAGATTATCGTGCGAACTTCGAACCGATCCTGCCGGCACCGTGCAGAACACCCTGGTCAAGCCTGAAAAAGACGAGCCGAAGCAGGACCATCGCCAGCACATCCTGGTGTCGGTGAATGAGCTGGTGAACCATTGTCACTGGTGAATTGTCGAAAATAGTATCCTATTGTGACTGATGAGCTATCGGTTAATGGTCAACTGTTTTCTGGTGAAGTGTTACGGGTCATCCTAAATCTGGTGAGCTACTGGTTGATAGTTCCTCAACTCATAGGGGTACCCCTAAATCATCCAGTATTGACCATTTACAGAGATGAACAAATCAGTTTTTGGGTTCCGCTATTTTGAGAAACACCCAGTTGTTAACTGTAGTTGCTAATTGATAAATGAACCAGCTACTTGATGATTAGCATCAATATTGTTGCTGGTTAATCATAGTTACTCGTGGCTGCGTAGTACCTCATTTATGCTCAATAGGTGGTGAGTGATTGTGATTTGAAGATTGATTATGGCTCACAATGTAAGTATAGAGAGAGGTTGCACAATGGTTTATATATGGTTAAAAACATGCTTAGCGATGGCAGAAAATGTTGACAATGGTGAATGGCAATATATGGTCTAATGATGGTTCGCATATAGTCGATGATGGTTGGCAACGCTTGTTTGGTGTTGAATTATGTTTAGTTTGAGTGTCAACTAACAACAAACAAACTGCTTATCGGTTATCAATCATGAATCATCTTGACTTGTCCAGGTTGATCACTGGTACAAACCAGCTCATCAATAGCCCAATGACATTAGCATGTTGGCATTCAACTGAACCTTGTTGCTTTCACCAGTTCATTGACCATCATTTGGCATCATTATTTAGAAACGATGAGTTAATGCTAGGGCAAAACCCATCATGCAGGCAACATCAATGGTACGCCAACATGTGTAGAACGCAGCTAGGCAGCTGAGAGCTGGCTGGGAGGGGCGTGCGCCCAAGGTTTCGCTTCAGGTCTTTGCAGTTGCTAACACGCCTATGCCAAGAGCTATCGACCACAATCGGCAATTAGCCAACAAATATGTTGATGAACAATTTAATGATGTTCATGAGCTGGCGAACACTGATGATTTAACGCATACAACGTTTCACAATCATCACATGGGTGAAAAAAGGCAATCAGTGAGTATTTAACAATCATTTTTCGACCCTTTCAGCCTTGGTTATGGCCAAATGATGACTGAAAGATCACTGATACCACCATTAGTTCCACAAGAGATCTCACCAAGCAACCAGTTCGGGCGCAGGGCCAGCGCGCTTGGCACGCGCCCTTTTCGGGGTTCTTTCAAAGGGGAACATTCCACCACTTAAAGCAGAAACTTGTTACGATGTTAGAAAATAAGTAAGACACAGGTTTCTGCTTTAAGTGGTTACGATGGTTATGAAGGATAGTGTTCAACCTGTTAGAAATTTGTTAGCCACTAAACCTTCCTTTTCACCACTTCTAGTTGTTCTGAAGGACGGACGTCTAGAGCAACTAGTTCAGCTGAAAGGGCTCGAACACTGATGATGGTTCATGATGGTGTCACCCCACGATTGTTGCCTAGTTCGTTCCTTTGTTTGCCCACCTGACCCTACCCAAAAAGCGAAGGCGCAATTTGATGGTTTATTACTGGTTGAATGATGTGATTCATGGTTTAGCCATGTGCAAGGGATGGTTGCGGGTTGTCGGGTTAGCGATGTCGTTTATGATCTGGTGTCGCTTACCAAGCTGGACCCAGCTTCACCCCCAACAAAACGGCCCGAACCCCGACGAACCGCGCCACGACGTGATGAGGAAGATGCCCTGGAAGAACCCGTGAGTTTCATGGAAACTGCGTGGCTGGGTGAACTGGGGATCGTGGGAGTGATGAACAACTCAGTGATGGTGAACCAATGGCTAAGTAGGATCAATGATCAATGAGTATGGGGTTGAGTATGGTTAAGCAATGGTTAAGCAATTGTTAACTATGGGGTATGGTTAACCAAGTGTCGAGCAGTGGTTAAGTATGAAGAATAATGAACAACTACTATTGATATTTGGTGATTGATAGCTCATGCTGACTGATAACCACCAGTTTATTGGTTAACCACCAGTTATACTGAAGCATCAATGAGATTGGAAAAGTTATTCTTGACCAGGATTAGTGATGGATAGTAGCTCACAATGACTACCAAGATTAAGCACAAACTCGTGAGACAACTGTTGATTTGAAAAGTCAGGTAGTCATATCTCGCCACCACCAGCTTGCAATCCTGCTCCTGCATCAATTGATCCGAGATGTCATTTGATTCCTGCCCGGAAGGGCAGTGTGCATTTGTGTATTCCTGCATTCACCCATGGATCAGCATCATTGTTGCCACGGTGGGGTTATCAGGCCTCACCATCATGACACCCGAAGAATATGCAATGTCTCTCAGTATTCCCTGGTAGATCACTGAGCTAGGTGAGGTACTGATAAAGGGTGGTTTAATGGATTAATAAGCTCATTCCACAAGCTTAGTCAATGAGCTTGAACTACCAAAATCGACGAAGCTAGCCATCATTAATGATGAACTTGATAGTTTTTGAGTTGAACTGTCAAAATGATCAGGTTCGTGGAACCAGGCCTAAGTCATCATGGCTGGCGTTAACCATTGTTCCAAAGCGCTGAGGGATGTTCGATTATGCGGTCGTCGACTGACCCGGGCATGGTCGTATTTCGAGGGCGCCATCCATTGGGGAGATTTGGGAAGCATTGGGAAGCCAAGTTGTGTCCGCAAATACTTCGATTACTGATTTGGGATGATCCATGGTGAAAGCGCACAGATCAGGGGTCGTTGTTTTCCCCTGGAAGTTCGGCTCCAGGCGAGCCTGGAACTGGGTGCGATGAATCTGTGGAGGAGGTTGCTGTGATGAAATACCCGTGGTTGATAGGAGGATTTGAAGATTCACAACTGATCCAAGAGTAGGGGGAGGCGACGGTGGTGCCTTGCCAGTTGAGTCTTTAACGTGTCATGGGTCGGGTCGATTCCCGAGGTGGAACCTGGTGCTGGTCATAGGCACGGGACGCGTTGATGGGCGTTGACATCATGGCTGGGTTCCATCTGTAGATCTTAAGCTGGTCGCAAACCACATTTGGGGTGACAACAGATGGGGTATCAGTACCCTTATCGTTCATGTTTATTATTGTTGGGTATCAGCACGTGATAAGGCATGATTTAATTTAGCATCATTCACCCCTGTTGTTGTGGTTATTAACCTTTGTTGAGATGTTTGCCCCATACATTAACTACCATTAACCTCTATGTCATGATTACCCACTATTAGCCAGCTACTACTCTTGATTATTTGTTGACTATTATCAACCCGTAGTATTTGCAACTATTGGCCAGAACCCCTTGGATGATTTCCTCAAGGGGTTTTTGGTGATTTTCCAGGAAACAACAGCACCCAGGGGCACACCATCTGGTCATATGTTCATCCAATGCTAGACACTACAAGCAACCCAGTGATAATTGCATGAACAAGGCCCAGTCACACAGAGAGTTTTTGTCCTAGCTCTTGATGAGGCTGGCCTTTCTTGCAAAAAAGATGCTGGTGCAAAAGTTTCAGTTGCTGTACAATTGTGGATGTAATTGCAGAGGCTTGCCCTTCCGGGCACCCTCGACGAAGCCGGTGCCGAGGCAATAGTCTGGTAGTCGGCAACAGGTTCCACTGAACTGATGTACTTAAGTTGGGGTTTCGGTTTCCCAACCATCACAAATGATCAAGATTGGGTTTGGTTGGACACTCCCTTGGTAGTTAGAGCAATAGCAATAGCATCAAGTATTAACGGCTATCAACCAACATTCACCATTTTTGATTTACGACTATTTCCCAACATTTACCACTAAAAGCCACTTCATTTACCACTAAAAACCATTATCAACCAACATTTCCAACTATTTCCCACTATTTCCAACTATTAACCAGTATTTCAGTATTTCCCGTTATTATATAGTCATCATCCTCTAATCTCAACCAGTACCAGCCACTACAGTCACAACCACCGTACTGAAGCCCTGCTGCGTTTCCGCGGCGGGTCCAGGTCTCACCAACTCTGGCTGCTTGGACATGACCATTGCCTGCCTGTTGCTGCTGTGTAGTGCCGGCATGCAGATCACCTTCAGCGTTGCTTGGCTGCGCTGTGGGTGTAGCTGGGGTAGTGTGGTTTTTTTGGTGAATAATGGGGAATAAGAACTGGTATATGGTGGTTTAAACAACTGGTATATGGGGAATAATGGGGAATACCAATTGAATGATGGGGAATGACAACCAACAATAAGGGTTTAACAACTGGTATATGGTGGTTTCTCAAGCCAGTTTGGGGTACCCCTAGTTATCATACAACTTATCGATCATGCATAGTCTATAGTATTAAACCAATCACTTCTTGGGGTTCCAAATATTGAGAGACCACCATGTTGTCCAGCAGAGACACTTGTGATGTCCGTACGTTTCATTTGAGTGGTCCCTGGAAATGGCTGGTTGCTTTATTCAAATGGTCGTTTCCTAGGTGTTCCCTTTTGGGTGCATGTGCATCTATTTCTTTGGACATGCAAGCATAGATACATGCCTGCAGATACATCGCACTACAACTAGCTTGATATGATGGTTTGCCAAATAAGGGTACCTCCCCCATATCATCCTTTTTTATTGTTTATAGTATCAAACCAACCATTTTTTGGGTACTGTACCCCTATTTTAAGAAAACCACATATAGCATTTAAGGATATTGAAGGCAAGTCTTTGACTTTGGCCGCTTTGGCGCCTAACCATCCCTGGACCATTTTCTCTTTATCATCATGTGATATGAATCATTGTGCATGATTGCCAAGCATAGATATCCTTTTTGCAGATATCAACCATTACAAATCTTTGCCGGTGTTAATCTTTATCCTTCAATACTATGCATTCTCGACTATAATGAATGATTAAGGATCATTCTTTGGCTGTGGGTCAATTCACCCTGTACCCCTGGGGGACCATCTTTCACCGTTGTATTCCCTACATGAATGTTGGTCATAATCTCCCATTATTGTTGCTTAACATTGCCAATGGACATTCGATGACACTTGAGTCACAAGTTCGTCTCCCAGGGAACTGCAGTCTTTAAGGGCAAGCACGGTGAACAGTTGCTCAGTTGGTTGAAAGACATGGTTGCAACCATCATAAACCATGGTGATTATATTGGTCATTAATGACACTGAATGTGAACCCCAGATGAATAAATTCCACAGGTTTATGAATTGGGGAGGTGCTATTTTAATGGAACACAATAGTTGATGGTTGATGATGGGCTGGTCTTGTATAGCTAATAGCATTAAAAGTTGATGAGGGTTGATATTGGCCAATCAGGGTTAAAATAGTCCAACCAGCAGGTGCTTGATGCTTGGTGAGATCAAGAAGAATTCAAAACCGATGGCGAGTGTTGGTGAACAATGGCTGCTAGTGGATAGAAACATTGAACAGTGGTTGATACTGGTTCAGACTAGTGAATAATGCTTGGTACTGATTAATATGATAATGCTTGGTACTGATTTATATTTGTTCGTGATATTTGATGATGGTCAAGGATGAATAATACTAGTTGATTCTGGCTAAGAACCGTTGGTCATGGTGAATGAAGATGCTTAATTATCTAGATCAATTTCCATCAATACCCAGCAAGAGGTCAATTGGATTTAGTCATGGCCCTTTCCTGCCTCTGGTAGCAAGAGAATCGCTTCCAGACAGGATGTGGACCTTTGGGATCGTTGTGACTGACTGTTTGCTCGCAGTTCCAGCTGCCATGCCAGGTCATTCTGCTGGGGAAGGAGACCGATCGGTGGGACCGGCCCAACAAGTGATCAAGCTTGGCTTGTTCCCCTTCAGCTAACCAGTTGGGCAGTCCTTAACCAACGCATAAGTTGGGGAGGTGAAAGGACCCACGGACCCACAGCCATATGTCATGACCCACAGCCATAGTCACCAAAAATGCTTCAAGGTGTCCAGAATATGTCCAATACTGTACTTCGGTTGTATTCGCGGATAGATAGATAGATAGAACGATAGATAAATAGATAGATAGATGGACGGATAGATAGATGGATGGATGGATGGATGGATAGATGGATGGATAGATCGATAAATAGATAGGTCAATAGGTCAATAGGTAGATGGATAGATCGGTGCTGAGTGGGGGTGCACATCCAAGCCTGCTTGAGAATGGTTCTGGTGAGGATTACAAGCAGCAATCACCTAGAATCTGTTGGTTGGATTCCCGGTGAAAGAAATTGCTTTCCAGAAGGGATTATCGCAAAAAAAATAGTTTCATCATTTTATGGTCAGATTCTGAAATTCTCTTGATCAGATGATCTTTAGCTATTTACATCCTATCAGATGGGTGTTTCTCAAAGTGGTGGTACCCCGGGTACCCCCAGTTATTATCCTTCTAAACCCATTTGCAATAATCAACCCGTTTGCAATAATCAACCAACCAATTTTTGGGCTCCCGAGTTCTCAAACCACCATCTTGCAGTCGTTTTCCCATTATTGTCAGTGATTATTCCCTATCAATCCCTATTAACCACTTAATCCCCTATCAACCACTATAGTCCCCTATCAACCACTATAGTCCCCTATCAACCACTATAATCCCCTGTGAACCACTATAATCCCCTACTAACCACCAGATGATCAAAATTCTCCTGCTTACAATTCGGTCGCGGCTGATCAGCTGATCCAAGTGGTAAATCCAACGAGGGGCCATCATTCCCTACCCTTCCCCTTGCCTATTTCTACCCAGGGAGTCCCAAGGAAGCAGGGATGGTACTGTAAGTTGGTACCTGGAAGGGTAGGGTTGATTTGGCCAATGATTGTTTGGGGCTGCCAATGATTGTGGAACCGATAGGATTGTGGATGATGGAACCAGTATCATCAATCCACTAATAATCATTATCAAACTAGCTGATGATGGGCCAATGCTTATCAACTTATCATCATTCATGATAATCATTAGCTAGTTTAATATCACCCAATAACAATGGTCATCATTAGTGGTTATGATCATCAGCAGATGATTCGCCGCAATTCAAGCCCAGCAGTCTGACGAGTAACTGGTCATGGCGAACTGGGATACCGCCAGGGGCACAGGGTGCCCTAACTGCCAGATCTATATGGTGGTTTCTCAAGTCGTAAGGGTGCCCCCCCAAAAGTCGTTGGTTTCTATTTTATTACTGTAAATTATTCACAAGAAGAATGATAACTAGGGGTACCCGTATTTTGAGAAACCACCATATGATCTAGATTGTTACAAAGTCATCAGTGTGTCATGGGTTATTGCGGATAATGGTTGTACCCAGAAGAAACTCTGTCATGCACTGCCCAGTTTAGACAATGTTTATTTCCTGTATACCACTTCCGCTTGCTTAGGATTGTATACTCCACACTTACCACTTGGTGGATACTTAATCATGATCAATGAAGGGCGAGAATCCGAGAATCGGCACGTGTGATCAATAATGGTTATCTTAGGTCATAGGAGCTAATCATGATCAATGATGGCAATGGCCAATCGTGAGCAATCCTCAACACAAGCATGAACAATGATTATCTTGAACACCACTGGCAACTATAACCAGTATAAATCATATCATGCTTACTGGCTGGTTGATGCAACTAATCATGATTCATCATGGTATGGCAGCGGATCCCTAGCCATTTTGGCTCAAGCTTCTTTGGCTGGACGGACATCGTTATATGGTCTGTTTGGCTACGAATGATTGGAAAAGGTCTGCATGTTTTACCAACACTAGATGCCTAAACATACCACACATACATTTCTACAGACATATCACTTGAAGGATTTGGCCTCTTCCCATACCTTCATATGTAAAGGAACCCTTCCCAACAAGGTCATTCATGTCTCAATGATTTTAGCTCAAGTTTGTTGCTCACAAACTGCTTCCAGTGTAGCCGCTTCCTTCCTCGAATTCCGCAATGGCCTGGCGCTCCGGTGCCCCTGCCATCACCACCCATCAGCGCCAAGAGGCGGCGGAGGCCAACAAGGCTTTCCTTGAAGAGCGCGCCAAGTTCAAAAAGCGAAGAACACAAAAGTTCGGAAGTCGCTCCAAGAGATCAAGAGCAACCACAACTTGTCTCAACAGCTCGTGACAGTGGTGTGGCCCTGCAGCCAGTCCGATTAAGGCCTCAGCCTTCGACGACTTGCCTGCCCACACGGCATTGGGGCAATGGAGAAAGGGGCAATGGAGAAACGTCATCTCACATCGCACCAAGGCAAGGTGCATGTGGGTGTGTCGCAGGGTTGGGTGACACGTGTAAATGTGCTGTCTCTGGCTGAGAGATTCGATGCTTGTAAGATCCGTAGGATGTTCATTTTTTCCCAAAACACCCATGGGCATCATATTCTCCAGATCATTGGTGCTACCCCTGTTGAGTGGTCCCAACTACCACTGTTCACAAGAACGTCCCATGGTTTTTTCGATAAATCTGCGAGCTCGTGCCACAACTTCTATGTGACAAGCCCATCACTGGGGGGGAAGGGTAATAAATGAGTGATTTTGTGTGCCATGTTTGTTCAGACATCCCATTACATATGATAATTGGTATATGTATGATATCCGGATGAAGCTTGGAGGGGTGTTGCATTCATGCAATTTTCTAAGTATTTATCCAAGTATCTATCTGAAAAAATCTTAGATTTTAGGCGCTAGCGTGGCGCTAGATTCGCGCTAGCACTTACTTGGAAAAGATCAGAATTGTGAAGCAGGGTCCACGTCGTAGGCAGAATCAATTGCAAACAGTTATTAGCTCATAGAACTATGATATTTATGAGAATTCATTGTTTACCATAATCCAAGATTCTTTGACAAAGAGCACAGCTCGAAAGTTGAGACAGCAAAGGGTTGTCAAAGACATGGACAGTTCGAGTGGCAACTCAAGCAGCAGCCAAAAAGTTGCCCGCGATAGGACCATCGCACAGTTTCCCGCGTGTCAAGCAAGAATAATTTGAATTCCATATGTGATCCATGTTGTTTCCCAAATGATTGCCGCAAGCAGCGGGCCCCCATGTAAACAGTATAAAAGACTGTTCCTGGGAACAAACATTTTGACAAGCGCTCATTTGAAGCTTCGCAAGGAAGTGGCATCGAGCACTCACAGACTGGCAGCCGCGACGGAGCAGATGGCAGCG
>VSDK01026522.1:32626-97830 GCA_009767595.1 Symbiodinium kawagutii
GGAGCAGAGGGCGGCGGGGTGGGAGCGGCTGGCAGCGGCGTTGGAGGACCTGAGCCAGTCAGAGTCTGTCATTGGTGGTTCCGCTCAAATAGGTTTCGCAGAAGGCCCATAGCGGGTTCACAGTTGAAACCATGGTTCATAGTTTGGCTAATAGTCCGGCTGTCAAGCTCCCAGTTGTTTTCTTAAAACATGCTGCGATGGTAACCATCAACTGCAGGAGTCGAACAATCTTGCTTCAAGACGCCAACTCGAGGGCGAGATGCTGCAGGAAATGACGGAAATGTAGAGCGGCCCTCAGTGTCCCATGGCAGCGGAATCTAGCCGTAGATATTATGAGCCATAGGCATATCCAGTGACAAGCGCTCATTTGAAGCTTCGCAAGGAAGTGGCAAGGGCCACCAGAGACCTCACAGCTGCCACGAATAGAATGGCAGCGGCCTTGGAGGAGGCGAATAGGTTGGAGCAGAGGCGACAGAGGCTCTGCTGCAGATTGATGATGATTGCAACACAGTAATTCATCATCATTGACCGTTTTTGACCCTGCCATTGACTGTCATTCATTCCGATTGACCAGGCGTTATCCCCAGCGCTACGGATGTTTTTTCTTGACCAATGTTCACTATGACGCACCGCTAGCATGAACCACAGCTATTATCCAACATCAGTCCTTGTGAGCCGTGAATTCAACTCATATGAACCCAATCACCACACACCACTAAAAACCATTGTGTTACTAGTTGCACACAGACCTTTGTTGCTACAAGTCCTTCGTGGCTACTGGTGCCTCACCCACAATACTTGCAAGGTGGGGCCCAGCAGTTGTAAGTTCTAGTTTGTGAGCGGCATTGTATTCACCACACAAAAACAAACATCATTGACAATTTTTTAAATACCAAGTGATTATTACTATTATGTATTGATGTTTAATTTCTGTGAGGCCGCTGATGAGTATGAGGCAAAGTTTTTTGGGGAGAGCTGTGCAGCAAGTACCGCGGGAGCCTCAGATGACTGGTCTAGAGTTGATGGACCAGAGAATGTTGCCAATTCCTCACGTGTGCGTGTGGACAACCGTCCTCACAAGATCCCTGGCCTTTACGGGAACAAGTTTCGCGGCAAGGGTGTATACTATTTTTGTGTTTATCCCTATCTGAATCCAAATCCCCGTCTCTTCTCAATTTTTAATTGTTTATCTTTTGGTTTATTGATGTATTTATCTAATCTAATCTAATCTAATCGAATTTAATTTCATCTAATCGAATCAAAGCTAATCTAATTTCATTTATCCTGATCTATTTCAATTTAGCCGATGCTTTCCTATTCTAACCTAATTCATTCTAACCTAATCCATTTTTTTCATCATTTGTAAATCTACCTATCAAAATATTTGCTATGTATTTATTTGTCTACCTATTTATTTGTCTGTGTATTTATCTGTCTATCCATCTATTTACCTATCTATTTATCTCTCTATCTATCTATCTATATATCTATCTACCTATCTATTTATCTACCTATCTATCTACCTATCTATTTATCTATCTATCTATCTATCTACCTATCTATCTATCTATCTATCTATCTATCTATCTATCTATCTATCTATCTATCTATCTATCTATCTATCTATCTATTTATCTATCTATCTATGTATCTCTCTCTCTCTCTCTCGCTCTCTGTCTGCCAGTCTATCTATTTTTCTGCCTGCCTATCTGTCTATCTGTCTATTTGTCTATCTGTCTATGTGTCATCTGTTTATTTGTTCATCATTCTATTTATCAGTCTATCTATCTATCTGTCTATCTCTCTTTTTGTGTCTGTATCTATCCCTCTATCTTTCTATCTACTTATCTATTTGTTTACCTATCTATCTATCTATCTATCTATCTATGTATCTATTTTTGTCTGTCTGTCTATCTATCTACTGATCTTGCTTTTCATTGATCTATCTATCTATCAATCAGTTTTTCTTTCTATTTTTTTTTGATTCATTTCTCTATCTATCTATTTATCTATTTATCTATCTAATTATCAGTCTTTCTATCTATCTATCTTCCTATCTATGTATCCATTTTTTCTATCTAATGTATCTATCTATTTATCTATCTATCATCTATCTTTGTATCTGTCTATCTATCTATCTATTTGTCTATCTTTTAATTTTTCGATCCATCTATCTCTCTCTCTCTCTCTCTTCCTGTCTATCTGTCTACCTGTCTATCTGTCTATCCGTCTATCCGTCTATTTATTTTTTATCTACGTAATTATGTATCTATGTATCTATTTATCTATCTCTTTATCTATCCCTCTATCTATCTATCTACCTATCTGTCTATCTGTCTATCTGTCTATCTGTCTATCTGTCTATCTGTCTATCTATCTATGTATCTGTCTGTCTGTCTGTTTGTCTGTCTGTCTATCTACTTATATGTCTATCTATTTATTTACCTCTCTATCTATCTATTTGTTTATCTTTCTATCCATTTATTTATCGATCTATCTTTCTATCTATTTATTGATTTCTCCATTTGTGTCTATCTACTCATTTGTCTTTCTATTTCAATACCCTTCTAGTTGTTTATCTACCTATTGACCTATCTACTTATCTAACTATTGACTTATCTGTTTATCTACCTATTAGCTTGTCTTTGATCTATTTATCTGTTCCTTTTTTTACCTATCTATTGATATGTTTATCAATCAACTAGTCAATCAATCTTTTTATCTATCTGTCTATCTTTTCATGTCGCTATCTATTTATCGATCTATTGATCTATCGATCTATTTATCTATCGATCTGTTTTTCTTTGATTTACCTACCGGAAAGCCAGTGAATATTGCATTCATTTGACTTGATCACTCGTTTACCCTATTGCCCATCATCTTCCAGCATTCTGGTTGAAGATTCCAGTCGCTGGTTCTTTGAGCCGTTAGCAGGTACCATATCGCCAGAGCGCTGCGGAATCATTGTGGTTTTGCGGACACGAACCTCTGAGCGGAGATCTTCGCCGAACAGGCAAGCCATTGCAGCAAAGTTGCGCGCAGAGTATGGCTACATGGATTTGAAAGAGAAGATCTTCGCAGGCGGAGATGCCGTGGCGGCTCCTATTTCGAGCCTTTAGAAGTCTGGCTTGAGGGCGAAAGGCTTTTTGTCTAGACCGCTTTCAACAAAAGTCACGCCGAGCAGGGAATTTCTGAGTGGACTAGACGAAGAAGATGAAAATTCCAAGACACAGAGTAGCACTCGGAATACCTGATCCAGTTTTTAATTGGAACCTGCTGAGTCAGACAGGCTGAAATGCGACGATAAGAAGATTTGATCAAAATAGGTGCTGGGCAATCCTAAATTTACTAAACTAAAAAAGCATCTTCTTGTCATGGTTTGAGGCTGAAAATTCTAAGACTGGAATAGGCCGCTTTGAAAACTTCCAAATATGTTTCGGCGCGCTGAAAATTTCTCTCTTCTGAGAAACCCCTGCTACCCTCTCGCTTCACCACCATACCTGGCCGCAACAGTTCTCCGCGCCTGTCTGCTGGTCGAGGGCCCAGGCGTCAGGAGACCAAGGTAGCGCAGCACCTAGCAAAGCCATACTCCCACAGCCATGGGAAAAACAGCTGGCGCGCCGGAGCGCCAAAGATACACAACCGCTGCGGTACTCTCTATCTTTCTACGGCAAGCATCCAGCCAAGCCAGGCACATCTTTGATGAGATGCGCCGAGAATTGACGCGGGAGCGGGACAGATAATCGCAACAATTCACACACGGACGACAGCACATGGAAAAACTCCAAAAATTCCAACAATCATGCCTGCGACAAATTTCATTTCAATCTACATCTTGAGTGTTCTCTTTTAAGAAATCCGAAAAATAAAGATCCTCAAAAATCAACCCAGGCATTACCCCCACTCCTCCGCCACACATTTCGCTGAAAAAGTAAATCAACGAGAGCAATCCATACGGCCCAAGAAGTGAGCAAGGACTACATTGATATGTATTTTCGAAAACATGCAACAAAATCATAACGGTAATCCAGCAGCAAGAAACGTCGAGGTAACCGAAAGCATTGCTACGCCGATGGGCCAGGAAAAAGTCAACGGACAATGGTGGGAAAATATGACAAAACCATACGGAACAAAGTGATGGATACGACCGAAGAAGGTGAGCAAGGGCGAAAAATCCATACGATTGAAGAAGGCGAGCAAGAACATTTGTTAACCTTCGAAAAACGTAAGCAAAATTGCAGTAATTCATCCACCAAAGAGAAGACATTGGTCCCCAAATATGGTTGGTTTATTGCTGTACATGATGAATATTGGATGACTTGGGGTTCCCCTATTTTGAGAAACGCCGAACCTACATCCACCATATGAATGCTCTTTGGATTAAGGGAGCCAAAAACATGTTTGGTTTCCGAAAATATTGAGCGCTTCTGTGTTTTCCAGTAGTACCCGGGCAAGCCGGGGGCGGAAGTTTCCAATGTGATTTCATTAAGAACTAAAAATAATCGTGCCTATAATTTTCGGAGCCATAAAATGCCTATAGTGTCGCAGCGCAAACAACAACGACAACAACAACAACAACAACAACAACAACAACAGTAACAACAGTAACAACAACAACAACAACAACAACAACAACAACAACAACAACAACAACAACAACAACAACGACAACAACAGCCCAGAAGCAGCCAGAAGCAGCCCAGAAGCAGCCAGAAGCAGCGCAGAAGAAACCAGAAGCAGCCCAGAACAAGCACAGAAGCACCAGAACAAGCCCAGAAGCACCCAGAAGCCCAGAACCAGCCGGAAGCAGCCAGAAGCAATTTCTGGAGCCAAAAGCAGCCAAAAGTAGCCAGAAGCAGCCCAGAAGTAGCCAAAGCAGCCAAAAGTAGCCAAAAGTAGCCAGAAGCAGCCCAGAAGCAGCCAGAAGTGACAACAGTCACAGAGATCGTCTCGAAAACGACGCTTTTGTTCGAGACTTCCTTCATTTTTCAAGTTGTCAATTTCAAAAAGTGACAGCAGTCACAGAGATCGTCGCCGGCACGAAGCCGTCGTGTAAACTTCCTTCATTGTTCAATTTGTCAACTTCAAAAAGTGACAACAGCCACAGAGATCGTCGCCGGCACGAAACTGTCGCGTGAGACTTCCTTCATTTTTCCACGTGTCAACTTCAAAAAGCGACAACAGCCAGAGGCCGGCACGAAACTGTCGTATGAGACTTCCTTCATTTTTCCACTTGTCAATTTCAAAAAGTGACAGCAGTCATAGAGATCGTCTCCAAAACGAAGCTTTCGTGTGAGACTTCCTTCATTTTTCAATTTGTCGACGGATGCCAAACATCAATTTTTGACGGCAGTCGCCCGCCCCAAGCCCGCGCCAAGGCCGCGCCAAGCCCGCCCCAGAGCTGAACCCGCCGTTTCGCGGAGAGCGCACTTTTCTTTGCAAAACACAGCATTTCGCGAGCCGGCTACCTACCCACATTTTACCAAACGAAGCTTTCGTGCCAGACTTCCTCACTTTTTGCACGTCGACAACTTTAAAAACGAAGCTTTCGTGCGAGACTTCCTTCATTTTTCAACTTGTCAACTTCAAAAAGTGACAACAGTCACAGAGATCGTCGCCGGCACGAAGCTGCCGTGTGAGACTTCCTTCATTTTTCAACTTGTCAATTTTGAAAAGTGAATACAGCCACAGAGATCGTCGCCGGCACGAAACTGTCGCGTGAGACTTCCTTCATTTTTCCACGTGTCAACTTCAAAAAGCGACAACAGTCATACAGATCGTCACTTGAACTCTCATTGCTTTAATTCTCAATGCTTCAACTCTCCTTGCTTTAATTCTCAATGTTTTAGCTCTCAGTGTTTTAATTCTCAGTGCTTTAACTCTCAATGCTTGAACTCACATTCCTTCAACTCTCATTGCTTTAATTCTCCTTGCTTTAACTCCCATGCCTTTAATTCTCAACGCGTTAACTCTCAGTGCTTTAATTCTCAGTGCTTAAATTCTCATTGCTTTAATTCTCAGTGCTTTAATTCTCAATGCTTTAACTCTCAGTGCTTTAATTCCCATTGCTTTAACCCTCAATGCTTGAACTTCCCTTGCTTTAACTCCCAGTGCTTGAACTCTCAATGCTTGCACTCTCAGTGCTTTAATTCTCATTGCTTTAACTCTCAATGCTTGAATTCTCAATGCTACAACTCTCAATGCTTTAATTCTCAGTGCTTGAACTCTCAATGCTTTAACTCTCAGTGCTTGAACTCTCAATGCTTCAACGCTCAATGCTTTAACTCTCAGCGCTTTAACTCTCAATGCTTTAACTCTCAAAATTTTAATTCTCAATAATTTAAGTCTCATTGCTTTAACTCTCAGTGCTTTAACTCTCAGTGCTTTAACTCTCAATGCTTTAACTCTCAATGCTTTAACTCTCATTGCTTGAACTCCCATTGCTTGAACGCTCAATGTTTCAACTCTCAATGCTTTAACTCTCAGTGCTTTAACTCTCAGTTCTTTAACTCTCAGTGCTTTAATTCTCAGTGCTTTAATAGTGGATGTTTAGGGGTTCAAAATGTTCGTAACACAGAATTTTCTCTGAAACTTCCTTTGATTACATCCGGGATGGATCAGCTATATGCTTATCAAGTATGTTGAGTACGATAGATACACATATGGAAGGTAATATTTGTTCGCTGAATAAACCCTCTTATTGCCATGGAAAGCAGACCCATTTTTCAATTTCCTCTATGGCATATTCACCTGGATCATAGCAAAAGCTGGTTTAGCGCAAACCTTAATGATTGTTAATGGAAGCAAGGGAGTTTTTCCCTACCCGTCCATCCTGTATATTCATCCAATCCACGTCGCCGGCGATCTCCGTGCCCCTTGCCGCGGCTGGTCGGATCCTCGCAGGACTTCCTAGGCGATCCCTTCCGGGAACAGATCGGCATTGCCAAAGACTGGCGAAGGAGACAGATCTCGAGAACCACAATTGCTCGAGGGTTATGAACAAGTAGGTGTTAAGTTAATTTTGCTAAATGTTTCAAAAATGTCTCATATATGCGTAGGTAATGAATGATGGTACAAGCGCTGACATTTTTCAAACCAATCAACCGGGCCACCAGGTGCACCACAAGCGTTTCCAGGATGCATGGCCGCCAGGAGCGTAGCGCACGACCACAAGCACATGGACTTGGCGCAGACCAGCCTGGTCTCGCGTGGCTGGGCAGCAAAAGGCAGAGATTTGGAAGGGTTAATGATTTGGGAGGCTGGAATGGCTGTTAATAACAGTCATTGTTCATTAAATAATGACTGTTTGCTTAAAAAAACCACGATTAATGATTCTATTTTGAAAATAATGTTTGATTTTTTAAATTTAATCATTAGATTTTTTTGTCTATAGTTAGTGTTCTATGGTTAATCATGAGTGAAAAAGACAGAATGGTTAATGATCGACTGATAAAAATTAATGACTAGTTCATAATGGTTAATGATTACTTAATCATGATTAATGATTAGTGACTGTATTTTGGGAATTATGACTACTTCAGAATGATTAGATTCTTGAATTTTAGTTCGTGATTAATTTCGAATGAAAAATCAATAATGATTAATGATTTTTTCATGAATTCAAGATGACTAGGTTATTAAGCTGCAGTGAGTGATTGTAAATATTGGTTAATAATCATTGATGAGTTCACAATGATTAATGATTATTGACAGCTATGACTAGTGACTGCCAACTAATGATGAATGATTATTGACCTATAGTTCATTTGTAATGAACCATAACTTCTACACTTGAATAGTTGTCATTCATAAGTTAATCAAAACTAGGTTGTGATGGCAAATGACTGTTAGTGATGGTCAATGATGGCTCAACAAAACGTCCAGCAAACATTTGCCAACACAAATTGTCCAACAACATTTGTTGATGGTCAATGATGGTTCATAAGCTAGTTACTGGTTGTTCATAGTGGTAGTGCTGAAAAGCGGTCAGTGCCGAAAAGCAGTGGATGGTTGATAATGAATATCCGGTGAACGAACAAAAGTCCTGATTTGTGCTTGGTGATTCACCGTCATGGGACCGGTCCCACGGGCCTAACGAAAAGAGGTCCAAACTACAAAGACGTAGTTGGTAAACCACTGGATAACGGGTCATGGTTCATGGCGTCAATGCTGATTAACAATAGTTGATGCTACTTAACAAGGCTCACTGAATTAATCCATCAATTGAAAAATTGGTTACGATGCTGGTCAATGATGTGAACAAAAATCAAGTGCAGTTTGGTAAAAAATGGTTCATCATGAATGGCACTTGACAATGGCTGATGCTGGTGCTGGACAAAGCTAGTTTTCCCTGAAGAGTCATGGGATTACAACAATGGACGCCGCTCGATGCAACAGCAGGCCCCCCGAAATGGCTTGGCAGTTGAGTTCGCATGAGCAATTCACCAACATTTTGGTAGTGAACCAGTGTTATATTCTGGTCAGCCAACATTGTTGATGGTTATGCCAGATGATCATGATTGAAAGCCATGAATAACCCACAACTGCAGTGATAAGCCGTTTCTTAGCTAGTCATCAACTGTTTCTAAGCACTTTGGTAGCCAGGTGTTAACCACTTCCACTCAACCGATGGTGCCCACCGTCGTCCCGCTGAGGCGTTTGTAGTGGCGACGGCAAACTCATCCTGTCCACCGACCAAGCGTCATTGCTCTCACAGCCACGCAGCTGCACCAAGTGGTTTCAAGTCGTGGAACTGAATCAGCTCGTGGTTAGTTTCACCACTGTGTTTAATGATGATTAGTAGTCGTTAGTGGTTAGTAGTGGTTATTTGAATGATGGATAATTGGATAATAGTATGTTTAACGGTGCTTAGTTTGGCTAATTTCAAGTTTAAACACTATGTTTAATGATGCTTGGTAGTGGTTCGTAGTGATTTGTACTGGTTGATCATGATGGTTAATAGCTCTTAATGATGGCTCATGATTTCGTAGCTGATTTATACTCTGGGAAAGGATCTCCCGGTTGCGCGTTTTAGCTGACCAGTGGGAAACCCTGCAATTTCAATGGTGGATTTTTCTGCGCCACCAAGCTAATCATGATCAAGTTGAAATGGATTAAGCGTGCTTAACAACGTTGATGAATGATTTCTGATGGTTCAATCATGGTTCGGTATGCACTTGATATGAACCGCTGGTCAACATTAAAAATTGTTGTAATATCCACTAAAACGGCTTCACTGGTGGTTGATTGCCGCAATCAATCCTTCCGTGGTATTGGGATCGCCTTTTGACAAAATGGAAATCCAACTGTTTGTTGCGTTAGTTGGTGTTGAATCAATAGATGATACCTGTGCCAGGTTTTCTTTCATGATTTCATGGTTCTTAATATGGGGTTTGTTGACGGTTGTTGCGCGCTGGGACGGTGAACGATAGTGAAGTAGCGGTTGAGAATGCTTGGACAGTTCATGGAAGATCCATGATCACACAGGACCGTTTTTGGGAAGGATGTCAGAGCAACTATTTATTGGGAGTTGGTTTATCACCGGGGATTTCCCACTCATGTGAGCGGTTACAACTCATCCTCTATTCATCAGGTAGTCGAGCTCGTTTTTCAGTAGGCTATGCAAACTGCTCACGTGGCCACTCATGGTTGGATATGGGAAAGTTTGCCTTTTTCACATCAACAAACATCAATCTGATCTAAAAATCATCATTCAGTGAGGCTGTTTGATGATCAACTGGCTTGATACCAAAGCTGTGTCAAGATTTCTGGTTGCTGGTCGTAGGGGGGACCTACCTGGTTGTTGGGGTTTACTTCAATCCTTTGTTCATGAGTATTCTGTTGAGGGAGAATTGTTGCAGCGTTAAACATGAGTATCCTGGATGATCAATTGTAATGGCTATTTCCAGTGACATACTCTCCCGCAACCTATTCTGTTAGGAAAAAAGTGGGTCCTATATAGATATGTGTACAGTACATAGATATTTTTAACATACATCATGTACACTGTGCCAGGAGATTGCGTATCCGATTTTCGCAATCGACTGCAGCCCGGCACCCTGTACATGTACAAACATGTAGCGAAATATCGCATGTGATCACTTGGAACCACGGCACTTGCCACCACTGTATCCGGCTTGGCAGCTGCTTCGCTGAGGATCAACGCCTTCCTGGGACTGGAGCCGCTCGTCACGTTGGGCCTGGGGGCTTGAGATCTCCTGATGGCTCCGCCCGAGGAACAACGACTTCGAGCTGCCTTGGTTGCAGCCGGGCGTTTTGCTGTGCATGCTCTGCATCCTGCTGTGGCACCTTGACTGCCATGGTCGATGGTGTTGTTTTTGGTGCGGAAATGGATGGTGTGTGGGCAGGATTTTTTTGGGGATAGGTCTGACGAATACCTGTATATTTGCCAAGAAATACTTTTTTTTTTCCCTGGAAACCATCCTTCAAAAGAATATTTTTGTGGCAAATTGATGGTTTGCTTGCCGCAAATGATCGTTTTCTCGATGCGATAGTTGGGGGGTTACCCGCACCATTTGGACATGTGAGGTTGTTCTGGCTCATGAATGGTCCCAGGGATTGGCTGTCACGGTCATGCTGTGGTTGACATGTTGCAAGGAAGGCGGAGGAAACACAGCGTACAAGGTGAATCCCCCATGGTTATAAGTTGATTATAAATCATTTGACTATAGTTATACTTACGAAAACTGGTAGATACCCTGGCCAACCCTAATTGTGAACCAACTTAGAAAACTAGGGGGTTCCCTTCCTGTACTACTTCATCAAATGTGCGCACATTCTAGTCTGGATTGCTCGTGGACATACGTTCTGGGAATGTCTGTGGCAACAAGCCATTTGTTGGTTCATAGCGAACAATAGCGTATGCAAAGCCCAGTGATATTACCCGTCATGAACCGGTGGTTTGCCCATTTTACTCCACCCTTTAGTCAATGTTGGCGAACAACCATCATTACCTATTACTAACCACTACCAACCACCAGTAACCACTACCAACCACCAGTAACCACTACTAACCACTACTAACCACCACTAACCACTACTAACCACTACTAACCACTACTAACCACCACTAACCACTACTAACCACTACTAACCTTTACTAACCACTACTAACCACTACTAACCACTGCTAACCACTACTAAGCATCATGATCAACCACCATTAGTAGTTGGAATGTTGCCGTGGGTTGTTCTCTTGGGAACTCCAGGTGCCTCTATCTTTGCAACGAGTTGCGCGCGGTCTTCTTTTCCCTGGAGGCGCCGTGCCATGGATGTGCGCTGAGAGACGTTCACCCGTAGTCTGTTGGGATGAACCAACGGTTCCTGTGGCAAGCAGGGTGACCATTGTTCAAGCATTAGTTGACCATGAACCTATTTTTGCACTTACTGACTGGCCATTGACAAACCATTTCCAAACCATTTCGTGAATCAGTTCACCATCATTGACCATCAAAAAAGTTCAGTTCCATGAATTGATCCACTATTGACTCACCCCCTGACCATTCATGGTGCACCGTTGGTCAGCCAAGCCTTGCCAATCCCATGGATTCCCATGGTGTGTTGAGGCCGTTTCTTTCCTACCTCGTGGCAAGTCCACCATCCTGAAGAACGGACGTGGCGAGCCTGCGAGTGGACCTGAACCGGGGACTGATGAATGGTTAGTGGATGTTCATGGCTATTGGTTGATAATTCAATGGGAATCATTGGTTGATGGTTAAATCATCGGTCTGGGGATTATTATTCTGATTTGTTTTTTATTTTAAATCATGAATGGTAGTTTTCAGCAACTTAATGGGGTGGTTGAAGGTTGATTGATGGTTGATTGATGGTTAAAGATGCTTAAATCATGGTTCATTGGTGATTGCTTGATGGGACAGGATGCTTAATAATGAGCAGTAATGAGACCGTGGATGCTTAATGATAATGTTGAATATGGACCATAGATATGGTAGACTGCGGACAACATTATTATATAGTGATGATACATAGTGAACAAAAAGGATTAATGATGATTGATTGTACGGTGGATGGTCAATCATGATCAATGATGTGTCCAAAGTTCATTTTAAACAACAAAGTAAGGCATTGTGTTTTTAGCATCTTCAAATCATGGTCAGTGATGGTCAATGGTGATCAATGTTGGTCAACTATACTTCAGAATTGTGATTAGTGATGGTAAATCTTTATGATTATTAACTACTAACGATAAGTAATTGCCTATGGTCCTAGCGTCAAGGACCATCATACTACGATCGATAGCGTAGCCAGTAGTGGTTCATTAGTAACAATAGCGCCAGTATGATGGTCCTGGGCCATCAATGAAACAGCTTCTCAGCACTTCTTACCATTATTAGCCAGCATCTTAGAATCTAAGTGGCTTACAAAATTGTCAGAATTAGGCTATTGTCATGGCATATGATGATTTCTCAAACTTTGTCATATATCGTTGATGTGGGGGAAGCCCTATGGCTTGAAAACCACCATCGATCACCAGCTGAACAATGATGGAAACAACCAGGGGGGCGTGGCGGCAACCAGGTTTTCTCCAGATGTCCCACGGTCGCTTTTATGCTTACTGCGTGATGCGCCTGGCTCGTCTGACCATTGCAGCGCCTCAGCTGGGATCGATCGCTCGTTGACCCAGCGTTGAATCATGGTGAAGGGGTAGTGATGGTTCGTGATGGCTAGAGATGGTTAGTGATGGTTGGTGATCCGAATGGCGAAAATGATGGTTAGTGATGGTTGGTGATGGTTAGTGATGGTGAATCTTTGCGAATCATGGCTAAAATGATGGTTAGTTGGTTGATGATGGCTCAACTGATGCTTGACGATGACTTAGAAACGCTTGTGAGGCATGGTTGATTGTGCTTAATCATTGCTAATTCTTTGACATGGTAAACTCTCATGGTGGTCGCTGGTGCTTTGTAATGATGGGAGCTGTTCTATAAAGGTGCCCTGGAACCCCAGCTCAGGGCCAAAGGGAAGGTGCATCAGGATGACGAGAAACGGGGGCATTCGATCAGCCAAGCAACCAAACAACCAGGTTGTACCATGTTCTACCCAGGATTAACTGGCCATGGGTCGATATTAACCAACCAATAATAGGGGGGTTTTAACCAACAATCAAAGGGAAAACAGTGGTTAATGAGAGGGAACCAGGGGTACAGGGTTTTGACCCACTGCCAACTGTTGATATACCACCAGTGACAGTGTTTATTCAAAATTGTTCACAGGTTATGGGGCTGCAGTCAGAAGCTTGCAGTCTGAAGGTGGGTTGGTCATCCGAGCATTAGCTTTGGATAGGGAGTCCTAACTATGGTGGGAATACACACGTCCAACTACTGGGACAAATCGTGGTTGATGGTGATTCTGATGTTTGGCTCTGTGATTGTTAGTTGCCGCCATTCCACAATTCACGGCCTATAAACCATTGCGGAATACTTTCGACCACCAGAAACCACTATGATCTACCAAAAACCACTATGAACCACTACTCACCACCATGACCCACAATGAACCACTATGGACTGCTATTGATGTAACAAGAATCGCCACTTTGAATCACCGTCGCAGATTTGTCGCACAGGTCGCACTGCTCTATGCCGGCGTGCTGTGGTTGGCTGGCACCACTTCCATCACGGAGCGCTGGGGATCGGCCTCGCCATGACCACCAGATCACCATGGTAGATAGGATAACCCGCCGTAGCTGTTGGCAGCAAGGATAGGTACTTGATACCAGCTAACTAACTTCGATTCCCAGCCATCTTCACGTGGTTGACCATGGTTAGTAGCCATAAAAACCCTGATGACTTAGCAGCCATTAGCCATACTGACGTCGAGTGCATGGCTGGTAATTGATTGACCTGTAGAAGCTGTTCAAATTTATGAGCAGGTATTGCGTAGTCGTTGGGGATTTTTTCAAGGTCATACTGTTATGACAGGAGCGAAGCATGGTGACCTGGGTTCACATTTTCGTTGGAGGGTAGGATCTGAGCAGAGCATCGACCAGGGGTTTTAGCCACTGGATGATGCATAATGATTGTGGATGGCTAACACTGGTTCGTCATGGTTGGTATTGGTCAATATTGGTTCAGGATGCTTCATGATGCTTCATGACGGTTGATGATGGTTGATGATGCGAGCAATGGTTTATGATGGCTGATGATAGTTGAATGGCGAGCAATGATGGTTCATAATGATAGTGTTACTATTCATCCTGTGGGAAGTAATGACTTCTTGATCCTGATGCCCAAGCAGCATGCGGGCAATGGATTCCTGTCAACCGTTCAGCAGAGGAATTACTATGCGTACTTGATGATCCAGGATGACTATGCGCAATGATCAGCTAGGGGAATTACAATTAATAATGGCGATGAAGAACCATAGGTATGCTTAACAAACAGAACTGTGCTTAGCTATAGTTGTTCCAAGATTTAAAAATGATTGGGGATACAGCTGTTGCAACTTTGGTTTGTGACGTACCACTAATCTGGTTTGCCAAGGTTAATAAGCAACTATGATCCATAGGTCAAAATCTGGTTTGTCGATCCACAGTTCATTATTAGCTGACAACCATGGCTTACTAGGAAGTACGGAACTTACCATGCTCATAACCATGCTTATAACTAATTAGTCATGATACAACCATAGTGATGACCATCGTTACAAGTTAACTATGCTAATCATATAACCATATCAATGGTTAATCATTAACTAACCACTAATTAGTAACCATAGTTACAACCGTATTTACTAACCATAGTTACTTACCATAGAAACTAACTAACCATAGACACTAATCATAGCTACATACCATTAATCATTAACCATTCGTACATAACGAGCTGCTTGGCTCGTCAACGAACACCCGCAGCTCCCGTGATGAACATCTGCAGTGCATGGAGCACTGTGTGGCGCAGGACTTAATCCTGAACGCTGTGGCACTCTCTGCAATTCTGGAGGTGGATGAGTACCTGGGCGACGAGGAACGGAACCAGGGTGATGTTTTGATGGTTGGTTGGTTGGCTAAGGATGGGTAGTGATAGTTTGTAGTGGTTATACCATGGTTGATGAGTCAATGATGGTCAGTTGATTTTGAAAGTTTCAGGATAGTTATGGTGGGTTTTGAAGCCACTAGGAACAGCGTCTCATGAACCGATCAATAGGGTGATGTACATCAAAACTAAGACAACAATTGAGAAGAGATTTCCAACATCCTTCTAATTATTGATGAAATAGTTTTCATGCTTCCAATGATAATAGGTTATCAACATGTTCAGCAACGAAATAGTGACATGGTTAACATTAGAAGGTGGCCAAGAAGCCCCCCAGCAGGGTCACAACTGACCGCCTCGTCCGGGCGTTGGGCCTCGCCGCTCCGAGGATGTTCTTCGTGGCGTTGATGCCCAAGAAGATTCAGATCAATATCCAGGTGGGACTGAACCATGACCATTCTATGGTTAGTTACTACGGTTAGTCACTAACCAGGTGGGACTGAACCATAGAAACTAGCCATAGAAACTAACCATATCAGGGTTTCTCATGGATCATTTGGGAGTTATATGGGGTTTAGAAGCATTCATAATTGTGAATAATAGGGGATAACGACCAACAAGAATAGTGCAAACCAATGGGGGTTTCTCAAGCCATAGGGAACCCCAAAGCCATGGATGGTTTATTAGTAGAAATGGTTGATCGAAAGGATGATAAAAAGGGGGGGTACCCCGCTTTTGTGAAACCACCATTTACGGCTATGATTGATACCACGCGAAGTATGGCTACTAACTGCTGTGGCTACGGTGGTGGGTCCAAAACTGCCTGGCCTTTGATTGCAGCCGGGCGGTCTATCTTGTTACCCAATGGCTAGCCATCCCCACCATGGCCAGAACCCTGTGTCCATTTAGTCGGACAGCTTTGGGCGCGCGTGGCATCCAATAGTGATCAAGAATCATCGAGATATCATCTTTTGGATATGAGTAACAAACATCTAGGTGTCTAGACTCTCATTCTTTCTTTCTTTCTCTCTCTCTCTCTCTCTCTCTTGAAATACATAAACACCGCTGAGATTGCTAACTTGACCTATACCTGGGGTGACTGTGGTTTGTGGTACGTAGGTCTAAGTGTAGTTGGGCTTGTTTACAATCTTACAACTAGGCAAGCCCGTGCTGCTGGGTAAATTGATTGAGTGCCATATCCAAGACAAATGGCTCATCAATGGTTGGTACAACTTATGTTGTTGAAGGGTAGTCGAAAATAGCAAAACCGCAGCATCCTCAGTTCTTGTACCTTCTGACACTCACCATTAAACAACAAATCTGTGGCTCAAGATGTCAAACATCATGAGATGCATGGCCATGACCAAACATGGGACATCATGCAATCAGAACGTTTCAAAGGCATGCCAGCATGAGCAAAAAACAGGATCTTTGCATCAAACCACGGTGCATGGTTTCATTTCTCTGACATCAAATGTTGATGCCCGGCATCTCTGCTGGAAACAGCAACCGTTCGAGGTCGCTATCGGACAATTACATCGTCCCACGCTTATCGTTGCAGAACAAGGACGACGTGGAACTGTCCCCGAGGGTCCCATTGTCGCCCCGTGGCAATCCTCCAGCTGCGCCATACATGTCATCTACGCCTCGATCGGCCTCTGCGGACAATTTGCACAAGTCGTTGGAAAGAATCTCTCCTCGTTTTGGCCAAAGGGATGAGAACCTTGTAGAGAATCTTGGCAACGGAAAGAACCAGTCACCTCAGGTTTCTGGAAAGCGAAACGGTGGGCACGTTTCTGGCAGTGCCTCAAAGATTCGAACGGCCTTGCGAGAACATTCAGCCAGTTCAGCCCGAAGCACAGCGCGTGAGCGCAGACCCAATCCACTGCTGGGGAACAGCCCTCCGGCTCGCCCCACCTTGGTGAGTTCTCCTGGCAAGGTGAACGGTCGCATCAGTGACAGTGGTAGCAGTGGAAGCAGCGATCATAGCGGCCCATCTTTGGGTAGCAAGACTGTGGTGCCATCCAGCTTGACTCCCAGCACTAGCACCACTTCCCTGGTCATGCATGCTGGGCAGCGCATCTCTGCAGGAGTGGAGATGCGCCGAAGCGAAGCCCAGCCACGGACTTCGGTTCCAAGTGAAGATTTTCAGGGCCTGTCGCAGGGTGGCCCTTTGCCACCTGTGGAAGGCGAGGAGCCAAGTGCCCTGGATGTGTCCTGGGGCAGCGAGCAGGTGGAGTTCCTGTGCCAAAAGGCACAAAGTTTGGTACGGCAGATGGGCTCCCGACCGCCCAGTGCACACTCCAGCCCTTGCATCAAGGTGTCACCACCCATGGCATCTCCATGTACGCCTTGCAATCGCAGTGAGCACATGAAGTTCAGTCCAGGTCTCCGACCCGTGCTGCCGGATATCACCAACTTGCAGGACTTCACCGAGCTGAAGCACCGTCTGTCACAGGTGGAGCAGCAGGTGGTGAAGCTCAGGGGCCGGGTGCAAACCGTTGAATCCGAGTCGGTAGATCTGGGTGCGGCCTTGAAAGAGGTGCGTGTGGCGGTTTTCGCAGAGAAACCGGGGGAGAGGCAGATTGCACAGGGTCAGACTGTCAGCGCTGTGCCAGATCCAGTTCTTCAGAAGGCACCAGTGCCACCAGTGCCACCAGTGCCACCGGTGGCACCAGCATCAGTGGCTGGAGGACCAGCACCCCCCGCGCGTTTCAGCAGACCAGGGCAGCACCGTGCTTCATGCAGCGCATGACGATGCACTTCCCACAGGTGGTTTGCCAACCACAGACTGTGCGGGTACATCCAGCCTTGAGACCACCCAACAGCCCTTGCAGCCGCCCCGGCGGCCCTTGTGCTTGGACCAACACCTAAGGCGCCGCTGCTGTTAATTTGTCCAATGATGGGCCCATCAATTCACTCAGCCAATGAATTAGAGCCGTGGCACATGTCGCAGATTTGCTAGCCCTGAGGCTTGGAAAATACCTCGTGCGTGGCTTGAAGGATGCTGATGACCATCTAGATGATGATTTATGGCTCCTGCAACCAAGAAATGATTGAGGTCTTTCACAGATGAAAAGGATCAATAGATCCCAGTGCATTGGCATCAACAGTGACTTCCTGGAATGTTTTCGTGGTTCCTTGTTGGATAAAGCTTTAACCAGCACCATTCGTGACCAAATCACGACTGACAAATGCACCACTAAACGCGGGTGTATTCGCGGCTTCCCCACTGTGCTTTCAGGACCTGGAAGCTTTGAAAATGACATATAGCCCGGGAGCCGAGCGGGCGCCGAAGCGCTGGGTTTGGGTTACATTTTTTCTTTCGCTCAGTGAATTGCACATGGATTTGGGAAACAGAAACAGAACCAGCTTAGCAAGAAGTTAAAACCGTTGACAGGAGTTTCGAAGCTTCCAAAAAAACGATGCAGCGACAAGAGCACAGTAGGCGTAGTGGACCCCGGTGATGGCAGTGACTAAGCGTAAGCACTTCGTGAACGACGAAGGCCAACCGCCACGCGGCTGAAACATTGACAACCACCGACTTGTCGAGGGCAGTTGAATCAAGATTAGCGTTTGGCAAACTCATCTGGAAGGCAAAGATCCAAACGGAATCGACTTGGAAAGTTAGCTATCTTGATCCTTATCTGAGAGTTACCGCACTTTAATCAATTTCATCAAGCTGAAAAAATCACCATTTCCAATCCGTAAAAACTGTGGTAAACTATCCATAGATGCCAGAGATTTCACGCAATGACTTCCGGTGAATCCAATAGGCGTTCCCCAAGTGCTTGGGGAGTGGTTGGGCCGATTAGGCAAGCGCCAGTGAGTCGGAGTCAGGACAGAGGACAACCTGGTGGACTTGAGCCCTGGTAAAGGCTCGTAGAAGTAACAGTTGAATGGTCAATATAAGGATTTCTTAAGCCATGAGGACCCCTAAAGTTATAAATGACTGACTGGTTCAGCTATCAACTGATAGTTGTAGCCAGTAGTTGATTAATAAACTAAACTAATTAGTTTATTCTTGAAAAAACCAAATAGCTATAAATACATTGATAGCTATTGATCCCACAATGCCTTGGAGGAACTGCCACTTTATAGCTATCTCGGTAGTTTTTCGTGGTAGCTATGTTGCAGTTTCCGGCTGGTTCTAAAAAGTAGAGCAGTTGGTGGTTCCACCTCACAGCAATGATCTGAGCGGTATGCAGCCCCTCAATTTAAAAGTTTTTGTGATAGTGAAGATCATGATAGACCAGTAAAACCAATCAGTGATCATGGTACGTTTGTAAGTTTTTCGTGATGACGATGTTCACCCACCTAGAGCTTGTTTGTACATAACCCACAATCACAAGGTGGTTGAACATCCCCCAACGAACTATGCCTTGACCGCAAACCGCGACCCTGAGGTAACTTTCGCAGTCAGTCTGAGTACCTTGGCCAATGCTGGTGGATGTGGGTGGATGCGGGTGGATGCTGGTGGGCTTGGGGCTCATGGGGCCCAGGGGCTCATGTTGATTCATGTTCGTTCATGTGTTCAATGATTCGTGTTTTCGCTGCTCACATGTTGCGTCGCTTTTTTTGGTTGGCTGTATGTTTGATGCAGGTTAGATGTTTCTACGCTACATTCATATTTGCACCACGGAAATCATGGGGCAATCTCGTCTCTCACAGCAATAGTACTAGCATGATGTTATTGTGGCAGAAAAAAGTGTGGCTGGTTCAACACATATGTACACATATATATATATTATATTCATACGCATGTATTCATATCTACTTATGTGTTTACATGTATATATGTATATATATAACTCTTAATACATCTACATATTTCTTGTTATATCCCTCTCTCTATATATATATATTTATTTTAAGATATGAGTGTATTACTTAAGTATATATCTATTCTTGACATGATACATCAGACCTGAACATGTCAACATCTTTCGCAACCTCCAGCTGTCCCGAGGTCGGTGGTGCTGTTCATAATCATCACCGGACTGATGATCTGGCCGTCGGGAAGCGCATTCCGGGGTGGCTGGTGCAGGGTCAACTGATGGGGAAGATCCTGGTGCTTGGTGGTGGTTCTTGGTGGTTGAATGGTGGTTGAATGGTGGTTCATGGTGGTTGAATGGTGGTTCATGGTGGTTGAATGGTGGTTAGTGGTGGTTGAATGGTGGTTGAATGGTGCCTGAATGGTGGTTAGTGGTGGTCAATTGATGGTTCAATGGTGGATCATACTGGTAAATGGAACTGAATGCTGGTAAACGATGGTCAATTGATGATTGATTTTTGTGAAGGATTGTCAATTGATCGTTGATTGATGGTTATTTGCTGGATTATGGAATGATTGTTTACTGTGATTCCTGAATTAAGCATCATTAACCATCATTAATCGTTATCAAGCATCACAAATCGTTCTGAATCTGTTTTTATCCACATATTCAATCATTGATTGTGCTACTCACGCCATGGGAGCTTGATCAACGGAAAACAGCGGCTGGAAACGTACTTGTAGGTAGATATGGGTAGGTTGTTGTCCAATACATCAGCAGAATAGTCTGTGTTGGGATGGTCATTACCAGAGGGTAACTATAGGTATTATATATATATATATCTACCAGCACAACTAGCAGGCCACCCCGGTGATCTTCACAGATTTTCCTCAGTGTTGGCCACCATTCACCATCAACCAGCTTCTATAAACCCGCTAGCGATAGCTGTCAAGTAACTTACCCCTAAGGGGGGCCCTGTCCCAGTTGATTTCTTTAAACCCAGCGGAGGTTGATTGGGCAGGCCATGTGGGTAGCTACACTTGCCATGGTTCGTCATTGTTTAGCCCATATGGGGTCAAAATAGGGAACCCCCAAAATGGAGGGTTTGTTAATGAACATGACTAATAATGGATGATTTGGGGGTACCTTTACTTTGAGAAACGCGCATATTCACCACTATTCATCAATTGAGACAATATTGACCATCATCAAGCAGCAATTCAAGCCATATTCACGATCGATTTAATCCATACGAAGTCTCACTACCCATTGCCAATCATCACCTCCCCTTCCCGCAAGTCAGTAATATCACAACCCTGTCCCAGCTGGGTTAGAACTCCATCAATAATGGCTGATCATAGGGGTTTATAGGGAAACCCCGGAATTTGGTTAACTATGGTTAATACTGGTTAACTGTGGAGTTATAACTCCATAAACAACGCTTAATAATAGGGAAATAATACAAACCAATGGGGGTTCCTCAAGCCAACTGGGAACCCCCGAAGCTATAAATGAATTTTGTTACTTTGAATTATTGATGTACAGGATGATAGCTGGGAGTACCCCTATTTTGAGAAACCAACATTTGACCACAGTTGTATCTGCCATGTGCCTGGTACTGACCCTGGTTATCAACTGAGCTAACATACTTGATGATTACTGCTTACTATCCCTTACAACCACCTTGTAAGCCAGCTATAAGCTATAACCACCAACCATTAACCAGCTACAATTCCACCTTTATTGGCCAGCCCAAACCTGACAACAGGGATGTGTACGCGACCGGCACCACCATTGCTTCCGAGGTATTTGGCCCATGTCGGACCGCTGGCGGCTGACATGTTGGAGGTCAAAAGACAGTGCCACGGCAGAGCTCAGGTTCTTGAGGGGATAGAAATGATATGACCAACCAACAACCAATGACGGTTAATGATAATGCTTAAGCGTGGTGGTTGAGGATGCTTAGTAATAGTATAGTGTAGGGGTATCAATTTGTTGATCAGTAGCCAATAATCAACAAATAGGATTCCATAATCAACAAACTGTGTAAACAAGCAACAGGAAGCCATATCCAATCACATAGCACATTGGATCTATGGTCGCTGGTTCAGCATCCCTTCAGCGTTTGGGATGGTGAAGAGAGGCATTCCAACGGCAGGATTCCAAGGTCAGTGTAATGGTCGATCCAGGTGTTGGGAGCCCCCCCAATGGGTTTCACCATAGCCTTTAGCATGATTTATTGGCTGGTGATTTCATTAGGTAAGCCTCTATTTCATGAACTATAGAGGCTGATTATGTTGAGGGGCTTATTTGAACTCAGAGGTAAACCGCAAATAGCATTCATGGTGAGCCCTCTACATAGCTGGCGAGGGACCATCAAGATGAGGGCTTTTGCTGGATCCTGTTGACCAAAATCACCGACCAGTGCTCGGGAAAGTGAAACGAAAAATAGCTAAAAAGAATAGGGAACCCCCAAAAATGATTGGTTTATTAATAAACAATGATTAATGTTGGATGATAACTGGGGGTACCCCCAGCTACTAAGAAACCACCATGTGGCGTTTATCGTTGGTCATTATCCCCCATTAATCATCGGTAATGGAGTTGTAACCCCAGGTATTAAGAAACCACCAGATATAGATTTGGTGGTTTCTCAAAGTAGGGGCACCCCTAAATCATCCCATATCAAACCGTTCATAGTACTAAACTAACCATTTTTGGGGTCCCCTATTTTTGGAGAAACCACCATTTACCGTGGCTTGACCGTACCGCTTCACCATGGCTTGGCTGATCCAACGGCCCGCCCTTCGTGCCACTGCCAGGTACTGCTTTGGCAACCAGGACTTTGTGGTGGGCCTCAATGCGCAGCAGCAGGCTGGAGAGCAGGTTTGGATGTGTCAAGATGGGGTAACTAATAATAGCAATTGGAATAATAATGGACAAAAGTAGGTAACTATTAGGTGACAATATATAATAATGATAATCGTCATTAGTCGTAATCATATGATGATTGGTGACTAATGTTGTTATCATTTGTTATTGGAAACCAATATTATTGACAATAATAACAATGACACTAGTAGTGGAACTAATGACAAAACTGGGGTAACCCAGCATAGAATGATATTTTTTCTTGGAAACCATGGTTTTTTTGAGAACCACTATTTTGGCAAATACCCAGATTGGGCTGTGATGGAACGGAAGAACCAACTGGTGGTTTGGGAGTGGGTCATAACAATGGTTAATCATTTTGGAGAATATCCTCCTGGATACCATTGGCTACTCCAACAAGTGGCTATTCCAATAGGTTTAACAAGTTAACAATGGTAATAACAATGTTTAACCTCCAGGATACTAACATAGACCCTCCCAAGTGGCTATTCCAATAGGAAAGCGAGCATCCAACCCTGGTCAAGTAGGTAGTTTCCAGGTGAAACATTCGTGGGTGAGGTTGATGGATGGTGGTTCATGGTATTGGTCAATAGTGGTTGCTACACGTACCAAACATACTAGTTGATAGTAGTTGGTACGGAATGGCTATTGTTATGCTGTCTAAAAGATACTGGTTGGTTTTCTGGCAACATACCATATTGAAATAAGAGTTGGGTTTAGTTATTGTTGTTATGTTTACCAACTATGGTTGTTTGTTGATAAACATTAGTCTCTGCAATTGTTGAACGATAGTACCACGCATGGTAACTACTGGTTGATAAACACAATATTTGAAACGCACAATGTTTATGGATGGTCAAAACTAGTGATTGTTGGGAATGATTACAACCAATCATGCTTAATGATGATTCAGGCGGTCATTAAACTGCCTGACTCTTGGTTCGCTCCCCCGACGAATAGTGGCTGATGCTTTTGCATTTTAATGATGCGTGCGTAGTGGTTCACAATGAACCAGACACCTAGAAACTATAGGGGATAGTAAAGAAGAACAATCAACAATGGACACTGACCATTACAATGACTTCTGTGATCCTGGGTTGATGATCATTGAATCTTGCCTAGATGGTGGTTTCTCAAAACAGGGGGTACTCCCAAATCATCCACTATTAATCCCTTACTACTAATAAATCAATCATTTCTTTAGGTCAACTACTTTAAGAAATCGTCACATGATGAATCATGACTCTTGCTTACCTGGGTAATGGCTTCGGCAAATCATAGCGTTGCGAGACCGTGGCCACTGACCGTGGCCACTCCTTGTGGTTTGGAGGATTGGCAACCTCTGCAACGTTGTTGATTTGGGTTGGAAAATTGCAGTTGTTTGTGTCTGCCACTGCAGTGGAAGTGGACTCAGAAAGCTTGGTTGATCGTCGGATTAGGGATAGGTTTGGGTTCAGGCACCAGTGGCCCCGACTGTGACGGTGGTGATCAGCAGCAGCAATTGTCACTAGTAGATAGAATGTGATGCCCCCTAGGTACAAGTTGCTTAAGATTCGCAACAGTTTCTGATTACCTCGACTATTAGCCTGGTAGGTACTCAGCTGTCCTTTCATCACCAGTCGTGCATGGTAGATTTTGCCATAACTGGTCGCCCAGCTGTGAAGTAGCCTCAGTTGACAGTCCCTGGGGGGCATCACTGTGTAGCAATTGGGGCGGCTGAGGCTACCCACTGAAGCCCTTTGGGCATTTTGATGTGGCCAAAGTGAACTAAGCCGAACTGTTACCTGGCTATCCCAGGTGTAACTAGCCCTTGGAACTCTACTATGGTGGGTAACCACTTATGACTTGGTGGGTGTTTTACCAAGCCACTGTGAACGAAGCATGGATTTCCACGGTGCATGTTCGCCAGGTGACTATTGGCCTGAAGACCAATCCTTTCCCAGCGCCTTGGTGATAGGTCATGATGATCAGTTGTGGTGAGTGATGTTCATGGGGGTGCATTTTGGTTGATGATGATTAGTGGTGGTCAGTGGGGATTAACGATGGTCAATGATGGCTGCTGATAGTTGATGATGGTTAAGGATGGTTGTTGATGGTTGTTTATAGTTGATGATGATTACTGGTTGTTCATGATGGTGGCTGATGACCAGTGGTGGTTAGGGATGGTTAATGATGGTTCATGATGGCTCATGATGGCTCATGGTGGTTTGTGATGAGTGATCGTTGATGATGAGTACTGAAGGATGTTTCTTGCCAACAATGGTCTTCCATGATGATTGTTTTTCGGCACCTTGCTAGAAATGGCATCGCATTACTTTTGGTTGTGCTTTCAGAATTGCCAAAGTGATCTTCAATCTTGCTACTGCTGATCGTATCGCAACTGGCGCACACAACTGGCAGAAACCATATTGGACAGTGGCTGATGGTTTGCTCTTTGGCGAATTACATAATCAATTTGGTCAAGTGGAATTTCCACCATTATCGAAGGAAATTGGAAGTCAAACGTCCGCTTGTTGCTGCACTGATTGGAATTGCCCCAAATGTTCTGTTTTCAACATGCTGTCCTGCACTCCGGGATGGTCGAAAGGAAACACAGGGCAAAAGTGTACAGCTGTAGCACGAAACACCCATGAGGGAAGAAAACATGCATGGTTCGTTTTGGGAAGTTGCGATGTGCAAAAAGTGTATTCCACTGTGACACGAAGCACATCTATAAGTCAAAACAAGATCTGCGCACGCCACGTTGGTGCGAAACGCATTTGCAAGTCAAGATCGTCAAAACCTGACAGCCGCTCGTTGCTTTCAGATGTTCCAATAGAGACAGGTAGGGATCAACAGAGCTTGCTAGAGATTAAAAAAGATACAGATAAATAGATAGCTGGGTAACCAGGCAGACAGATAGACAGATAGATACATATATATATATATATAGAGCGAGAAAGAGATAAATGGATAGATGGACAGACATTTGATAAGTAGATTGTCAGATACACTGACAGATGGATAGTCACACATACAGAGAAACTGAAAGACAGCTCGCCATATCGAAGAGAGACACAGACAGACGGATTCCAGCCGCCTGTAGCTGTTTCAATCCATTGCCGTGTCATCCATCAGGGGATAGAGTGATTGCGATAACAATCTCTGTTGATCCTTGGAGAGGCGCGTTGTTGGTTCTTGTGGGGAGGCATAGTGACCCTTGATCGGAATTTCGGGGACTGGCCGAGGAGACCAATTGGCCGATTTCTCAACGGGCGAAAGCGAAGTTGTTTTGGTCAACGGACATATCTCTCCGGCCTTTGTGGTGATATGTCTAGATCCCCTGGGCTCAAAGTTGCGATGAATGGTGGTTCACCCATTCCTTTTTTTGGTGGTTTACAACCCCAAGAATCATGGGCCAGGTGGCAGGTGAGGGTGCACATCCTGCTTGAGAATGGTTCTGGTGAGGATTACAAGCAGCAATCACCAGGAATCTGTTGGTTGGATTCCCAGTGAAATAAATTGCTTTGCATACATTGCAAACACAAGAAATTAGCCGAAAAAACATGTGTTTGTATAAGCACTGTAAAAATGGGGCCTGTGTGACGTCCCTTTCTGTATTGTTGGTGATTATCCCTGGATGATCTTTAGCAACTATTATGAGCCCTTTTTAACCACCAGATGATCAAATTCTCTTGATTACAATTCGATCATCGCGTCCTTCATACTGATCAGTTGATCCAAGAATTGATAAATCCAGCACGGGGCCATTCATTCCCCACCCTTCCATTTGCTTGTTTCTAAAAGGTACCCAAGGAACCCCAAGGAAGTGGGGATGGTTGCTTATTATAAACTAATACTTGGACGGCTAGGGTTGATTTGGCCAATGATTTTGATGGGTAACTACCAGTGATTATCGAACCGACATAGACTGTAGATTACGGAACCGATGTCATCCAATAATACTTCTAATCAAACTTGCTGATAATCAGCCAAAGGTTATTATCATCAACAATAATTATCAGCTAGTTTTATATCAGACAATGAAAATCATCTAGTCCAGCGGGCACAGACCCTCAGATGGCTGCAAATGCCAAAAAAAACATGAAAATCATCATCCTTAATGATTATGATCATCATTAATGAGAATGATCATCATTCATGAAAATCATCATCCTTGATGATTATGATCATCAGCAGATGATTAGCCACTTTGATAGACATGGGTCAGTACGGCAGTCCGACGAGTAGTCATGGCGAACTGGGTAGCCAGGGCACAGGGTAACGGCCAGATCTATAGGTTGTTTTTCGAGTCACAGGGACACCCCCCAAGATGGTTGGTTTATTTCATTTTATTTCTGTAGAAATTTGATTATTGGAAACCCATAGATGATTATATAATAGATGATTTGTTATTTCTATAGATGATTATATAATACTAAAGATGATTTGAGAGTGCCCGTATTTTGAGAAACCACCATTTGGTCTTTGATGTCAAAGAAGTCATCAGTGTATCATGGGTTATTGTCGGAGAATGGTTGTACCCGTGAGAAACCACACTGCCATGCACTGCCCAGTTTGAACAATGGTCATTTTTGTATCCATTTCCCGTCGCTTAGGATTGTAGACTCAACAATTAGCACTTGGTGGCTATGAAAATTAATCATGATCAATGAAGGGCGAGAATAGGCAATTGTGATCAATGATGTGGTTGTCATAGGTCACAGGAGCGAATCATGACCAATACTGGCAATAGCCAATCGTGAGCAATGATTGATGCAATCATTAACAATGATTATCATGAACATGATTGGCAACTAAAACCAGTGTTAATCATACCATGGTTAATGGCTGATTAATGATAACTAATCATGTTTAATCATGGGTATGCCAGCCAATCAGGATCAACTATGGTTATGAGAGCCAATCATGATCAACAATGTTCATAATAGCATATATTAGCTAATCATGATCCAGAGTGAATATATTAGCAAGCGTTAATTGATACTCGTTACAAAAAATGTTCATAGCGACTGATGATCAGTTCTCAGTACCAGTGTTGGAATATTATTAACCACAGCTAAAAGTTCATGGTTAACGGCTTCATGATCAACAATGGTCCATGATTGACATGATTGGTTTTGCCCCATGAGCTGGGAGTATCAACACCAAAAAGCAGCCCAGAACTTTGCTCGGATTTATTCACAAGTATTTGGAGACTCTTACAGACTGGTGGCTCCCGGACCTAAGAGATCATATAGTTTGCGTTTTCTTTTGTTTCATTTTCCTTTGCATTTTCTTAACACCATTCTGGCAGCCTGACTCCTGGTAGCTAGTAGTATCCCCGGGAAATAGCAATTCATGGTCCTTGAATGTTGTCAGTGTATCCCTACATGCTTGCTTTATTCTTGCGTGAACCAGACCAGACAGACACTTTCTGAAAGATGAAACACCGACAGACCTTGAGAAGCAGTGGCCGGCATCGAGCAATGGATCTATGAGAATGCTGACATGGCAAGGGAAATTGCTGGAGTTTCCGTAGTTCAGTTCGTCAAGAGAATTTTCTGGGCAACATGCTGCCCTTGCGTTGCAAAACCAGGCCTTGGTGGCGGGATTTGGGCAGGTACGCCGGTAGGTGCAAGAAGTAAAGTCATTGTTGGAGATTGCCACGGCTCTAGTCTTAGTCAAGGGCGTGACGCTAAATTGTTGCAGATGATCGGCGAGAAGATGTGAATTCAGATCAATGACGCGATGGTTTCTTAGAAAAGGAGCACCCCCGAATCATCCAATGGCAGTCATGCGGAGCAATAAACCAACCATTTACATTCTTGTTCTGAGAGGGGTCGCGTTCTGGGGTGGTGCATTCCGGCACGCCTCTAATGCTTTCTAGATGCGTTCCTGGCACGTTTTTGTAGGCCCTTCGACTTCACCTAGCATGTAGCCATGACATGCAGCCGCAGCGCAGATCTCAATATCACGCAGCACAGCGTGGCCAAATTTTCATGAAAATCGTCGAGCAAATGCAACTTTGATGCGTTTTTTTTTTATTTGGGTTCCAAACTGGGTCTTGTTCAGGGCAGACTTCAACATAATCGAGGCACGGGAAATGACGCAACCTACCCTCGCTTCCCAGGGCTTTCCTGGACACCAAGGTCGTTGATGAGAATTCGCTGACCCAATTTGCAGTGCCTCAGCCAATCACGTTCGAATGCATGGCGGAGAGTTTGGGGGGTAACCAACGGGCACACACCAATACCTAAGTCCAAATGTGTCATTTGTTGTGCTTTCCTGGTGGTGGATTTGGTCAGAGGCTCGCCGACTAACCATTCATCCATCCAAGTGCAATCTTGCTTTTCAAAGGGCTGGCTGTCAGTCACAATGTGAAACCCGAAAGAATGGTTTTCTGTCCACAATGTCACAGCTGAGTCATAACTAAGGAATCTAAGGATCCTTATGCTGGCAGGTTGATGGACACCCTGTGCCAACATAGTAGCAGGTGAAGTTCCGTTCACTGTGATCGTCGCCTCTTTGAGGGTTTACTCCAGATCTTGGCAGAACGGCAATGACAGCCATCATTGAGCCAGCTGATGATAAATGATGCCTAATGGTGTTTTCAATGATAATCTCTAAGAATAGTATTGGCTGAGAATAGTGCTGGTTAACAATGATTTACCCATGGTCAAGAATGCTGAAGCATGGTTGATGCAGCATGGCCGCTAATGGTTAATGGGGATTCATAATGTTTAATCATGGTTAATTGTTTGCTTTCTTATGAAAAAAACAATTGGAATGATTCACCATGGTGATTTAATCATAGTTATAGTAGTTATATAGTTAATCATGGATAGTAGTCATGGTTTATACTTCCAATTCCTTGGCAGTGTTGCCCCTGGAAGCCTTTTCATTAACGCCGGGAAAATCATCGTCAGGTGAATCTACCACGGGGTACGAAAAGTAGATCTGTAAGATCGATAAATCCCATGGTTCATCATCATTGATCCAGTCTTGGCAATTTCAAGAACCATCATCAACCATCATCAGCCATCATCAATCATCACCCACCGTTACTAAGCAGCTGATTCAACATGGTCATGAACCAGGAAATAGCTTGCCAAAGAAGGAACCACCAAAGAACGATTTGACAAGGGAGCCAATGAACCAACCACTCAGCACCACACTTGGGGCAGTTTCGTTCTCTTTGCGCTGGGCTATTCTCGTTGATCACAGTGGGATCTTGAGCCAACAGCAAGGGTGCAACCTTAAGATGTGGGGATGTGCCATGACCAACACTAGGGTCCAACTACCATCCAGGATGTGCCTAAGAGTCGGATTGCAATCATGAAAAGACAGACGCCTTTGGGGTACCTACAAATCAACCTGGGGAAACTGCAGTTATGGGGTCACACCAGTTTTGGACAAGCTCATGTGGAGGTTGATGGATTTTTGGGTGAAGAGGGAAGTATCGGAGTTTATCATCCAAGATTTAGACTTCCCATGGGTTTGCATAAGGATTTGCCACTACGCGCTTTGCAGGGTCAGAGTTGGAGTCGGAGTTGTTGTTGTTGTTGTTGTTGTTGTTGTTGTTGTTGTTGTTGTTGTTGTTGTTGTTGTTGTTGCTGCTGCCCTGGTTTCTGCTCCTGCTGCCGCTGCTGACCACGATGAATAACTATCGATAGTTATTGTTTAACCCACGATCATCCCATCATAAACATCCAACTTTCCCTAAGCATCGCTCGTTTTCCTGTCTTTTTGGTCATAGCCGCGGGACCCGGCCCCTTGGCATCAGCAGGTGGAGGATTGGATCCTGAAACCCGCTGGCTCAGTGTCGTGCCTCGGTGTGGATACAGGGGGAGGTCTTGATGTCTACCTTTGGGATGATGGGGGCCCATGGCAGTGGTTGATGGAAGTGATGATGATGATGATGATGATGATGATGATGGTTGATGTTACTCATAAACAGGTGGTTTGTCAGAAGGTTATTCATCACTAGTGGAAATGCTGATGGTTGATGTTACTTGATGATACTCGATGTTGGTGATTGGATGTCAACTGGAGATCAAACTGTGTTTTTTTAGTAAACACGATGCAGCTATTTATTGTTGGCGCAGTTGGAGGTTGATGATGGTGGATCTCCAATGAATTAACTGTGAACACAAATCGACTGGCATCGGGCATGTCGTCCATTTATTTGAAGGCTTTTTCCAATAAGACCCGATGGGACACTTGCGATCTGGGTCGCGGAGATTTCGTTTCCCAGTCTTGGAACACACTTGTTGACAACAACTTGTTGATGTTAGGCAGGGGTTGGTAAACATCCCAGTTTAGGAACATTGAACATCACCTTTGGATGACTGTTGGGGATTATTCCTATAATGTTTGGGTGATGTCCAATTGGGACATTTAATGACCCCTGTTAGGGCACCACCATAGCTCAACATGCAGGTTGGTCTCCGGAAAGCCCTGGCCTTTCCATTTGTCAGATTCTGCTCTCATTCACATCTGTGTTGCGGTCTCAGTGCTCGGTGACAGGCTTGAAGAGGAATGACTGAGACGTCGTAACAGCACTTATTTGGTATTTGCCAAATGTTTGTTCTTCATTTAATCTATTCATTGATTTAAAACACCTTGTATAGATCTATGTTTTCCAGCGTGGTGGTGTTTCTTTCGATCTGCTCACAGGCAAACTCGGAACTTTAGACAATTGCGGCGCCATAAAGATACGCACATCATGATTTGTTTATTCTAGATTTGTGATGTATGATGCATGACATTATTTACATATATATATATATATATATTTATATATTTATATATATATATACATGTGTGTATATTGTGCAACATGTAACATGTTTGTATATATATATATGTGTATATATGTGTATATATATATATATGTGTATATGTGTATATATGTGTGTATATGTGTATATATGTGTATATATGTGTATACATGTGTATTTACTTAGGCGTATATACATATGTATTTATAGATGTAAATGTAAAATATGTATATACATAAATATATATATATATATATAAATACATACAATGTTACGTTACAGAAATGTCAATTCACAAATACAGACGCATGCGCATCAGGAACTACATCTTGTTTCGAGAGGCGCAGCTGCCATGCCCAGCTGCAGGTTTACCAAGAAACCATAGAAAACACCATAAATGATGTGAAATCGTTACCATTGAAAGCTGGAAACTTTCCGGGTTAGTCCATTGTTAATGCTCTAAAACTGTGAGTTGCTACCGTAGCCACCACAACTGAAGGAGCTGTCGCATGTTACGCATGTCAACAGAGTGAGATGATGAGGGTGCAGGAAGGTCAACATGGGGTTTCCAGCCAACAGATTGGGGGTGGAAACCATGGGCTGCCGACGCCCTCTTCAAGTGGTGCCGACGATTGGTTTCTTCTTGATGGTTGGTTGCTGATAGTAATCAGAGTGATGCAATCATGATCCATTTACCAAGCGCAGTTGTTATGAGTTCCCAGTTGTTGCTTGCTCTACCGAAGTTGTGAACCGGCACGGGTTGCGCCAGACGGTTGGAAGCTTTCAAGAATGGCTGGGCATGTCCATCGGGACCTACGCTGCCTACGAGAGCAACTGTGAGGTTCCTCGGGCATAAATTCAGTAGTTCTGTGCATTGGTGCGCGAACCTGATGGTTCGTGAAGCTTCGCCAGCTACGATTGAAGAACAAGAAGTAGAACATAGTAGAACTAGCTATCAGTTGATCATAGTTTTTTTCAAAGTTATCAAAGCTACATAGCTATTGAGTTCCAATGAAGATTGAATGGACTATCAGTCATAGCTGAACAGAACTAGCTATCAAGAACTAGCACAACCTGGTGTGGTTTGCTCGCTCTATAACTCGCCCCAGTGTCAGTCTTGTGTCATAATTTGGGCTGCCCATAATGTTGGTCAGCAATATGGACATAGCATTATTTGTGGAATACAATATATGTTGTTAACATAACAATGGTGGACATAACAACATATGGTAATTTGACCATAATATTTGTGGCATAACATAATTTATGTTTGGTGGTTTTAACCATCGTAAACAATGGTTGCGCAGTCTTGAAGTCGTCACGCCTTCAGCAGCTGATGGTAAACAATGGTTGATAATGGCAACTAAAAGCGGATAATAAGCAACAAAAGTGGTTAAACAATGACAAGTTGGCTGGTGGTTTTGTAGGGGTTATAACCATTAATAATGGTTAATGATAGGGATTAATAAGCAACAATAAGGGGTTAAACAACCAGTGGTTGGTGGTTGTATTCACATTTTTATTTTCCCTAGTGATCATTAACAGATGGCTGGTTGACAAGCATATTTTTCATAGGGGTTGGAACCACCAGAGTTTTGGTTTATGTACAGGGCCATTTATAGAGCCAAATGAGTAGTGCAATCCAAGTCTAATAAGTCTTGTCACCTGTGACTCAAAGGTCATGAACACTTGGTTCATTGACTCTTCATACTGGTGAAGAATGCTAAGGAGCAAATATGGTGGTTGATCACCGGTGATTATGACCTCGGTGCTGGTGTATGACCTGGTAAGGTGTGGAGATTTCATGGCCTGGCAGTCATCACAGTAGTTGGACCTTGGGCACACGGATTCTAAGTGGGAACATTCACAGTGATGACATCTTGGGACCTGATAGGGTTCATTACCATGGTCTCAGTTGTAGCCGCTGTTCTAGGTGCAAGCCCTGTGTGCACCGGTGGAATTGATGTACTGCTGTGTCGCTGGAAAATCGCCCATAGGAATGGATGCTGCAAAGCACGGTTGACCAGAATCCTGGTGATTTTCCAGCCGTCCAGGTCTGCCAGAGAGTAAACATTTTTTGAGCCGAGTGTAACTCTATTAGAAGACAAGTAGTGACAATGAATCTGTTTTCTTGTGGCAGCTTGAAGGATCCTACGGTAGCTGCCCTCTGGTAAACTGACATAGCAATGGAAAATCCACCCTATAAATGGATGATTTCTCGGGGTTTTCCTAAGAAAATGGTGGATTTTTCAGCCAGCCATGCTAGTTTACCAAAGGGTAGAATCCCCTTATATAAAACTCGGCAGAAGTTGTGTGTTTCACTTTCATATCGATGGACTTTCACAGTTGTCGAGGCCGGCTTTTCAGCTATCATGATCAATCTGAACATTCAGCTATGTCAGATTTAGGGTAGATAAGATTTTGTGGATCTGAATATTCAGCTATTTATACTGAACATGATCAATAGCTAGTCAACCACATATTTTCGTACACCGATTGAGTAGCCGATGTTAGGGTAGCATCCCATACTGATTGTCAGAAAAATTCTAGTTCCATATTCATCAAACAGCCCTAGTTCGAAATAGCTGGTGATTTACCATCAAAGAAGTGGGGGTTTATGGATTTGTGGATCTAACACAAGCGAAAAACTACAAAGCACCATATGGGTGTTTCTCAGAATAGGGAACCTCCAAAAATGGTTGATTTATTGCGATCAATGATTTCTTATTGGATGATATTTGGGGGTATCACCAGCTATTAAGCAACCACCATATCGGTCATTCCCAATCATCCTATACCGTGGTTTCTCAGAACCCCCCAGTTATCATCCTTAAAAACCATTTATGGAAATAAACTGATTTTTTTGGTCCACTATTTTGAAAAACCGCCATTTGGCTATTTTTGTTGGTCATCACCCCCTTTTATTAAATACTAACAAATAGCTAACCATAGTGGAACAAGCCTACTATTGCTACTATTACTATTATTGCTATTATTGTTGCTACCCCTACTATTGCTATATTAAGTATGATATTGTTGGCTATTATTTATTGTTGGTTGACTAATGGAGTTACAACGCCATGGTTCACTACATCATACCCTCTCCCCCGCCGCGTTTCTCGAGGATTGGAGCGATGCCTTTCTGGGAAACGAAACGCCGGAAGCATGGCAGGCATGTCAACCCCGAGCGGGTCCAGGTTGGGGTGGTTGATGGTGAAATGATGGTGAATTGGTGGTCGATGATGGTTATTCCCCATGGTCCATGGTGAATCAATAGTAGTGAATATTGGTTCCTGATGGTTCAGAGTGGTTCATCCTGTTTAATGTGAATTGCTAGTTAATTATGGTCAAGTGATGATGAATTAATGGGTAAATGGTGGTGGATGATGGTCTAATGATGGCTGAATGATGGTTGGATGATGGTTGATGATGGTGAATTGGCGGTGAAAAGATGGTGAAATGGCTATGGGTCAATATTGACCATCAAAAATGAGGAGAATTTCACCAACAATAATGAGGAATAGAATGGTTGATGATGGTACACCTGGGGTACAGGTTGACCTGACCCACGGCCAGATGATGGTGAATTAGTGGTTAATGATGGTTATTCCCTCTGGTCCACAATGGCTTAATCAATCATGATGAACTTTGGTTCATGATGCTTCAGAGTGGCTCATCACGGTGAACACTGACTGATATCAACATCATTGATGATGGTCAACCATGGTGGTTGACCAGGGTTGGTATTGGTTTTAGTGGTTGTTGGTGTTGACAATGACCAGAAGGCCGGCAAAGCATGATTGGACAATCACGATGATATAAACCATGGCCAATAGCTGTTACACTGTTAATAATGGTCGCAGTTCTGGTTTTTGATGGTTGCAACCATGTGGAAATTAGTCGTCATTAGACGAGAATCATGCATTGATCAAAATCCAATACTCAATCAACAGTTGAATAATCAATGGAAACTATATAAGCTGACAGGGGGAAAAAAAAATCCCCTATCAATGGAAACTATATAATGATCATGGTAAGCTGTTAGTTTCCTATATTTACTGTAACAGTTGATATAGAGATTTACCCTCACCTAACAGCTGGACCGTACCAGCTTACCCCACGTGCCTGGTCCTACCTGGAAAGGTCAAGCTGTTTCCAGGAGAGGGACCATAAGTGTTTACCGACCCTATGAGCAATCACATCATGGTCATGATTCCATTAATGTTGGTTTCTGATTAGTGTAACCCCCCCTAAAGTAATGAAAATAGATGAAACCAACAGGTAGATACTAATCAGAAACCAACATTATTCACTATACTAGATAATCAGTCTCATGATGTGGCTCAAGGTTGGAAACATGCTTCGTTACCATAGTTGATTCACACAGTTGCATCATGACCATGATGAGTCATGGTTGGTTAACTGTTGGAAACATGGTCAGCTGAGTATGAGGGAAAATGATGGTTGACAATGCTTGAGGATCATGAATCACGGTAAATCGTCGTCATGAACAGGTAACGGTGATGGCCAATGAGGATTTTTAAAGGATAATCAATGATCCACACTGGTTCGTGAATGATGAAGGGCTCACAAATGATTGGGAATGTTGATATTAAGTAATACCAGAAAAAGCACCGCTATCAACAGCTGACTATGATGAAGAATGGTGGGTGGTTGAGATGATTATGCTACCGGCTGATCATCGGGGACGCAACAAGACCCACCTGGGAATGCCTGGGATGCAAATCAGCAAGAATCGAGACACTGCTCATGACCACACCATGGACTCCCCCGGTGAATTGACTGTGCATATATGTCTACATTTGCATACAGGCGTACATATGTTCATGTATTCACATGCGTATAGGTAAATGGCCCAACAGCTCTGTTTAGCGAGTCTTGGGCAGGTTGGGCTACACTGGCCTTGGCTTAGCCAGCATGAACCTTAGTGACCGATGCAGGTGAAGCAATGCGAAGGAAGCGAAGTGAAGTGGTAAAAAATTCACAGATATTTAGATGGATATGTAGATAGGAAGATAGGTAGATAGGTAGACAGGTAGATGGATGGATAGATAGCTAGATAAACAGATAGATAGATAGATAGATAGATAGATAGATAAACCCAAATGCCCCATTGCCCAAGCAGCAAGACAACTGCATGATATGAAACTACAAAGTACCGACTCTTTTCATTGCGCACCGATCGGATCGCAGGAGCCCTACCGGTCACATTGGTACTCCACAGCTTACTCCGTGAACATGGACGCCTCGAGTACTTGCTCTGTGCCTTGGCCGTGAAACCGGGCAGTGGATCGGTCACCGGGGCCAGCATCGTCCAGTGAATGTCGCGTGACGTGGGAGGTCATGAACCAACAGATATGGTGGTTTCTCAAAATGGGGGACCCCCAGCTATCATCCTTCTATCAACCATTTATAGTGCTAAACCATCAATTTTGGGGGGGTTCCTCATTTTAAGAAATGGCTATATCAATAGATGGTTGTGGGTCAATATTAACCAACCAATCATGGTGGATAATAACCAACAAACTATAGGGAAAACAATGGTTAATGATGGGGGAAGCCGGGGTACGGGGTTTTGACCCACATCCAGATATCAATGATCATTGAGACATGAATTTTAGTCGCCATTATTGCCTATCATGAACCAGGAGCAAATAATATTAAATGCCATTGTCGGCAGCATTTATCAACTATCATGAGCCAACCATTGTTGGCCATCATAACCCATCATTGTCACTTGTAAACTATATTCAACCATCATTTACCATCGCGGCGGTAAAACCACGGTCAAAGAATGGCGAAAGTAATCATGCTACTAATCTTTGCCAACGATTCACAATGATTGCCAATGAGAATGGCGGTTACTAGTTGCTGCTAATGGTTAATAGCAGGGACAATGGTGCTTGGTCAAGGTCGATGGTGGTACCAATGGTTGACAGTGTTTAACCACGCTGGCTAAATGATGGTTACTGATGGCTGATAGTGGCCAAATAATCCTTAATACTGGTTCCTAATATTTGATCATGCTTCATGTTTGGTCACGATGGTTTATGATGATTGACAGTCAATTAAGATTAGTGGTTCATTGAGGTTTGATATGGGTCCAACAAACTTTGACGTTGGTTTTGGGGTACCACTATTTTGGCACAAACCCATATACAGATACACACTTAAAGTTAAAACCTTAGAAAGGGATGTAAAAGCCACCAAGTATCCATGAAGAAGTTTGGCACTTACAATCACCATTGTCGCTTACACACACAAACCAGTAAGTAATTGTAATCCACAAACTTTAACACCCTAAAGATCAGATAGGTGGGAGAATTTCGTTCAGGATACCCCGTAAATCAAACTATATCCTTATGTACATATGTATATATATATATATATATAAAGGCATTAGCGTCAAGGGAGCTACGTCCCGCACGGTCTCCCTGGGGCGGCCGGGGCGTGCGACGCCATTGCCTTAGCGGGCCTCTTTGCAGCCCGCGGGATCCTGTGCTGCTTGCGCCTGCGCTCCTTTGGGACGCGGTGGACAAGGGCACCTACCCGATCCTTGTGTATGAGATCTACCAGATTGGTCTGCTTTTGGATTACCATCTGGTGCCAAGTTGGCGCTGTCACTCAATCAAAAGAGGCATCAGCGACGCCAACGAGCAATTGCTCGTCGGACCTGGTTCCTCCATCGAACTGGCCATATCTGCCTGCGGCCAGGACAACTCTTGCGTTTGGCAAGAATTCTGCAATCCCATCATTCGCGGGATCAGCACTTCATCAAAAGAATCCACGAGGAGGTCAAGATGGATTCGCCTTGGAAGTGTTTGTATTGCAAACAACTATCCAAGCACAATGCTGTGACATGCGTCCACTGCCACTTCCCATGGGAGCAATGTATCGACAAGAGCTACGTGCATGTCCCCGTTGGAAACAGCAAGTGGTGGAACCAGAATTGGAACAATGCGGCCAACTGGACAAACGACCAGTGGGTTCACACACCACGGGGAGGCAGCCAATCGCCTCGCAATCCTGGGAAACCCAAGACCAGTGGCAAAGGAAAAAGCCAGTGGGAAATCAGGGCCGGGACTTGGCAAAGGGAAAGGCAAGGATCAATCTGGAGGGAAGGGCAAGGACAAGTACCCGATCCCACCACCGGAACAACCTCCTTGGCTACTCCCAACGTCTACGAGCTCTACCCCATCGCTACCTTCGACTGCAACCTATGCGGAGCAGCAACTGGCTCACTGGGCCCAAGTGATGCGAAAGCAAGAGCAACATCTTCCTGCCGAAGTACAAGCTCTTTTACAGGAACAAAGTTGGCAGGAGGGAAATGCCTCCACGAAGACAATGCACCAGGCTGTGACCAAGTTTGGACAGGCCCGGAAGAACCTCCAAGCTGCACGAATCGCCAGAACACAGTTTCATCATACCTGGCGCAGATACCTTTCGGATTCCATAGAACGTTGGCAAGGCTATCTCAACTATTTCGAGACGCAAGACAAAGCACTCGAGAACGAGATCAACAAGGCCTACGACCTCTTCAAAGAGTCCAGAGGCAGCCTGGACAGAGTGAAATCGGAAGTGGCCGAAAAAGATGGTGCGACTATCGAAATTCTCTCGGACGACGACATGACAGAGAAGGGGGAACCTCCTCAAGCCCTCCTCAGACAAGATCTATCGTCCGCGGTGGAGACGTTCAGACAGCTCAAGGCCAAGGCAGATGCGGCGCTGGATCCAATCCCCAAAAGACAAAAGCTGGAAGGCAGACCAGAGGGAGTCGAAGATGGGGGCACTCATCCAACACTACCAGGACCACCTCCTGGTGCGCCAGGCTCGGCAATTTCCTCAGCCATGTCGCCTTTTGGAGCGCCCGGTGCGTAGACATATCGCTTGTTGCACACCTAGGGCTAGCAGATGAACACCCGCTCATCACCAAATGGTCGCATTCGATCTTGGCAGAAGAGTTCGCAATCAGTGAATGGAGCGCCATTGACTCAGCGTTGGAATTGCAATGGGAAGTACATGGTACTTGGATGCAACCCTCAAAGCCTGAGATCATTGAGCCAGCTCGCAGAAGATCCAAGTCCAGAAGTGTCAATTTTGCTACACATGACACTGTCTATGTTGGATCAGAATGTACCTTGGCAATGGTGGAGTTCCAAGTACCCAGTCCAAGTGTACCACAACTTCGAATCGGTCAGTGGCATATGGATGGCGACCGTGGACAAGCAATGGATCCAACCCGGGATGCGGCCTTCCCCGAGGATCTTTGTTTCCACATGCACAGTTCGCCCCAATTGATTGACCCGTATGAAGCACCCGAAGACACAGATGATGAGACATCCCTGCTTGCCCATCAAGCCATTCCCTTTCATCAACTTCCTCGTGAACCTGTTCCTGTTCAACCTCAACCTGGGGAACACAACCTTCAGGAAGTTCATCCAGGGGACTATGACGACCCCCAGGAGAACCATGGAGCAGAAGGGGAAGAAGAAGAACCAGAGGTGGGGAGCACGGACAGTGAATCGATGCGAGATCAACGCCAATGGCAAAGTGTCCACATTTTTCAAATAGGTGCTTCTGTGACCGAAACTCGAACGAGATGGGACAACTATGAATCTCTCCTTCGTGACGTTGCAAGAGCCACTCGCCATCGTAGTAGAGATATCATGACTATTTATGAAGTCATTCATGGCCCAAGAGACCTTGAAGAAGCCGACATTGCGGCACTCCTACTCCACAAGAGTGGCGACCTATCCCCAGGAGAACAGCGGAAATATGTACTTCTTGATGTACAATTTCACAATCCAGCACCTTCGTCACACTATGAGGTGAACCGCATGATCAAACTTCTACCGCCCTGGACATCCCGACAGGCCATTCTGCGCTTCTTGGAGCTGGAGACCTACTGTCGTCAAACACGACATCGATGCCTCATGTGGCACAACCATGACCTTGTCCCACTACAAGGTAATGCCATCATTCACTTCAAGCATGGAGATTACCTGCGCATTGCAGTGCCACCAAAAGAAGATGAATGTGAAGTTCCAACACACCATGCAGCCTACTTTGCAAACTCTGGCATCTCTCGACAACTACAAACCAAACGTTGGAGAGATGGGTCTTGGGATTCAGAAATCGACCAGGTCCCAACCCACAGGCTTCGTATGGGAAACGACCACACGGGACAGGAGTCAATGGCAGCAGATCATCTGCAACTCCTGCAAACAGAGGCACTCGTGCACTTTCCTCCATCGAGACAGAACAGTCCTATCCAGTGTAAGATTGAGGACAATCACACAGTTGATCACTGGGAACCAGCACAAGCAGATGTATGGACCGGAGAACTCGTGGAGCAGCCAACTCCGGAAGACATGCCACTTCGACATCGAAGACCAGCTGACATGGATCTGGACCCTATGAACATCGATGAGGTTCAGACTCATCAAGCAGAAGAACCGACAGGAACCTACTGGATCACATGGTTCCTCAACGGCTTCAATCACCTCACATGTACACAACCCAGAAATGTCAGAGTCAGTCCTGATCCCGCAGAATGGACTGAAACGTTTAGGAGAGCCTGGATTGACCTTCTTGATCCAACCATGGACATCGAATGGTATGTTGTTCAACCAGAGCCTCCACCCATCATCCTGGAACCTGTCCTGGGACATATCCTTGTGACCCAACAGATCCATTCTGACCAGAGATGTTATCATGCGACCAGGATCTTTGAGGGCTTCCCCCACATGATCGCCTTTGTTGGAAGGCCCACCATCACACGCATGGACCTGATCTGTGCAACCCATGACCAAGTGCAATGCTATAGACATCAGTTGGAATTTGTTTGTCGAGTCACGGCGGACCAAGTGGACATCTGGGATGACACCCAACACCCAGGCCTACATGGACTGGGTTGCCAGATTCACATCATGAGGCGAATACGACCTCTCGATACCTCTGAGGATGTGGACATAGCCCTTGGACCTTCAGTTCTTTGGCCCCCAGAGGAACTCTCCAGAACTGGTGAAGGACTTCGGGACCTATGGAAGGCATTGGCGCCTCACATGCGCCAAGAAGGACTACCGCTTCGCACCTGGTTCATTCATCATCAACATCAACTCCGTGGAGGACCCAGCCGTCTGGCATGGCTTGGACCAGACCCATCATCATGGGCACAGGATATCGCCCAAGTCTGGCGCGATCACATCCATGCTGGTTACCCGATCTTCATCCACATGGTACGACCTCAACCAAGGGCAGATGGATACTTTCCACAGGTCTTTTTCCATGCCATTGTGTCTCAAGGTGATCTTTTTCAACCTGATCGTGCTGGCATTCTGATTACCTCGTCCTTTGACACCCAGGTGGAACACACAGTGGTCTCTGCATTTAACCAGCCAACTGCGGAGAACATCATCTTCTACGCCAAGGCCTTTGACAAGTGCAGCCCAGCTCGAGATGGCTGGGCATGTGAGGTCCTCTTCGATCACTACACCCTGACACCAGGTCGCAGAACACAAGTGGACCATGGCTACAACTTTGTGGTCCAGGGGACTCGAAGACAACCTGAACAGGAGGCCTCCATCCCCCACACGAGCCAAGAAGAGAACAGAGTTGACGATGCTACTTCCCACTTGCAAGTACCTCTCAACACGAGAAGAAAACTCGTGCTTGAACACTTACTCAGAGATGAGACCATTGAGGAGAACAACGCCGCCAACGCCATCCCGAGAGGGCCAGGTAACACGCAGATATGGTACTTGCTGGACCTCACGGAGGACTCCCTGCTTCCTCCTTTTCTGGAAGTACCAGTTGGAAGCTCCCCAGAAGAAGCCAAGACTGAGCTCGATACCTGGGGCTTTAGCGGAATTGCCCTACCTCTTCATAAATGGCCAATCATTGCCTGTGTGGACAACACAATTCCGGATGAGATCTACATTTATTGCCCCATCGAAACTTGGGATAGAGCACATGTCTTCTCTCGTAAACATTGCTCCCGATTCCCACTTACTGAAGTAGATCACATGCGGTTCCTCTATGGCAAGGAACAGACCAGGGCGGCCATCATTACTGCCTACACCTTGCTTCATCGAGTCCAAATTGTCCTCTACCACAACAACATCCCGCAGGTGGACATGCCTAAGAACAAGAACTCCGAGAAGGTGAATTCTTGGCCTGCTCCTATGACCTGCAGAGAGGACCACCCCTTCTACCTAGGCACAGCAGCTGGTTCCGCGCCAGCAGAGCAATTGCTCCAGCTGCCCTTTGACATCGGGGAACTGGAGAGATTCTTCACCTCGGCAGATGGCATCCTTCAACAAGTTCTTCCTGGGCTACCGATGGATCAAACCTGGGCTCAACAACTTCAAGCTTTGCCTATTCACCACCATCAAGACCAATTCGATTGTTTTGACCGTTTGTTAATTTACACAGACGGATCATCGAAGCCTGTGGACAGACACAAGGCACCGAACTGGAATGAAGACCAAGGAGCCGTTGACTCATGGTCTTTTGTGGTCGCAGGGGAGAAGTACGCCACGCAAGAACTTTTTCTCATAGGATGGCATACACAACCTGTCATCTTCGACCAGGACCACAAGTATTGGGCAGGAGCGGAAGTCATGGGCTCTCTCACTGCAGAGCAAGAAGCTTTACTGTGGGCCGGTCTGTGGAGGATCGCACACAACAGCCGAATCCCCACAACCTTTGGCATTGACAACTCCATCGCACAAAACCAGGCAGAAGGCTTGATGGGCGCCCAGACCAATCCCACGGTGTACAAGTCACTGCGTGGGGTTTTTCAAACCCTGGAGCACGCACTGGGACCTGATGCTCTACAACTTCACCATGTCTACAGCCATCAAGGTGACGTACTGAACGAATTTGCTGATTGGATAGCTGGACTTGAGCGGGAACGGAGCCTGCACTGCCCAAGGCAACAGATCGACATGCGCACATGGAAGCTGGCCTTGCCACACGTCTGGATGTTCACCCACCGACATCCTGACATGCCTAAATTATACGCTGATGGGCTCCACGTTCCAGCACCAGACCTACCAGCACTCAGCAGCCAGCAGATTGTCCGGATCGCTGAGACCGCCAAGCAGGAGACACAATGGACCATTCACTTGAGATGTGCCTCTGCCAACGTGAACTCGCTTTACACTGGACCAACGGGACATGCAGGCAAGATCCAATTCTTGAAGGCACAAATGCTCAGCCATGAGCTTGTCCTGCTTGGTCTCCAAGAAACCAGGTCTGCAGAAGCCTTCAGCACTGCCAACGGTATTATCAGAATCGCTTCAGGTAGCGAAAGAGGCAATTATGGAGTGGAACTTTGGATTGCCACTACCTTGCAGGGCCCGACAAACACCCAGGCACCTGGCTCCTTCCGACTGTGTGGTCATCAACAAATCCCCGAATCACCTTCTGGTCCACATTGACAACGAGCTCCTTGATATGTGGGTACTTGTTGCGCATGGCCCACACTCCGGGCACACTGCTTCCGATCGAGAAGCATGGTGGCATCAACTTGAAGATTCCACAGCAGTGGTTCCTGCAGAAGCTCACATGATCTGCCTGCTCGATGCCAATGCCCGATCAGGATCGACAGACAACAGGATTGTGTTCCAGCATGGTGATGAGTCTTCAGTGAACACGCAAATCTTCCGTTCCTTTCTACGAGACCGTGACTTGTGTCTCCCCTCAACTGGGCGGCATCATCAGGGAGAACACACCACATGGACCTCCCCTGACAACCATCACCGACTGCGGATCGACTACGTTGCCATCAAGAGCCACCTTATGGACTATGTGGTATCATCCAGCGTTTTGGACGAGTTTGACCTTTGTACTCTGCACCCTGATCATGATGCAGTTGGACTCCAGCTTCAGTGGCAAGTAACTCGGACCATCAAACGACCGACAGCCTCTGGACCGCGCTTTGATCGGGACGGGATCTTGCATTCCCACTTTGATGAAGCACTGGCAGCCCCTCTTGGACCACACAGTTCATGGCAGGCCCCTGTGGACAACCATCTTGATGCCTTACAAACACGCATCAACGACCTCTTGAAGAAGTACTGCTCAGTGAAACCCAACTCGCCCAAGAAGCCCTATGTGGACGAGGACTGCTGGCATCTTCGCCTACAAAGAGTTCGGCATCGGAGAACTTACAATGACATTGGAAAGGCCCTGAAGAAGGAATTGCTGTGGAAAGCATGGCGTTCATTGAGAGGAGACCACATGAACATCCAACGTCAGGAGGCCATCCAACAGTACAGCAACTCGCTCAAGTGCCTACGTCTGCGGGCCCAAGCAGCCCTCCGACACGTCGGACATCGATTGAAGGCTAAGTTGGTTGCTGCCAAGAACCTTGCCCTCAACAAGGACCTGGACAACCTGCACCCCAACGCGAGTGCTACACAGATCCTACGGACCGTTCGGCCCTACATTGGGCCAACGAATCCGCAGAAGAACAAGAAGAAGCCGCTCCCACTATTGTATGGCGAGGATGGCCAACCTTTGCTGACTCACCAGGCGCAAGAAGATCGATGGATCCAATTCTTCGCCAATATGGAAGGAGGTCAAAGAGTTCCACTAGAGACTCTTCATGACGCATGGCGAGAATCTCTGGAGAAACATCGCAATGACCAGAACTTTGTCATTGAGACCCAGAACCTCCCTTCCCTGTCCGACCTCGAGAATATCCTGAGGGCAGTCTCAGTCCGGAAGGCGATGGGACTCGACCATGTTCCACCAGAAGTCTGCAAGCGGTATTCCAAACAGTTGGCAAGACATCTCTACCCGCTTTTATGCAAGGTCATGACCCATGGACAAGAGGCATTGGCCTGGAAGGGCGGTTATTTGACCCCCATCTTCAAGGGGCGAGGTGACTCAGGCCAGGTAGACAAGCACCGGTCGATACTGGTATTGAGCCACCTGGGTAAAGCAGTGCACAAATCAGTGCGCAACCTCACCTACCAGGCCTACGACCTCTATGTTCATCGAAGCCAACTTGGAGGCAAACGAAGAGTCCCCGTGACTATGGGTGTTCACTGTGCCAGAGCGTTCCTCCGCTGGCAAAAGAGCCAGCACAAGGCCAGTGCAATACTATTCCTCGATTTAAGAGAGGCCTTCTACAGAGTTTGGCGCCCCCTTGCCTTCTCCACCGACTGGACAGACGAGGACCTTGCAGCCTTCTTTCACAGACTTGGGCTCCCACCGACTGCCATGGATGAACTCAGGGCTCATCTTCTACAACCCTGCGCCTTGCAACGGACCACCATGCAGCCCCACCAACAAACTGCCATTACGGCAATTCACGACTGCACATGGTTCCGTCTCAAACAGCAGCCCGACGCAGTCCTCACTACAGTGGGAACACGCCCTGGCGATAGTTTCGCCGACTGTGTATTTTCATATGTCTTTGCACGGGTGCTTCACATCATCCAGCAGAAGTTCGAGGAAGCAGATCTACTGGTATATGCACCCAAGGAAGTCCCTGGACTTCAAGTTCCTTCTTCACAGGAGCAGGAGGGGTTGTTAGGACCGGTGTGGATGGATGACTGTGCCGTTTTCTTGTCAGCTCCCAACTCCACGGCACTTTCACGGCAGCTGGGGGTGGCCACCAGCATCGTCCTGGATTCTTGCCGGGAAATGGGATTCACACCCAACGTTGAGAAAGGCAAGACAGAGCTCCTCATAGCCCCTTGTGGCCATGGAACCAAAGCCCTGAAGAACACCTTCTTTGGTCCTTCCAGAGCACCACTCCTTCATGCACTGGGAGAACACCAAGCAGATCAAGTCACTGTGACGGGAGAGTACAAACACCTAGGGGGCTTGATCACACATGATGCCAAGTGTCATGCGGAGATCCGCCGACGAGTTGCTGTAGCCCACCAATCCTTCAACGAGCACAGACGACTACTTTATCAGAATCAGAGTATTCCTGCCGCCCGACGACGAGAGCTCTTTCTGATGATCGTCAGCACCAAGCTCAGTTACAGCACTGACACTTGGATCTTCAATGATCGACGAACCTGGTCCTTCTTCAAAGCCGCAGTCATGCGGTTATATCGTCGAGTCCTCAAGGTACCCCCCTCTGCACACCGCACAGATGACTCTATTCTGGCGGAATTGGAGCTCCCTGCACCCGACATCTTGTTGCGCAGATCTCGGTTGAGGTACCTTGGACAGTTGTATCAGGCCAGAGAAGCAACCTACTGGGGACTACTCCGCTCCGACCGTGAGTGGTGTGAGCTCATTCTTCAAGATCTCAGGTGGATGCATGCCCAGCTGCACCATGCCTCGGACTTGTTGGAGCCCGACCAACATTGGGAACAGTGGCAGGAGCTCCTTCTACATTCACCCAATTACTGGAAGAGGCTGGTGAACCGAGCAGTGGAACACCACGTTGGACAGCATCGCAATGCTTTCCGTGTACTACAATTCCACGAGCTGACCTTCAACATCTTGAAGGACTATGGTTTCAACTGCCCGGACATCTCACCTACTTCACCAGAGCCGAGACCACAGGCCCATTTTGGGTGCATGGCATGCAGAGCCCGATTCAAGACAGCAGCAGGAGAAGGAGCGCACATGTGCAAGTCGCACCGGCTGCCATCACAACTCCGCTTCCTCTATGACGGGACGGCCTGCAGAGCCTGCCTTAAAGAATATCACACACACGACAAGCTTCAAGCTCATCTTCGTTACTCGACGCACTGCCGAGAACTTCTGCAGGGTCAACGTCATCGGTGCCAACCAGTGCCGGGAATTGGCTCCAAACTGAATGATGACCTTCAACGACAACATGGAGGCCTACGCCCAGTTCAGCAAGGACTAGGACCATTACCCATGCAACGTCCACCTCAACCGGACTCGAAAACCGACCACGACCTGCTGGCCATCCTCCAGAGTGAGTTGCTGGACCAGAGGCTTGAGTTCTTCAAGGTGGACTTCCTCCTCGACATCTGTGAGCGACATCCTACCTCATGGACTACCTGGAGGGCAACCATCACCGAATTGTATAACCAACTTGGCCCAGAGGAGGCTGAGTTGTTGGAGTTGGACCTTGACGACCTCCGCGACCGACTACATCAACTACAAGATCCCACCACTTGGCCCTTCTTGCAGACAGAGCTGACGGGACCGGTTGACTCCACCGGGATCTGGGACTATGAGGCCGTCTTCGCGGACATTGCCACTCGACGCCAAGGCCTACATCCACCTGCACCACTCCCACGCAATTTCAGCAGGGAGAGGTATGTACTCCATGCTTTCGCTGGTCGCCGCCGCTTTGGCGATTTTCAGTTCTACCTCGATGCTATGACCAAGCGGGGCGAAGGCACTTTGACCTTTGTTCTCTCGATCGACATCATCATCGACGAGGACAAGGGCAACTTGATGAAGGCCTCTTCGCAGGCCTTCTGGCTACAGGCCATGAAGCAACGGTTCATCATCGGATTTATCGGTGGACCGCCCTGCAATACCTGGTCCCAGGCCAGATTCCAGGATCTCCACCAACCCAAGGGCAAAAGAGCACCTAGGCCAGTTCGAGCACCTGATGCTCCCTGGGGCCTAACATCGCTTCGCTTGGGAGAGCTTGCCTCCATCGAAGCGGGCAATTGCCTCCTTGGTTTCTCCATTGCCAGCATGTACACCATGGTAGCAACAGGAGGATGTGGAGTCTTAGAACATCCTGGCGACCCCAATCCTTCAGAGACCACCGAAAAGCCTACCATTTGGAGGCTGCCGATCATGGCATCCATCCTGAGGCATCCTTCCGCTCAATTGCATTGGATCCTCCAAGGATTCTTTGGTTCTGAAGGACCAAAACCCACAGGACTCCTCACCATCAACATGGATGACCTGCAGACATTCATGGAGCAGTGGAAGATCACGCAGACCTTGCCACATGGAGCCACTACGGGCAAAGATGGAACAGGAGCCTTTAACACAGCGCGACTCAAAGAGTACGCACCTGCCATGTGCTCCGCACTGGCGCAATCCTTTTTCCAGGCACTACTGTTGGTGCCAGAGGATGAATCACTTTCGGTGTCGAAAGAGTTCCAAGACCAGGCGGCACAGTTCATCTCTTCACAACGAGGAGATACAATAGGTCTGGACCATCACACCAGGTGACATCCCCCTTTTCCGAATTCATGCTAGGTCACGGCAACATGCTGAAACCTGAGGAGAAAAAATATATATATATATATAAATCTATATAAATCTGTGCATCTTACCACACCTTTGGCACTTCTCTGTGACTATTCGTGACAACCGCCAGCCACGCTCATCCAATCCAGCTGGCAATCATGTTCATGGTCGCTGATTGTGGGTGAACACTACCCTCTGGTAAACTTCCTGCCACTGGAAAGTCCCACTTACAATGGTTTACGTCTAAATGGTGATGGTTTTTAGTTCCTTACCGAGATCGTTTACCAGATCGGCCCAGCATCACCAACCACACCAAGCCCTTGGGGATCTCTTTAGAGCTCGAGGTGCTGTGCCATGTCTGGGTCATGGTCCAACATTCGTCCCACGATTTTGATCAACTATGGTCAGTTAATAGTCACAATATAGGATCAAAATGGTGGGATGAATGAGTTACAGTAACTGACTAGTTTTTGTTGATCAACTATGGTCAGTTATATCACTCACGATTTTCCTGTTCACCCAGTGTTTCCGTGTCTTTCATGCTTATTTCCTGAACATCACAAGCATTTCTATATCATTCATCGACCATTTCTCCGGCAGTGGATGGACCGGTTGATGCTTAGTTCTCACCATTGACCCTTCGTCAATGGTCATTGTCCAACATTGACACACCATTTTGATATCATTCACGAACTATCTCCATCCATTTCCATCCATTTCCATCCATCTCCATCCATCTCCATCCATTTCCCTGTTTTTTTGATGCTTTTGTATCACTCTAATCTCCATCCATTTCCCTGTTGTTGATGCTTAGTCATCGCTCTAAGTGCTGTGTTTCGCACGTTTGGTCCCTGGCCACGGCGGCAGGACATGAAGGCCAAGTGTGACGACCCACGCTCAGGCTAGGCGCTGCACAGGGGTCCAAGTCAGCAGCATCCAGCAGCTGGTTTTCAGCATTCTGAACTGGCGAGTTGGGTCAAGCAGTTACCCAACCAACTCATGGGGGATTTCCGCCAACAAACTCATAGGGAAAACTTGCTGGTTAATGATAGGGGAACCAGGGGTACGGGGTGAACTGACCCACTGCCAACTCACGCATTATTGGCAATGAAGCATCATTGATCAATATCAACCACTAATCATCATCAAGCATCATGAAGCACTGAGCATCACTATCCACTAGGCATCACCAACCACCGGCCACCACGAACCACCACTGACCACCGCGATCCTTCACCATGGAGCCACGTCCCCAGGGGCCCCCCTCGCGCCTCAGGGCTCTTGCGCTTTATGTGTGGTCACACCTGTGGCTGCAGCTGGCCCTACAGCAACCCCTGGTATCGCGTGCCATGGCGGCATCCATCCATCCATCCATCCATCCATCCATCCATCCATCCATCCATCCATCCATCCATCCATCCATCCATCCATCCTAACGCAGTATTTGAACATGAAGATCCAGCCCGAACATGGATCCAGCCCGAGATGGATCTATCCATCCATCCCGAGATGGTCAGGGTGTGAACATGCCATGCTTTCCGATCTCCCATTGCATGCAGTTCATGCAAACCTGATATCCAGAATGCATTGAAGCCACGACATGGCGCCCTGCAATCGCTTGCCCTTCATAGCTATCCCTGATGTTCATGGTGGATCAACAATAAATCACTGGTTGAATTGGGTTAATCAATCTTGGTTAAGAATGGCACCTGCTTGTTGGCAATGGCGCAGTGCCCAACATGCTTCGTACAAGTAGTAAGTCCCCATTCCCGTGCTTAGCACAGGCACGCGGGTGCGCACCGGCGGTGCATCCCCTTGCTGAAATGCTTCGTCCAAGTGATGGGCACAATCATGGATTGGGTTGGAGTAGTAACCATTAAGTAATCAAAAATCTATGGTCAACCATTACTAGGCTAGTCTTATCCCCTTTTATCAACCAACCGTTCATGAGGGATTGAACATGGATTAACCATGGATGAACCATGGATGAACCATGGATTAACGATTAATTTACCAGTAGTGAACGATTAATTGACCAATTAACCATAGATTGACAATTATTCAACCATTGATTAACCAGTATGATCCCTTCTAAACCATCATTAGATATATGGTGATCAAGCCGTGATCATCTGGATACGGAGCAACTCAGCCACATGATAAGTCTCCTTGATGTGTCGGTTGATGTTTGGTTGCGGATATGTGCCCTTTGGCAAATGATCCCCTAAAAGTTCAGATTCCACCATTTATGGACAACGTACAGGCAAAAATGGTGTTTCTTGGCTTTCAGGATGTTGGTGAATTTGATTCAAGCTGAAGCATCACCAGCTCAACCATGCTGTTTCGGCTACCGCATGGTTCACCTGTGCCTATCCATAAGCCGAAGTATCACCAGCTCCACCTATGCAGATTCACCATCAGCTGGCGCTTTACCAAGGTCGCCAGCCACGGTTGCTCCCAGCAATGCATCCGGGACATGGAGGAAGACACCTTGCAGATGGCCTGTGAGGAGCCGTGAGGGCCGTGCGTCGTGCGGCGCTTGGCGCTGGTTGGTTGATATATGGTGGGGTTACAACCATGAAGAAGCCTTGCTGTTAACTGGGATTTATAGGGAAACAGATAGCCATAGCTAACCACAGATATATGGTGAAGTTATAGCCATAGCTAACCACAGATATAACCTTGAGGTTTACAGGAAACCGTGGGATTTTCTGTGGTTAGCTATGGCTGATGCTGGTTAACTATGGGATTTTTTATCGGTAGTGAACCCACCATCGGTCATTTTATCAAACATATCACTATGGTGGTTATGGTGGGCTAATAGGAAATGCCCTTGATGATCCTTGAGGTTTATAGCGAAACCATGGGATTTCCTGTGGTTAACTATGGCTGATGCTGGTTGACTATGGGGTTAGAACTCCATTGACAATGGTTGAAACTAGGGGATAATGACCAACAAGAATGTTATACCAATGGTGATTTCTCAAATTTCCAATAGTAGGGGATATCAACCAGCATATATATCAACCCATCTTGATGTTGTATTCGATTCTTAAGAATTGTTGGCGGTATACCATGCATTTGAGGATCATTATGATATATATGATGATATATGACAGAAGAACCATCAAACCATTTATGATGACTATCAACCATCATGATGGTTGTCACTATGATGGTTGATATACTTACTATTGACTATATTTATTTTAAGGATTGTAGTGACAACCATGATTAACCATCAACGAGATTCTGGTTGTCACTATAGTTACTATCATGAAGAGTAGTCATCATTATGAACCATCATTCAAAATTATTGACCATGGAAAATCATTATTTTATAACCACTACCAACCATTAATAACCATTATGATGCGCAACAATGGCTTCAGTTTCCGCCAGTTGTTTGCGCAGGACGTTGATATCTCCATCTCCCCTTACAAGGAAATTTGGTCGTACCTCAGTCTGTATCGCGGATTTGGACGTTTCTCAAACGTTTCATGGTTGATTAAGGGTTGAAAAACGGTTGCTTTAATGATTGAGTGGTTGGATGAATGGTTGATAATGATTGAGACTGGCTGAGTGATAATTCATCAAGGATGAATCATGGTTGACTCATGGCACTTAACTATTTACATTTGGCAATGATAGTTAACACTGGTTATTGTGAGCGATTAATGACTAATCACGTTTTAGTGTTTGGCAAGGGTTGACGAATAGTTAATGATTACTGATTCATATGCAGTTGATCCATGCTTGATAAGTGGTCGGTGACTGGCAGTGGTTAGCATGCGCAAAACTTAGGGTTTCATACTGGTTACTTGCCGATGATAATCAACTGATACATATTTTAGAACGGTTATGCAATAGTGATCACATAGGCATTGATTGCGTCTACTTCAAGCAACATTGGTACTGGTTAGCCAATGAGTTCGTATTGGTTACCAATTTTTCATCATTGGTTGCTGACAGTCGGGTTCCGGAAAGTCTCTTCAAGAAACGGATCCCAAGTTTGGGAAAGATGATCAAACGTAGTCCAAATTTGGGGATGCATTCTCTTGGGGTTCACTTTTGAGCAGTTGAGCGCAGCTAATTAATGATTGGTTCAACCGCACTTAAGAATTCAATGGTTGACGGTGGTTGTACATTAGTTGCTTGTTAATTGCCCTCTGACAAACTAACCTGGAAGCTGAAAATCCCTTTTTCTTAAATAGCTAAAGCCGTTATAAATAGTGGATTTTTTTCTTCCAGTTTAGTTTGCCAGAGTGTAGTTATGCCACTAGCATATCACTAATCTTTTTAATGATTAATACCCATCATGTTAATGGTATTCAAAGTTATATCCCGCACATTTGCATCCGACGGTAACTAATGGCAAAACTTTGGTGGTACTTCCGTCAGTGGCCATCCTTTGAGTAGCCATTAGTAATGGTAAAGTACCCATCAACAATGGTTGATTTGGATCCTCAAGATGGTTGATTTGTATCAATTAACAGTTAGTGATGGTTATGTATCATAACAATTCTTATGGACAGGCAAAGTACTAAGGGGTCATACCACCATGGCGAGAGTGCATTGGGGGATATCAAGAGCTTCAGCTGTCGGTGTGTTGTTTCTCCAAGCACGTGATGTGTGTAGGTCGAAGCAAAGTAGCATTGTCGGAGCTCTGACGCTCAGGCTACTTCTCAACAGTCATGGCATGTCATGGCTAAATTCATTGCCCACTAATGCTTATTCAGTTGTATTCGTATATGGCTATATTCATTGCCCACTAATGCTTACTTATTAGTACATAGCTACAATTACTTAGAAATGCTTATTATTAATGCTTATTTCACCATCATTACAACTGCTTAAAAACGATCAAAACCTTTGTAAACCGCTATAAACCACTATAAACCACCAAAAACCATTTTACTCATTATAAACCATTATAAACCATTATAAACAATTATACTCATTGCAAACCATTCTAATCATTCTATTTGGTGACAAAGTTTGTAACTGGCCATAAATGCCTGGAGTTTTTCAAATTTATTCACGGCACTGGGTCACATCCAAGGTGCCGCGCTGAGGCAATTCTGGGACCACTACCGGGCAGTGGTGAACGCGTTGGCAGGGTCACTTGGCAAGAAGTGGGGATAGTTTGATGCTGATGAGGTAGTGATTCCTGTTGGTTAAGAAAGCTTAATGGTGATTAATATCCGTTAATAGTGGTCAATAGTGGTTAAGAATGGCTAATACTGGTTGATAATGGTTGATAATGGTCAATAAGGGTTAAGACTGGTAGCTTGATAGTGCTCAATAAGAATAAGTGATTAGTAGAGTACTGGATTGTTCATAGTACTTAGTACCTTTTGGTAAAACATGGCAATGCAAAATTACCATTTTCTGATGGGGAACCCTGGGAAGCCAGCTATAGATTGTGGATTGTCCATTGCCATGTTAGTATACCAGATGGTAGTGGTTAATAATGACTAACAATGGCTAAGGATAGTAAATGACAATAATGAGTGGCAAATAGTAAGCAAGTGGTTTAAGTACAGCGGTATTCACCCGTGGACAATAATACTAGGTATAGTGATGGTTGATAGCTTTTCAATGATGCCGAAAGTTGATTACTCGGGCAGTGGTTACAGAGGTTTGTAGCCGACCAGACTGGTGGATCGACAGACCTGGTCGTGTTCAAGATGTTGATGATTTCCGAATTTCCCAACAAGTTGTCATTGGGGGTGTCACACCTACTTGGCTCATGCTTGGGCATAGCCACGACTCCACCAAGAAGCGAAGCGCTTAACGAAGAAAGGATGGTTCCGCATTATGGGGATACCTCCAGATCATCCAATTTTGATCAGTTTCAACTTGGGGGCTTCCCACTTTGAAGAACCCCGACCATCAGATCTCCCACGCCGTCTTCCTTTGATGGTGAAGGCCGCTCTGAGATGGTAATCTACTACCGCACAAACGATTGGCATATCACCAATGATCAACTGTTTGCTAGAGTTTTTCTATCAGTTGTTTATACTAATAGTGGATTAACCACTATCAACCGCTATTGTTATAAACCACAATTATCAGTTAATAGTGGTTAATAGTGATTAGTAGCTTATTGACAATGAAAGTGAATTAACGGTCAACCAGGAGAAACTCCGCTTGCGGAATGGTGGAATATCCAAGCGACGTATGAATGGTAGAACTTTTACCAATAATTGATGGTCTATATTTACCCATTGCCATTTCACCATCGCCACCAATTCACCATTATTAAGCCATGATTGACCATGGGGAATAACCGAAAAGCCAATTATCATGATCACCATTATTAAGCCGTGATCATTAATATTAGGCCATGATTGACCATCAATAATGGCTTAGTATGGTAACCATGAATAATCATCATTAAGCCAAATTGATCACCGAACAGTTCCAGCTACGCCTCAGGGAAGTCCCTCAGCGTGTGGAGGAGCGAGTTCAGAACCTGACCCGTGAAGGCTGCGCAGGCGCCCGTTTCTGCCCCGGGGATGGTGGGAGTTGACCCAGCAGGTTTGCCCGTTTCCATCCACGTTTGATGGCGATGGGTCAAGCAGTGAACCAACCAATATTAAGGGGTTCTAACCAACCAATCATAGGGAAAACAATGGTTGATGATGGGGAACCAGGGGTACGGGGTTTTGACTCACAGCCAGATCAGCCTGTCTATGTGTTGCTTTTTATGCCGATAGCCACATAGTCAAATCTGTGAACTAACCATTGTTGCTCCTGCCGATCTGGGTGTTTCTCAAAATGCAGGACCCCCGAAATCATCCAATATCAGTCGTTCATAGCAATCAAACAACCCTTTTTTCGGGGCTCCCTATTTCAAGAAACACCGATTGGTTTATAGCATTCTCGTTGGTCCTTATGCCCTTTCCATAACCGCATAGTCAACCAGTAGTATTAACCATAGTTAAGAATAGAAAAGCCCATGGTTTCCCTGTATGAGTGCTCGATGCATTTTGTTGGTTATTATTCCCTATGATTAACCATTCTAATCCCTTTTAGAACCATTCACCACCATATTACAACAACAGTGATTGATTGATGCTTGGAGGTCCATGTCTCGCGGGCGCCCCGGTGGTCAGGATTTCTGCACGTGGGCTGGGGAGAGGACATGATCCTGAACGGCCTCTTCTGTGAAGGTGCGGTGAATGAAAACAGAAGTCGCAAAGGTATAGTAGTTGGATGGTTAATCCATTAAAAGTGTTAGCTATTATCCATTAATAGTGTTTTCATTCATCCACCGCATACATTAATAGTTAACACATAGTATTAACCATTAATAGTGTTAGCTATTATCCATTAATTGGATGGTTCATTAGCCGTATTATAGTATTAACTGTTGGTACTGACCATTAACGTTAGCTATAATGTTATACCATGGATGAATGTTAAGCATTAATAATGCATGAATGCCATTAACTATGTTAGTATAGTCACTAACCATAGCGGCTATTAGAACCAATAGTGAAGAGTGAAATTAGGTTGTACCAGTAGTAATATTACGGGCAAATACCCCCGTTTGCCCGCGCCTCTGTCGTCAGCGTCTTGGAACGTCAAAAAACATTGGTTTTTACAGGACAAAATGCACATGTGTGACATGAAGCGTATCTTGACGGTGCGCGCAGGTCCTTGACCTGTGTTTTGCTTGCATTCTGGAGACACACAACCCTAAAACCCTAAAACCCTAAAACCCTAAAACCATAAACCCTAAAACCCTAAACCATAAACCCTAAAAAGCTAAACCGTAAAGCCAAAAACCTAAAAACCTTTGAGAAAAACGATAAAACCTTGAAACCATAAACCCTAAAACCCTAAAACCATAAGCCCTAAAACCCTAAAACTAGGGCGAACGGGGGGGTTTGCGCGTAATATTAGTATACAACCAATAGTAACTATACATTATAGTATTAACAATAGTGATGCTATAGCCAATGATAACGAATGTGTATAGCTGACTATACCATTAATGTTGTAACTAAGCTATAGTGATGGTCAAATTAATGAGAAGCAAATGCCTATAGTGATGGTGAAATCGTAATGGTGTAATGGTGATGGTATGATAGTGATGGCACAACACGGGCCAGTGAGGGTATGATGATTGTATTCATATGACTGCTGAAAACCACTGGTATAATTGATCAGCAACAATGGTTGAAATGCTATGATCATAGTACAACGGCGGTATCTTAAGGCCAAAAGCTATGATTGGCATGATTTATGATAGACAGCGGTTGTGATGCTATAGCCATCACAGAATATTGAAACCATCCTGGAGTAGATAGCATATCAAACAGGAGCATCCCCAATATACATGGTCCAAGTATCGAACATGGAGATATTCTATCTACTCCAGCATGGTTATAATTTTGATGTTATGTAGTTGTAAGATAGTGGTTAAAAATTACTACTGGTATTTCCAATATGCATGAGTGAATCATTGGTTGTTCCTGATGGTATGAGTAATCATTAAGAACCTTATGATAATGATCAAATGCTAATTACTGACGCTATACTGATGGCTCATGTTAAACAATGTAACATCATCATGAAAACGACCGGTATAGAAATTACCAGGAATACTAGGGGTGTAATCATTACCAGGGGTGTATATTGATTACCAATGTATGATAATTACTAATGGTTCATGATGAATGACGAACACATTCATAATCAGCACCAACGACAGAAATGGTCCAAACCCTAACAATTTGGTCAATCAGGCTATTAACATAAGAATAGTCGTACCAACGAGTTAAACCAATTGCTTTTATCCTGTATTGTATTCGTTGCACCCATGGTATGACTTTTATCCCGCATTTCATTGGTTCCACCCATGGTATGCACCGTTTCTGATAGTCTCAGTTGAACGGGATGCCACTAGATCGTGAGATGTTTGTAGTGCATACAGACTGGCAGCTTCGATATATGGTGGTTTAACCATTAGTGTGCGAGGAGGAACTACAACCATTGCAGCAATGCAAACCATCATCACTACACTCTGGTAGCCACATAACTGGCTGGAAGATCATCATGTCCATTCACCATTGTTGTGGTTCCTGGTTGCTTCGCTGTAGCATGAATGAACGTCAAATCAGCAAAGCATCCACCATTCGTTGACCATCATCAATGTTACTTTATTTCTGATTAATTTAGGTTAAGAATAATCAGCATCAAACAGCATTAAATTGGCCACTACCATGGGTGGAATGGTCTACTGGGCCTACCACCTTCCAGAACAAGTTTAATCCACCACTACCAAACTTCATGAACCACCTCACCATTAAGCATCATTAACCATTGTTAACCATCATTAACCATCATTAACCATCATTAACCACTACCTGATTATTAGCAATCGTTAACCATCATTAACCACTACCTTATCATTAATCATCATTAGCCATCATTAACAATCATTAAGCATCATTAACCATCATGAACCACTACCTCATCATTAGCCATCAAGAACCATCATCAACCATCATTAACCATCATTCACCATCAGTAATCATCATTCACCGTCAGTAACCCTCGTTCACCATCATTAACCATCATTTACCATTATAAACCATCACTTAACCATCACTCACTGTTTTATGTTGCAGCAGGATAGCTAGATATCGCCGGTGCCTAAAGCTTCGCCACTAATTTCAAACCGTTAAAGGGTCATAGTGAACCATGCTGGATCATCATTGGCAACCCATATGAAGCCACTGTTAGCCCCATTAAGCATCATTACCAAGCCGACTTGACAAAAATCATTAACCATCATGATCCACCATCATGATCAACCATCATGATCCACCACCATGATCAATTTAAACCCAATTGTTAGCCACTATCAGCCATCAGTACCTAAGCATCACTATCTACGCATCACTAACCGCACCTTGGCCGCCACGAACGAACATCGTCGCCGCAGGCAGTCACATCTTTTACCGCGGCCTGGCCAATCTCTGCCCCATCTCCTGTGGCTGCGCCGTGGCAGTTCCTTGGTGGTCCGTAACCGGTGCTTAGGTCAGCTGGTTTTAACAAGCCAATGGCTTTTAATAAGCTGGTGAATGAGCTGATGAATAAGCCAAGAGCTAGTTGATGATTAGTTGATGATTAGTTGATGAGTAGCGAATTTCTGGTTCACAACGATGATTTATTTCTGATTAATGATGCTTAATATCTGGGGAGCTTTCAGTGATAGACAAGCTGGTTGATAAGCCGATAGCTAGTTGGTCATTAATGATGATTAGTTAACGATTAGTTAATAAGCTGATTAATATGCCAATTGATAGGTAAATAGCTAATAAGGCAAGTAGTAGTGTAGTTGACAGCTAGGTGCCAGCTAGTTGATAGCTGATGGTGATTTGATGATGACTAGTTCGATGGTGAGCTGGCTGACAATGGGTGAATACATGTCTCACCATCCTTAAAAGATTTTCTCGACCATAAGAATGATCATCACTTCAACATCAACCATCAACTGACTATCAGAATCTGGGTATCTGCCAAGCCAATTATATAACCCACCAAAAGATGATGCCATTTTACGAATGGAAACCATTGGTTGACTGGGGGGGTACCACTATGGCTTGGCACATACCCAGTTAATCACTATTACTTAACCATTAAACCTTTATCAATCAGCAAACAAATCTACAATTAACCCACATTAATGATGACCACTATAGCTATTAAAGATGATTCTAGCTACATTTAGCACTATTAACCCACATGAACCAACACATCTATCTATCTGGACTACCATCGAAATGCCGTCACCAGTCGGGGCCACCGCGCAGACACTCCCCACCGAAACGGCGCGTATCCGCTGTCCGGATCTGAGGATCCGCTACCAAGTCATTGCCCTCAAAGCTGCAAGGTGCCAAGTGGAGCCTTTGTGGTTTGTTAATGGCTAGTTAATGGTTAGAATGATGGGTTTATAATATGATTAAATAGTGATTATTCCAATGGGTTAATCCATCATAATGGTTGATTAGTGATTGGAATCCCATTGGGTTTATGATGCTTAATGATGATTAATGATGATTATCACTTAATGGTTGATTAATGGGATTATAATGATCAATAGATTATAATGATTAATGGTTGTTTAATGGGATTATCATGATTGATAGGGGACAAGTTCACCAACAAGTAATCGTTGACTTATAATAAGTAATGGTAGATTAATGAGATTATAATGATTGATAGGGGATACGTTCACAAACAAGTAATGGTTGACTAATGATGGTCAGTGATGCTGACTGATGGTTGATATGTTTAACAATGGTTAATGATGATTAATGATGATGGTTTATAGTGGTTAGCAATTGTTGATGATGATTAGCGGTGGTTGATTGTGGCTCACAACAGTTGATGGTGATGGTTGATAGTGGTTAAGAATCGCTCACAATGGTTAACAATGTTTGACAATGATCGTTTGAGGGCATAGAGGATAATAGTGGTGATATCAAAATGATGGCTGACTATCAATGGATAGGGGATAGTCATCCACAACTGTAGGAAATCAACTCTGATTCCTGATGGTGAAGGCAATGGTCAGTGCTGTTTGTAGTCAATGATGCTTAGTGGGTGATGATAGCTGGGGATGAACAAGGGGCAAGCTGGTTGATCACAGAGGTTATAAGCTATAAGGGCATTCTTTTCGTGCTGGTCGATTTTTTTGACCACCCAGCCACGGACAATTTCTACATGATTATCGCCAACCATTATTGTTCCCCAAATTCATAGCCTTACTAGGATTCATGCTTAAGCACTATGAACCATGTTTAACTACATCCTTCACCATTTTATGATAGGGCTATTAACAAATCCATGTTTCACCACATCCTTCACCATGAATAAAAAGCCATGAATCAACCGTGCAGTGGTTTCTCAAAATAGGGGTATCCCCCAAATCATCCAATATTAACCATTCACGGTAATAAGCCAACCAATATATTTGGTATATCCCCTATCATTGCTTATCATCCCCTTGCTAAAAACCCTTGCTAACCATTTTTAAACCAACTATAGCTTTAGGGTCCCCAAATCATTTATGGTAATAAACCAACCATTTTTGGGGCTCCCTATTTTGAGAAACCCCCATGTGGGCCTTGACGTTCAGCGCTTGGGGTTAGACCCGTGGGCCCATCCATCGGTTTTGCCACGGGTGCCCCTGTGCCCTGTGGCCATCCCATGACCAGTTTCGGGTCGTCGCAGTGGTGGGATGGGTTCACTAAGCATGGCTTTTGGGTAATAATGGCTATTTGTAATGCTTAATGACCTCTAGTGATTGATATTTATTAATATATACTGGTAAAAGATGGCCAAGGAACGGCCAATACTGGCTAATAATATATATATATATATATATATATATGGCTACGGGTCAATATCGACCAACTAATTTTATGGTTGATAGTAGTCAACAATACAGGGAAAACAATAATCAATGATGGGGAAACCAGGAGTACGGGGTTTTGACCCAGCCATATGGGTGTATAGTGACCGCTAAGCAGTTGGTGTAGTAAATAAAGGTGAAACATAAAGTAAACTGCCCATTTTCGTTGGTATATTGTATGAATATGGTGGTTTCTCAAGTCATAGGGGTACTCTTTCAGTTATCGTCCTTTATATGAACCATTTGTAGTAATAAACCATTAGCTTTTGGGTGTCCCCAGTCACTGGCTAGGTCGAAAACCATCCACATATGACTCACATCACGCAAGTGCGGCGCTCGGTCATAGGGGTCACCCGAACCTGACAACAACTACAGAGATGGGGGAGACCAAGTAGTGGCGGGTACCAGCGCAGCCAGGGGTTTCTCAAGCCAGTGACTGGGGACCCCAAAGCTATGGTTGGTTTGCAAATGGTTAAGGGGACGATAAGCAATGATAGGGGATATATCAAATATACTCGTTGGCTTATTGCTATAAATGATTGATATTGGATGATCCGGTGGTACCTCTATTTTGAGAGACCATCACATAATCCTCAGCAAGCATAGATGAAGCATTGATGATTGCCCTGGTGACAACCGCTACAAATTCTGATGCAATGGATTCTGCTTTCATATCAAAAAGCTTTACGACTAGTTTTTGCTGACAGCCAGTATCAACTACTGATGTTGCGAAGTATTGTAAGCCAAGGTGTCAACAGCGTCAAAATGGCAGTTGTTCGGCTGTGAGTATAAAGTTATCGGGTGCTGGTGGGATTTGACTATTCAATCGTCCTCATACAGAATATACACCTATTTCTACAAATGTAATGTTTATAAAGACATACTCATGTATATTTGAATATATAAAAAATAGATGAATAAATGCATAAATGAATAAATGAATGAATGAATCAGTAGATAAACTCACAAACTTAAAGGTATATAGATAGATGAATACATAAAACAAACACATAAATAAACAAATAGAGGTACATGTGTTCATGTAGAGAGATACATATACACGCATCCCTAAATCTGTAACATGAAAGGAGTACTTGCATGTATCGGATGACACCTTCTGCGGTGGATCTTGACACTGCATCTGTAGCTAAGTTCGCTGCCCAGGGGTGCAAAGACGCGGAGGAGATTGGCTTTGCAGAGCTGCGTTCACAACTCCGCCGTGGATCAGCGTAGATATGGGTAGGGGTCAATAGTAACCATCAATACTAAGCAACAATAATAGCTGGTTACTGGTTAACAATAGAATAGCGGATGATTAGTAACAATTTCAGGGAATATATACCAACTATATGGCTATGGGGCAATATTAAGCAACTAATGATGGGGGATAACAACCAACAATAATAGGGAAAACAATGGTAAATGATGGGAACCAGGGGTACAGGGTGAACTGACCCATAGCCATATCCTAGTTAATGAAAGATCCACATTAGTAAACCCTGAAATACCTGATGGTAGATCCCCAGCTAAAAGCAAGCAGTGTGTGTACTACCAGTTGCTGAAGACCGTGAACTTTGAACACATCTAACCCAGAAAATGAAGTGAGAACCTTTATAGCAAACTCACCCTCTAAGGTTTCTGCTGCCGACATGCACCACACAACGGGCCGCATATCGCTTGGCAAAAAGAATCAATCACTATCATCAATCACTATCGTTAATCAGTGACTAACATCAATCACTATCATTAATCAGTGACTAACATCAATCAATCAATCTTTTTGTCATCAATCACCATCATCAATCACTATCATTAATCAATGACTAACATCAATCAAGCAATCTTTTTGTCATCAATCACCATCATCAATCACTATCATTAATCAGTGACTGACATCAATCAAGCAATCTTTTTGCCATCAATCACGATCATCCATCACTATCATCCATCACTATCATCCATCACTATCATCCATCACTATCATCAATCACCATCATCCATCACTATCATCAATCACTATTATCAATCACTATCACTATCATTGATCAGTGACTAACCATCATATATATATATGGATATCTCATATGTAAATAAATAAATAAATAAATAAATATATATATATATATATCAGCACCATCATCAACAACCATCATTGACCAATGTTAATGGCTAATTAACTATCTTAATTGATGATGGCTATTTCTCATTAGTTATCAGCAATGACAATCACCAAACTGAATGTCATTCATTGATTGATTTAGCTATCATTGATTGATCAGTGACTAACCATCATATATATTTATATATCTGTATATATTTATATATATATATCAGCACTAAGGTTTTCAGATCAAGGCTTTAGGGCCTGTACTGTGAAGCCTTAGTGGTGAGTCTTTGCCTCCTTGCCTCGCCACGGGTCCAACTTTGCGGACCTTTTCTCTCGCCATTTTTGCTTGTCTGATCTGGCCTGTGCCCTGGACTTGCATCTTGGCAGTGTGTTCTGGGGTCCCAGCCCCGTAAAATTGCCTGGGCTATCTACTTCTTGCACCAGCTGTTCATCACCTTTGTGCTTGGGCATCTCTTTGCAAGAGCTTGGTGATCGTCCCCTTCCTGTTGGACTTTGTCATCAGGATTGTGGGCTATTTCACTGTGATCTTTGTCACGTTGATGCTACGAACGTGCATATTCTTTTGGATCTGCACCTTTGCCTATCATTCTTCCTTCCAGGAAGAGGACCTTGCGCCGCAAACGGGCGCGTGCACGGCTCCTTTGGCATCTACATCGACGTGGACATTTGACCTTGAATCGACATCGCCTTCAGTGGGTGAAAACTCAGTTGGAAGGACACCATTCAAGAGATCCACTTTTCCTTCGCAGACTTGTTGCCGAGATGGCGAAGTACACGAAGGATCCATGGAGATGTGGACAATGTCGCCGAGATGGTCATTCGGGACTTGTCAAACACAATCAGGAGCATTGCGGCAAGTGTGGAAATCACTGGCAAGATGTAATCGATTACACCTACCAGCCTCCCTCGCAAGCCCCCACACCATGGAAAGCTCCAACTCAGGGACAATGGGACTATTCGAATTGGCAATGGGAGACAACCAAACCAAAGCAGAACAAGCCCAAGTCGCCGAGGAATCAGCAACCTCGACCGAAGAGTCCGAGGAATGCTCAACCAGCACCTCCGCCGCCCCCTCCTTTGGACAAGGGTACCGGAAAGGGCAAAGCGAAGGGCAAGAACAAGGACAAAGGGAAAGCCAAGGGATGGCTTGCAGAGGAGCCAGTTTGGCCCCTGCAGGCACCTCCCAATCCTGCATCAGCCAATGCTGCACAGCCCTCGCAGGTTCACCCTGCCCAGTTGCAGCTCAAGAACTTGATTGCCGAGCTTCAGAAATCGGAGACAACTCTGACTCCGAAAGCTATGAAAATGATCGAAGAATCGACAGTGCAAACGCAGCAACAGGACTGCAAAGACTTGCACAAGGCCGTCGCTCGATTATCAGCAGCCAAAAAGAGCCTTCAACAGGCTACTACAAGCCGCTGTACTCTCCATGCAGCATGGCGACAGTTTGTCGCAGATGCCGTCGATCGCTGGGAGGGCTATGTACAGAACTTCAGCGAGCAGGACAGTCAACAAGCAGAGGAGATTGCCTCTGCGTATGCTGCTGTGGAGGCAGCCAAACAGCACATGGAGGAGATTCAGAAAGCAGTCACGGAAAAAGAAGCTTTGATCATCGAAGACGACGACGAAGATCTCATGGAGGACCCCAAGGATGCTGGTCAACGGATCAGGGAAAGCCTGAATGGCATGCTCACGGGACTTCAGTCGTTGAAATCAAAGGCAGTTCAAGATCTTCAGGAACAACAAGATCGTGCAAAGAGACGCAAGACGCCCGGAATGGGCACTCTTGCAGAGAAACCGCAAGAAGGCGACAACGTACCCAATGCACCATGTGGCGCAGGATCAGATGGTACTACTTTGCAGTCACCTGCAATGGCGCCTTTTGGTCAGGCCGGTCAACAGACAAATTAGTTGGTGACCAGTGGCCTCTGTGCTGGCCGCAGACTACGTGTTGGTCGCATAGTATCACCACTGCAGTTGACTTTTTGAGTCCTTGGGCAGCAGCTGCCAAAG